>JALPQD010000202.1:525637-852028 GCA_023101885.1 Typhlomys cinereus
GAGATGGAGGGGGGCCGGGAAAGAAAGAGGCAGCAGTCCTTGACAATATAGCAGGAAACCAGTCTCCTGCAACGAAATGCTGTGGTTGAAAATCACTTCAAAGTAATTGGAGGGAGACGGGGAAGGGAGACCGGTGGGTTGGAAACGCCAAGCGACACCGCGCTTGGTATTTTTTCCTCGTGCCGGTGCTTGAAAATTTGCCATGTGCAAAGGTGCTAGCGAGTACCAGTCAATCCAAATAAAAAATAACCAAAAAAAAAAGAAAAGTTTCAGCCATGAGCTCGGAGTCCTCGTTCCTCATCAAGGAAGCCTTCACGAGACGATCCCCCGCACTCTCAGCCCTCTCCCCCACCCGCACAAGCCAGGGGCCCTCTGCCACCCCGCACCAATGCCCACTCCCTCTTGATTTGGCCAAGCCCACCGGCAAGCGCGTCGGATAGCTTCGTGATGAACCTGAAGCCCTTTGCTAAAACTCGCGTGGGGGGTGGAAGGGAGGCGGAGAGGGGATAGCGGAGGGGGCGGGTGCGGGCCCTACAGCGGAGCCACGCAGAACGCCATGCAGAGCTTCCAAACCCACCACGTCTCAAAGGCATCGGGTACGAGTTTGGGGAACGCTCGGTGGTGGGACGGCGTGGCGGGGGGGGGGCGGGGGGGGGGGGGCGCCGGTGGGGTGGGGGGGGGGGGGGGGGGGGGGGGGGGGGGGGGGGGGGGGGGGGCAATATCTTTGGCTGCCTCTAGAACCTACCCATGTCCACCACCAGTCCTTTTGCGTGAGCACTGCGAGACGAGCAACGTGAGCGCCCGGAGACCCTTGCCCAGACCCCCAAGGGCTATTCTGCAAAAAATGCTTGTGAATGTTCTACAGTGAGGAGAAAGCTTCTACCTTTCCTGACTCAGTTTCCCCATCTGTACAAGAAGTGGAGAGGAGGCTGTTGGGTGGTCAGGGGAAAGCGTCGAGTGGGTCCTAGACTGTTGTACCATGCAGCCCTTCAGTACCAGAATGCTGATAAACAGGGAGGCTTGAGGGAGTACGATCCATTGAGAAGAGGCACCATAGTTTAGACCTATAGTTGGGGAGAACGGAATAGACGCTGACAGCCATAGCGCACTGCTTAGATCCACCCACGCGGCAAGATGGCAGGGAAATCAATGCAGTAGGGCACCCAAGCAAAAGAAAAGGAGAAAAAACAAACACGACGAAGGGGGTGTCTATCTTCTATCTGTGGGAGCCTGCCCAGTTTCCCATCTCTACCCCTGCAGCCTCAGTGCTCAGAGGGTGTCAAAACACACTTTCGATTTCAGACCACCTCCTCTTGAGTTAGGCCCACCAGCACAGCCATAGGGGGCTGGACACCATGAGAAGGTTGTGGGTACCCTCGCTCTGCCCTCACCCATGAGAAAAATAAGAAAAAAAATAAAATAATAAAAAAAAATTTCTCTTCTCTTTCTCTGCTTCGGGTCAGAGACGCGGAGCAGGACTCCACCAACAGAGTGACAAAACTAGGTGTGGCCTTGTGCTTGACTTTGCTTCTGTGGAAGGTTCTGGTGACAGAAAAAATACCCAGGCATCGTGGATGGCGAGCAGAATTCTGACTGCCGCGCTGATCTCTTCCCCCAGCCTCTGCGGAGAGCGACTGAAGTTTACCCCATTCTCTTTCCTTCCACGGCCCTGCGGCTACGGCACATGAGTGTCCCCCTGAGCTTCATCCCATCTCTTCTGAGAACGCCAGTAGGTTTCCCCATGGCGTCATGAAAACCTCCGCCCTGACGTGGAGACGACAGGAGGGTCCCCATGAGGTTCGCACCCAGCCCTGTGCAGACGAGGGCCCCATAGTCGCATCAGAATATGTGTTTTTCTCCACGGGCTGTGTTTGGGATCTCGGGCGCCCACTTCAGGCTTCTCACCAGTTTTCCAGGAAAGCTACATCACGTTGACTCCTGTGCCCTCTGGCTGTGTAGCCAGTGATCAAACCTCGGGCTGTGAAAAAAAAAAATAAAACGAAAACATTATCTTAAAGCAACGGGTCGTCATCGGTCACCGACCGCGTTCCAGCAACCGGCTCGCGCTGGGGAAAATAAGATCACGTCCCTTCCCTGGCCCCTAGAGGCACCAATTTGGCCCGCTTTTCCCCCTGCGCAGGGCCCGGCCTCTTCTCGCTCTGTGAGTGGCAGAACCGTAGCCCATAACGACACTCCATTGGCCCCTCGAGTTCTCCCGATGTACCCAGGACGCACACGGACACACTGGGCTCTGGAGAGGAACCAGCTCACCAGCCACATCGACGCCTTCATTCTTCTCCCCGCGTGTGATCAGGACTGGACATCTTTGGGGAGCCACTGAATTCCTACCACATTGGCATAAAATATCTAAAGCCCCCAGCTGTCCCTCTGCAGTTCTAATCTGGGTCTTGCCCCTCATAAGGAAAAACCTCCACACAAAAAAAAAAAAAAACAACTAAACCCATCAGCTCAAAGAAATTAGATTTCACATTCCGTTTTTCATCTTAACACATCTCACACCAACAGGTGTTTTTTTCTTAAGACTCAATTGTAATTCCATCATTGCCAGTCTGTGGGTGAAGGCCAAGACCCCCACCTACCCTCTTTCAGTTCCATGGCTTCATTCTTCAGTCCACTTGCTAACACAGATCCCTTAACAAACACAAAACACATAAAAGAAACACAAAAATTCAGACAGAGCAAAGCACCAAGCAAACCCAACCCCCCCCCCACACCCCCCCCCCACCCCCCACCGAGCCCCATCCACATCTCGTTCTGAGACAAAGTTGCAACCCCCCCTCACCCCCGCCCCCCGTCCAGTCACCCCCACCCCCACCCGCCTAAAATTTGTATGCTTCTCTGACCCCACCCCACCACACATTTTCTGTCTGTCGCTGAAATTGTTTACAACAGCAGATTGAACCAACGAAAAGACAAAAAAACAAACAAACCACTGAATATGTAATATCTAAAGGTAATAAATCTTGCATGTTTTGGGAACATAAAACAAATAAACAAAACGTTGCTGGCGTTGCTTCTATCTCTCCCTAGATGGAAAGGCGACAAGGACTGGACTAGTGTGAGCTAAGCGCATCCCAAGAATTGTTCTTGAAAGCAGAGGGAGGTCTGGAAAGAGAGCGCTCAGTGGGTTAAACTGCGCTCGCTTCCAGCCATGAGCCGCCCAAGTTACAATACCCCCCGGAGCGCCCAAATTGGAGTGAGGGACAGAAGTCCTGCAATGCGTCCCTCTGACCTCAAACCGGTTGCCATAGTGTGCAAGGCACGCACACACTGCACACATGCACACACGTGCACAGCAACATGCACACACGTCACATTGCATTGTCACAAAGCACACACATACGCACACAACGCACACAACATGCACGATTGATGTTAAAAAAAAAAAAAAAAAAACGGGTAAAGTGCCCTGCTCCACAAAAACCCGGTGTATTTAGAATCCTGGTGTCAACTTGACAGCACTGGTAGTAACACAAGAGGGGGGGCTGAGACCACACAATCGCAGGATCAAGTGAAACACCTGATAGTATCTACCCCCTAACTACCTCTACTCTCACCCCCCACACTAGATCCTATCAGATCAGAAATGCCAAAGATCCCACAATCTCACAGGATGCCCTCCCAGTACTAGGACCTATAAAAAGGAGCCACCAAAGAGAGAGATGCTTCTTTTACAGCTGTGCTAGGATCGCTCTTCCTCCCTGTCTGGCCGCCCGTGTCTTCGACCCTCAGCCCGTTTGACTAAACTAAAAACTCGAGTAATTTTCCACCGTCACCATCATCACCCACTTGAGCTCGAACTGAGCAGCTACTGGCAGCCACATGGACGAAAAACCTTGGCTCTGGCAGCTAGCTTTGGATTTACCTTGGTCGATCTGTAACCATTCAATAAATCCCGAATACATATATGTTAAAATAAATAAAAAGGATAAAATTCATTCTTGAATTCTGTGACTTAGAGACCCTGACCCAATACTCTTGGCAACCCATTCCAATCCCCTAGCCCACTGAATGTAAGGAAAGAGCCAATGTCCCCCACAGATCCCTAATCCTCCTTCTAGGACTTCGACATTCATGCCACTATGATATGATATGATATTTTTTGCCTCTCTCTCTCTCTCGCCCTCCTCTCCCCTCCTCTCCTCTCTCGTCCTCTCTCTCTCCTCCTTCTTAAATAAATAATAAAATAATTTAAAAGGAAACGTCGGCATACCCGATCCTAACTTGTCCACTCCAAGCACTGTTACCCATCCTTGGCAGCAATCGTTGAGCTCTGTGACCTGCTTTCATTCAGAAGCCACATCCAGCCCTTGAGTGTTTCTTCTTGGTTTCTTCTCCCGGGTGTCCCTCTTTCTCGTAGCCCCCCCCATCTTATACCCTGAGTAAACAATAATATCTTTTTATTAAGAACTAGCTCTGATTCATTAAAAAAGTTTGAAGAGCAAAGGGGACGCAATGCCGCCACAGTTTGGCGAGGCGCTGGTCTAGGCATTTCGGAACCGGGTCCCAGACCCTGGCCAGTGCACAAATCAATGCGTGGTGCACATGCCCAGTAAGATCCCAGAACCTGGGAAGAGGAAGCAGGAGGGTCAGAAGTTTAAGTCAACCTTGGCTACATAACAAGGAAGGTGGGGCCACCCTGGGCTACATGAGACCCTAGCTCAGAAAGGAAAAAACAGACAGGACTGGAAAGAACAGATTCTGAACCAGACACAGAATGAAAAAAAACCTGAATTTCATTTCCAGAAAAGATTGAGCACACAAATCCATTTCTGGCGAGATGGATCAGGAGAGCGAAGCCTGACCGCAAGACCTGTCACGGCGCTGTCTCCTGCCAGTCGTGGATCTGGACAAGTTAATTAATCCCAAAATTAATTAACCTCAAGCCTGACTTCTTGCCATAAAGACCAAAGGATGTGCCTCGGGTCTCAGTTGCTGAGACCTGGATGAGACCATGGGCCTCTAAATCATGATACAGTATTGATTGTGGGCGGTCTGCAGAGCCCCCCAAAGTGCCCCAGGGCAATGGGAGGGAGGCTCGCTTCCTGTCCTGGCTAATAGGACCTGCGGGAGATGAGTTCTAGGTTAGGCCTGAGGGACGAGGAGGATTTAGGAAACACGGAAGGAGGACCATCCAGACAGTGCATGGAGAGCAAGGGGGCCGAGGAGAACCCACATTCGTCCTCCACAGCCGACAACTGTGGAGGCCACTTTTTAAAGTGGCCCAAGGGCTCCACCACCCGGAGCTGGGTGGCCATTTGTAGCCGGGAAGAGCTTTCTACTCGGTTCTGTCCTTCCTTTGCCTCCCCTGGTAAGCTGTTAACAACGGTTGCCATAGCCAGCCTTCCTCTGATACCCCCAGTGACCCGCCCATAGGCCGTTCCGCTGCATGCCTTCCGCGGGAGTGTGTCCCTGCTGGCCAAGTACCAAGTCAGTTTCCCAGAAGGACAGTTCTCGTCTTCGCTCTTCTTCTCTCCTTCTCCCGCTCTCGTCCTCGCAGGTACATGATGTGCATTTGTCCTAGACAATTTCTCTGTCTCCACGCGCCGGGACAAGGAGTGCATTGGGTTGTCCATGAGTTCTCTGTCCTACAAACGTGCAGGAAATGCGTGTGCATTGTCCAGACAGAGTTCTCTGTCCACCGCAGGGACATGAGGTGCATTGTCCAGATAGAGAGCATTGGGATGCCTGAGGGTGGCATCAGGTGCCACCTGAGATCTGGGGATAAGGACATTTTATGCAAGCAAATTTCCTTACACCCTACCGGGGTATGCCCTTGGCACCCAAGATAGAGTGTCCAGAAACACGAACCAACAAAAAGAACAAAAATATTTCCTAGACTTTTGGATACAGACAGGAGCTCTGATCTTCCTGAACCTCTGAAATGATTGGTCGCAAACAGGGCCCCACACAAAGAACTTCAGTTTTCACAAGGAGAGTCTCCGCGAAATCAATTGCCTTGTTCTGCAGTACGCTCTTACGCAAGTGCACCACACATAGAAAGAGAATAAAAAAGAAATAATATAATAAAGGATTATATGGCGTTGCAATGGCTCATGGCGGCTGCACTATGATAGACAAGGAACCAGAAGACACAGGTCCCTCAAGGGCCGTGAACGCAGACCTCAGATTCCGAGATCCACAAATCCTGGAGCAGCCACTACACTCCCTGGGGAGAAACGACCATCGTCTTTCATGAGGGCAGCGGGCACTAATGCCTGAGGACCGTATCATCTAACAGCAGAGAAGGAAGTCTCCTCCCCCCCCGCTCCCAAGATAAGAGACCACAGAGTCCGGCATCCTACTTGAGCAGAGAGCTCCATAAACGATCTCGGGGTGCCCTGCTGTCCAGCAGTCTGTCAGGGAGAGCGCTCAATTTTGTTACGAATTCCTGTTGGCCCGCGTCCGGAGCCATAGCGACACCTTCCTAAGGACCGTCCTCTAATACTATCCCCCCACAAAAAAAAAAAAAAAAAAAAAAAAAAAAAAAAAAAAAAGCAACCCCCCGGTTCTTGCTTTTCATTATATACTACCCACTGATGGGGCCAAACCCAGCAGGGGCTCAGACAACTGCTAGTGGGTCACAACACACACAAATATTAAAACCCAGTTTGTCATCCGACGAAGAATTTGTAGTAAGGTTTGCTCAGGGCAAAAAGTAAGTAGAAAGTAGAAGGAGAAGGGTGAGAGGTGGGGATGGATGTACATGATTTTAGCAAAACCATGATTTCATTTCTTTTATTTACGAAGCGTCAAATGAACATGAAAAAATTAAAAAAACAGCCCCTTCCTGACGTTATGTGCCACACTGATATAACAAAAGGGCTAGGGTCACCCCAGTCAGACCATATCACACGACTGCAGGAAACCATGCTGACTGACACGAAACACAACTGTTTTGGGTGCAAAACTAAAAGAAGAAAGAGGAGATAAAGACGAGGAGAATGTGTTGGGGTTCTCTAGCGGAACACGCGGATAGAGTGGAAATATAATACAGGGGGGATTTATTGGTTTGGGCTTACCTGCTTGCACGAGCCGGTGTAGGTCCGTGCCGCCGGGCGTCAACATTACTAGCTGGTAGCTCGTATTGCCCAGGCGGGAGCCCCTCTCCAGGCCCAGGTGGCACCGCAGGGCCGAACTCCTGAGAAAGGAACTGCGGGGTCTGTCAGATAACCTTTCTCATAAAAAAAAAAATAAAAAAGAAATAATCGAATGGAGATCGAAAGAGTCTGCGTTCTAAATCAGCCAAGATCGGTGGCGGCAGCAACATGCCAACAAAGAAGGTGGACTTGCCGCAGACGGGAAAGCAGGCAGGAAGACAGGCGGCTGTGCCTTGGGCCCTCCTGGCCTCTGGACGCACCGGAAAATCAAACACACACACACATAATAGGGGGTCTCCCGCGTCGTTTAAACCCTCAAGTGCGACCCAATGTGGCTTGCCCGCCAGCTGATTCCAGAGCCAGTCATGGTGCCCTTCAGGGAACATTCTCGAGATGATGAAAATGTTTGCATTAGTTACACTGCTTCTCGCCATGATCAAATGTCCAGCAAGAAGCAATGTGCGAAGGGAGGCGGTGTCCGTTTTCTTGCCCCTCTTGTCAAAAAATCAACAAGGGCACATTTCCCGCCGCAGGCGGGGGAGCTTGAGTCCACTGGTCACTTTGGGTCCAGTCAGCAAACAGAAATTAAATAGAAATAGCTGGCTTCTCCTCCTTTCCCTTTATTTTTTTAAGCCAAGATCCATTCATTAGCTTTGCGCACATTTGTTTCTTGTGCAGGGATCGGAGGAGACGACTTTGGGTGTCATATGGCCACAGCCAGCGTTTTTCTTTTCTTTCCTTTTCTTTTCCTTTTTCTTTTCTTTTCTTTTCTTTTCTTTTCTTTTCTTTTCTTTTTTTGGTGGGGGAGGGGGATTCAAACTCAGGTCCAAGACATGCCCAGAGGCGTGTCTCCTAGAGGATTTTAAAAATTAGTGGCACAAGATCACCAAAATGAGAAAAGGACTGAGGTTGCCCGATTAGGGAGTGGGCTTCTGTTTACAGACAGACAGCCGGGGAGCTGGAAGCAAGGGCGAAGGCCTGAAAACGAGATAAAGAAATTAAAAAAGACAATCCAGGCCCCACGTACCCAACACCAGGCAGAAATGGAACATAAAAAATACAGACTCACAATATAACAATAAATTCTAGCCCTGTGGGCGGAGCCTAGGAAATCCCGGGCAAAATGCAAAAAAGAGTTAGAAAGCCATCCGGTGCATTATCCATCCCCAAGTCCCCCTTGGTCATCTCCACAGACCCACACAGAATAACACATACAATTCTCTCTCTTCTCTCGCTACACAACGCAAAGTAAAACGATGAACACCGAAGCATACAACCCTTTGTAGGGCACTGTGGCCAATGTACACACACTCACATGCACTCACATACACACACACACACTCACATACACACACAGAGCAAGGGCATCTGAATAAAGTAGGTGTGTTGTATCAGTGCCTACACAACTACTGTGATATCATAGTTAGTCTTGAAAGATGTTAACATTGGAGAAACTGTTCAGAAAACTCCACTGGGACTGCCTTCCTGCAAAAAAATAAAAAAATATATTAAAAATAAATATTTATGTCCTTTCTGAGAATCTAAAAGAGGAGCTGCAAATTAATCTCAATGTAAAAAGACAAAAACCAGAGTAGAAAAAATTATCTTAAAAATGGCAATGATTAAATGTTAGCATGGAAACAAGGTGAAGCCGCAAAGCTTATGGGGATAGGGATAATGCAGTTTTCCCCGGCCATCCTATTTTGGGTCTGGAGCCGAGGAGAGCTGGTTTCCTTGATAAGTTGTCTACCAAAAAAAAAATAACAAGATAGTTTTGAGACCAGAAGTTTGGATCCCAGAACCCAAAGGCTGAGCAGTTGGGGGGAGGGTGGCCACTAGGAGCTCCATGTTCCCCCACCCACACCCAGCTACATGCAGGCAACACAGCTCCGTGGGTTCTTAAAAAAATAGTAGGATGCGAAAGTGCGAAGGTGGGAGGGGCAGTGTATTGGGGGCTTGGAAAAGCAGGGGATTAGGGTAGAATATAGCAAAATAAAACAAAACAATAAATTTATCTATTATATTCTTATAAAAATAAACAAAAATATCCATTATAACCATAAATACAATAAATACAAATAAAAAAAACACGTAAAACGAAGAAAACCAAGTAGCAATGTCTGCTTCCTAATCCCAGAGCCCCGCAAGGAACCAACACATGGACTCCCCCAGCAAACGGGGCTGAGCCGATCAATGAGCCTTCCTAGGTTCATGGAGAGAACTTGTCTTATATTAAGGGGCGAGGGATTGGTGCAGTCACCTGCATGGTTGCGATCCATGCCCAGCACCAACCGCTCACGGGAAATCAAAGGGTTTCTTGTCTCTTCTTGCTTCTCTGGTTTCGTTCTCGCCACGCATTGAGGGGCGCGCTCACCACACCCACACCCGGGCCGCGGGAACTGGCCCCCACCATCAGCACCGATAGCTGGCTCCTTCACTTGTTCGGACCAAGCTGTCTAGGCCAGTGTACACCCAAGGAATGGCTGATCTCTCACCCTGTCTGTAGTTTATTCACACAAAATAACGCTAATCCCACCCACCAGGCTGGGCTGCGCCCATGCCCCATCGGCGAGACAATCTCAATCTCTGCAGTTTGCTCTGGGACGCAACCACTAATTACTCTACAAATGGGGTGCAACCAGAGCTCACCCCCGCGACTGGTGAGGTTGACACCTGTGCCAACTAGGACATGATCACAAAGAACAGTCAATGTCAATTCGGGCCGCCAGATGTATTGGTAACATTTAGTTTTAACATTCAACCAACCACCGCGCGTGCACACACACACACCACACACACACACAGGTACCCACAAACACCTAGAGTTGGACGAGAAATGGCAAAAAAAAAAAAATTATTAGTGTTTGTGGCACACTGGGTATAGGACATCAGGCGGAAGGACTTGTGCGACACAAAGAAAAAAAAAAAAAAAAAAAAAAGAGAAAAAAAAACACGACACAATTTACACTTCATAGCTACTACAATCAGTTACCCACCTCTGACCCAGCAATTCTGTAAATTCTCTAGGAAGCACATGGTCACGTGGACAAGGTTGACTACAGCTTTATTCGGAAGAGCCAAGCAGGGGCCACAGCGCGCTCGCCCCCCAATCCAGGAGTGAGTAGGGGTCATCATCCAGCCCTGCAGTTTTTTATAACACAACATACAACAAAACACCTATCTAATACAAAATCATTCATGCCTTAGACATTGGTAGCAGGTTTTAACACAACTTAAACATTAAAAAAGAGAGAATTAGGAGGAAGAATAAAAGGAAAAGAAGGAGAGGAAGAAAGCAAACAAGCCGTCACATCCAAAGGTCACGTAAGTTGTCAAAGTTCAAGAAATGACTCAAGCCTGTCAACACCCATCATGGAGGGGGGCGGGAGGGAGGGGCTCATGCACACCCTCCCCCCCAGTTAATGTTTGATGGCGGAAGGCATTTTCTTCAGTGACATATACCTGTAAGCAAGCACTCATCCATGTTCATATACACATGTAATAAACTCACTGGTTACAAAAAAAAAAAAAAGAAAACAAGCCGACTGAAAAACAGGCCCAGCACGTGCCTGGTCACTGAGCAAATGGGGCTCAATGGCCCCTCTCTCTGCTTCTGCCCACCTCCTGCTGGCAGGTGCTCGAGTGGGGTGCACACTTTGCGGCGCACATGCCTCTGCCGGGCGTGTGTTACATCTACATACACATTCGTGTGCTTCTGTGTGTGCGACAGGGTCTCTGAGCAGCCCGGGCCGCCTCGCTCCCTGCGCGGCCCAGGCCGACCTTGGATTTCTGATTCTTCTGTCTCTACTGTTGCAGTACTGGGATTAAAGTAAGCACTTTTAGGTAAGAAAAGAAACCCCTCACGTCTGAAGAACAGAAGGAGATCGGAAGCGCATAGCCAATTCCTCCGCCGTTTATATGTTAGGAGGAATTTAGGATTTAATTTAGAAAAAAGTAAAAAAAAAATAAAAAAAAAATAAAAAAAAAAAAAAAAAATAATAATATTAAGGAGGTTTTCTATTTGGAGAAAAGAAGGCCGTGGCCGTGTTTTCCCAATAAACCATAAAAAAAGCAAAAACCTTCTTATTTCCAATATAAATTATATAGTACGCCTGCCATAAGGGAGAGGTGTAGGTGGGGGGTCTGAACCATTTCAAGGGGATATTCAGCAGGCGCCAAATAAAAAACACAAACAACAAAAAAAAACCTCGGGACTTTTCAGGACAGGTGGGTGTGTGTTTTTTTTGAGACAAGGTTTTGTGCATCCCAGGCTGGTCTCGAACTTCCGACCCGCAATATGCTGACGTCGCCCCGTCGCCAAGTGCTAAATTACAGGGGGAATGGACCCCACGCGCACTCCGTGAGATCTTTGAGAAGAGCGGCAAAAAACTGCCCTTGCAGAGCCTCCAGCCCCGCCTGGGGTGGGGGCTTTACTAACCTGAGCCAGCGCAAGCCCCTACCGGCTCAATGCAGGGCAGACAAAAAAAAAAAAAAAAAAAAAAAAAGAAAAAGGGCTGGAAGTCGGCCCGTCACTGAGATGCTGCCCAGAAGGGCCGCCCGGGGCTGAGAACGCACAGGGTGCTCCTGCCACCACAAGCAAGCCACAGACTGGGGCCTTCAGCAAGGACTCTCCCTGCCCCGGGAATCTAGAAAGTTCAAGTCAAGGTGGTGTGGGCCAGAGACATGGCTTTGGTTAAGTAAATGTATTGCGTCAAAAGAAAAAGGACCTGAGGCAGATCCCGACCCACTTTAAAAAGACAAAAGGCAGGCAATATGAGGGTATGACCATAGCTAAAAAAATTCTTACCTGGAAGCAGAGCCTGGAAAACACCAGCAGAGCTATAAGGAGACAGAGCACCCAGATGGACCCCATGTAACCTTTGGACTTCCATAGAAACAACAAACGCCAAAGTATCTGTTTGCTAGATACACTTATATCCACCCCAAACAAACACACACACAACACACACACACACAGAACACACCACACACAGACCACCCCTCCAAGAAAGGGAAAATCTTTATTTTTTCAAATTAACCAGATTTAAGGTCAACTGTTCGAAAATAAAATAAAAAACAAAAAAATTATTTATGTTTCAAGTTCGCGATTTTTAGAAAAAAATTCACTAAATCAACTTTGCTTTTCTTTGTTTCTTTGTTCTTATCTTCCCCGTCTTTCTTTATTTCTTCTGTCTGTTTGTTTCGTTCTTCGTTCTGCTTCTTCTTTTCATTTTATCTTTTCTATTCTTTCTTTGCTTCGTATCTTGTCCTTTCTCTTTCTTTCGTGCTTTCTTCTTTCTCTTTCTTTTCTTTCTTTCTTCTTTTCTTCTGTCTTCTTTTCGTTTGTCTTCTTTTCGTCTCTTTCTTTATATCTTTTCTTTCTCTTTCTCTTTCGTTTCTTTTCTTTTCTTTTTCTTTCTGTTTCTTTCGTCTTCTTTCTTTCTTTTCTTTCTTTTCGTTCTTTCTGTTCTGTTTCTTTCTTTCTCTTATTTTCTTTCCTTTCTTTTCGTCTTTCTATTCCTTTCCTGTTTCTCTTCTTTCTTCTTTCTTTCTTTTCGTTTCTATTTCTTTCTTTCATTTCTTTCGTTCTTTCTTTTCTTCTTTCATGTTCTGTTTAGCTTTCTCTTAAATTATTTTTCGGCTCGTGGGGTCCTTTTCTTTCTTGTTTTTATTTTCGTTTTCTTTCTTTCTTTTCGTTCTTTGTCTTTCCTTTTTTTTTTCTTTATGCTTCTTTCTTTTTTTCGTTCTTTTCTTAACTCCTTACTCTTCTTTTTTTTGTCTTTCCTTTCGTTCTCGTTTTCTTTCTTTCTTTTTCTTCTTTCTTTTCTTTTCTATCTTTTTCTTCCTTTTCTTTTGTAATTCCTGTTCTTTTCTTTCTTTTCTTCTCTTTTTCTCGCTTCATCCGTTTCTTTACTTTCTTCTTTCTTTTCTTTCTTCTCTTTCGTTTCTCCTTTCTTTTCTTGGGTATTTTCTTGATTCTTCTTTCTTTCTTTCTTTCTCTTTCCGTTCTTTTCTTTTCTTCTTTCTTTTCCTCGTCTTTTCTATTTCTCTTCTGTCTTTTTTCTCCTCTTTCGTCGGTTGCTTTCCTTCTTTCTTTTTCTTTCTTTTTCTGTTCGCTTCCCACCGTTCTTTCGTTTCTCTTCCTTCTTCGTTTTTACCTTTCTCCTTCTTTTCTATTCGTCTTTTCTTTCCTTTCTTCGTTCTTTCTTTCTTTCTTTCTTTCTTTTCTTTTCTTTTTCTTTCTTTCTTTTCCTTTTTTCCTTCCTTTCTTTTTTTTCTTTCTTTCTTTGCTATTCCTTTCCTTTCCTTCTTACTTTCTTTCTGTTCTTTTTCGTTCTTTCTTTCTTTTGCTTTTCTTTCCTTTTTCTAAGAAATAACATATCTTTCGTTCTTTCTAAGTCTTTATTTTCCTTTCTTTCTTTCTTTCTTTGCTTTTCTTTCTTTCTTCTCCATAAAAAGAAAAAAAATCTTCTTTCTAATCTTTTTGACTTTTCCTTTCTCTCTCCTTCACCTATTCCATTCTTTTCTTCTTCTTTGTACAAACAACAACAAAATAAAGTAAAAAATCTTGTCTTTTCTTTCTTTCTTTCGTTCTTATATCGTTCTTTCTTTCTTTTTCCTTCACCCTTCTTTCTTTCTTATTCTTTCTTTCTTCTTTCTTCTGATTCTTTCTTTCTTCTTTCTTTCCTTCTTCTATATTCTTTCATTCCTTTCCTGTAAAAAAAAATTTTTCGCTTTTTCTTCTTGGGTCCCCCTGCTGTTTCTTTCGTTCAGTTCTTCTTCATTCATTCGTTATTTGCGTTCTATTTCTTTCTTTCGTGTTTCTAGATCTTTCTTTTCTTCCTTCTTCTTTCTTTCTTCCTTTCTTTTCCTTTCTCTTTTCTATAATGTTCTTATCTTTCCTTCTGTCTTCCTTGCTTCTTTCTTTCTTTCCTTTCTTTCCTCTTTCTTCTTCTTTTCTTATATACTGAAGGGGTGGGGTCGGGGGGGGTGGGGGGGAGGGAGATCGAGAGTCTTTCTCTTTCCGTTTTCTCTCCCTTTTCGTGCTTTCTTCTTTTCTTTCTTTCTTCTTTGCTTTTCCCCTTTCTTCTTTCTTTCTGTCTTTCTTTCCTTTCTTTCTGTTCTTTCTTCTTTTTTCTTTTCTTCGTTTTTTCTTTCTCTTTCTTTCTTTCTTTTCTTCTTTTTCTTTCCTTCTCTTTCGTTCTTCTTCTCTTCTTTCTTCTTCTTTCTTTTTCTTTCGCCCTGCTCTTCTTCTGTCTTCCTTTTTTCTCTTACTTTGTCTTCTTTCTTCTTTCTTGCTTTTCTTTTTCTTTTTCTCTTTTCGTTGCCTTTTCGTTCTCTTTTCTTTTCTTTCTTTTCTTTCTTTCTCGTTCTTCTTTCGTTTAGCTTTTCTAGCTTTTCCTTTTCTGTCTTTTTCCTTTCTCTGTTTCTTTCTTCTTCTTCGTTTTCTTTTCTTTTTCTTTCTTCGTTCTTCTTCGCCTTCTGCTTTCTTTCCTTTCTTCTTCTCGTTCTTTCCTTTTTGCTGATTCTTCTTTCTTGCTTCCTTTCCTTTCGTTTCTTTTCTTTCTTTGTCTTTCTCTTTTCTTTCTTTCTTGTATTATGTGTGTGCATAAAAATGAAACTAGAAACTCAAAAACATGCATGTGCACATATCACAAATGGCAAATTTATGTCAGAACACAAGGAAACCCATTATTAAATATACTCTCTCTGCCACAATTATTGCAATTGCAAGTTATAAAAATTATGCTCTCCGTCCTTCCTTCATCCGCCCTCCCGTCTCGCTCTCCTCTCTCTATCGCATCAGAAGGGCAAAAAACACAAACATGAGTCAAAACATGAGTCCCTGGGAGGCCAAGGGGGACTTTGTTGGAATCCAGCTGGATTGCTTGTCTTTTGTCTTCTATCTACCTCTAATCTACCTCCTTTTTGCTTTGCCCTGGGACTTCCCAGGCTCCGCCTACCAGGGCCAGAAATGCAGGTCTCTTCTGCCTGGCATTCTTACTTGGGTCCTGGGATCTGAACTCAGGACCTTCTGTTTGTGAGGCAGAGTCATAACCTCTGAGCCATCTCTACAGCCCAACTGCCCAAATTCTTACAACGGGTGGAGAGCTCATCTGAACACAGAGAGCTCCCTGTTGAACCCTGTGAGGGAGAAAATAAAACGGGGCGACGACAGGGAGCAACAGGAAGGAAGGGGAGACCCCTCTTTCCTTCTGGAGACATTTCTCAGCACCTCATCCCCTCCAGGCCTTGCTCCAGGATCACAGCCTGGGCTTGTGCCGCAGGGGGCTGACCAGCGCGGCCACACGAGCAGATGGGTCCAATTCCAGCTTACAGCCCGTGGTCTCTTTCCTTCACCCTTCCTGGCTGAGCGCGGCACGTTTCATTTTGCAAGTTACATGGGAAGTTCTAGAGACGGTGACAAAGCAAACAATCCATCGTTCCTCCCTCCTGGGATCGTGGTCTAGGAGGAAGGGGGGAAGGACAGGGAAGACCAGGAGGCACCATGTGCAGCTCTCACCCCGGGACTGGGGAAAGGGCACGGAGTGTCCTTTAAGCTGGAAAGGCAAAACTCAATTCTTTTTACAATTTCATTACTTGGAACAATCTGCGGCCCCAGGAGCCTCCTGCTCACCAAATTGGAGTAAAACAGAAGAGCATCCCTGTCTTCCCAGCTCTCTGGGCGCCGACCACCAGCACATAAAAATCAGTGTCCGCATAGGGGGCTGCCTGCCTGGCTCCCCACCGGCCCCGGGGACGTGGGGCCGTAGACCACCTCGTGCCCACCCCTCTCATCCATGGCCTCCACCACCCGAGCCACTCCCAGGCGCTCCCTGAGGTGCACACCCATGAGCCGGGTGAAGTTCGCGAATTCAGGGAGGACTGATACATCCAGAGCACCCAATCTGCGCCCAGAGCCTCCCACCCAGCGGGGTCGCTGCCGCCCGGAGAGAAGCAGGGCCGGGACATTGCGTACCACGAGACCCTGGGCGTCCCCTCTCGTCCTTGGGCCCCAGGCAGAGGGGACCGTGCCTGGAACAGCCACACCTCTACCTCTGTCACATTCCCTCCAGACCCCGGCGGGGTGGGGACACCCTGTGGCACCGGTCCTCTCCTTCCATTTTGCTCAGCACCCACCAGACCTTACCCAGAACAGACCTGACTTGTGACCCTCGACATTGTTTGAGAAAAGCTGTTGCAGGGCCAGCGACTAGGGGCTGGCGTCCTTGCCCACCCGACCCTGGGTTATCCTGACCCAGCCAGGCTGAGCCTTCCGGCTCCCTGGACCAGCCTTCTCGCTCATCCGGTACTTCTCATTAAGAGCATCCAGGCGCCTCACTGCAATGAGACTCGTCCTTCCCAGACCTGCACAGCGGCTGACATACCCCACGCCCCACAGACTAGCCAGGATCCTAACACAGTCCTACTGTGTTAAGGCGAGATTGTTCCATGCGGTGGAAACCCTGGGGACTAGGGCTGGATGAGTGGAGGAAAATTCAATGCCCCATCAGTGGGGCAGCCCCAGGAGGGGCCACTTGGAATGCTACAGAGCATATCCCCAAAAGTAGACAAGGCAGAGGGAACCCTGGCGCCCATTGAAGTGAACAGCCAGGAGTTTGGGAGGGAGTGGGATGGATTGATGAAGGGAGGAGAGGGAGGATGGGAAGCAGGCGGGAAGGAAGGAGACAGGGGTAAGTACTCAATACGCTTGTAAGACTGGGAAGAAAGTTTTTAAAAATTAAGAAGAGAGAGAGCTCAAGCGGTGCTGGGATGTGACTGAGAACACAAAGATCCAGGACTAAAAACTGACTTGTGTATCACAGCAGCCTGCTGACTGACTGCGCCTTGGGGCAAAACCGCAGCGGGTCACTGATGATTAGGGACCAGGAGGTAAATGGAGGCATTGTCAGTGGGAGAGACAGACAGACAGACAGATGGACAGATGGACAGGGGGAAAGAGGGAAGGAGGAAGGGAGGAGAGACAGAGAGAGGACTGTCTCTCCGAGGACAGGCAGCGGCAGAGCGCCATGGCCTGCAAGGAGAGCCGCGCTCCTCAGACTTCAGAGGCCAAGCCACATGCCAGGAAATGCCAGCGCCAGCCGCCCGGTGAGCGTGCCCGCGCAGGCTCTCCCCACGATGTGGACGCTCCTTTCCGTGCCACCAACCACTTGTCAGGGGACATGAGCTTTCATGTTGCTTCTCTCCTGTGACCCTGGGGCACACGTGGCTTCTCACCCAAGGAGCAGACCCGGCTGCAAGAGCATGTGTGGCTGGAGAGGGTGCGTCCATGTTTTAACCCTGCCTTGTCAGGCGGAAGTATCCTGATTTTCGATCCCAGACCCCATGTATAGACCCAGGCTGAAGCGGTGGCTTCCTGTTGCTTCGGTCCCTGGTAGGGGCGAGCCTGGTAATCCCGGGGCAGAAAAACAAGGAGGAGGTGGAGGATCCATGTGTGGGTTCCCGAATTCGTCCGTGGTTCTGCACACACACACGCGCGCGCGCACAATTGAATAAAAAAAAAAGCAGCATGGGAAGTTCTCCCCCACTGCTCCCATAGCCACCAGGCCTGGCCTCAGGCAGTCTCTCTGCCTGGAGCCTGCCACACTTGGAGACTGTTCTCCCCCCCATGAAGCTTCTACACCCTCCCAACTCAAAGAAGCTAAAGCCCCTTGGTCTGACATAAATCACTCCCCCCAGTACCCTCCACCCCCGCTGCCAGCTCTAACCAGCTGTCTGTCCCGTGACCCTTCAAAGAGTTCTGGCCCAAGGAGTCTCCCTTCGTCTCCTTATCGTCCCCAGCACATGCGAGAGTCAGGGCAGCTTTGGGGGGACTCGGGCTGTGAACCATCACCTCCCAGCTGGACCGTATGGGCACCTGTCTCAGGTCTGACCACTGCGTCAGCAAGGGCGGTGAGCTAATAAGCTGCCAGATGTCTTCTTGGCGCTGTTCTCTCCCTCCCTCTCCCTCTTTCCACACACACACACATACACACACACACACACACACACACACACACATCGGACACTCACCATTTAACTACGCTTCTGTCCCAACCTCCCAGGGGTCAAGCACCTCAAAAAGCCAAGGGGGGGATGGCTCAGCAGACTGGCCAAGCCCCCTTGTCAGGAGAGTGACTGGCTTCTGTGACAAGCGAGTCAATTCCCAAATCACGATGCATTTGTTTTCCGCGGCTCCAGTCACAGCTCAGCCCCAGAAACACCGTCTAGGTTCCAAGCGAGGAGGCAACAAGGAGGTTAACTAGGAAAACAGCAGATGGTCACCCTGGAAGGACATCTCTGGAGTGGGCGGGAGAGGCAGGGGCCCATGGCCTGGCTGCCCCTTAACACCGTAAGCCACAGAAAAAAGAGCCTCCTCTGCCAACGAGCGCCAGATCCAGCTACAGGACCAGGGAGGGCGGCTGTGGGCTTTGCCACTTGGGACCAGGAGTGGATTACAGGTGCCAGGTGAGGCCCCCTCTTTTCTGGGTTCCATCCAAGGCCTCTGAAACCAGAAGAAACTGACTCGCCTCCCGGCCTCCTGAGTTCCAGTCCGGACTGAAGTTCAAGGCCGCTCTGGGACTCCTTTCAGCTCCCAGGGGAGGGGGGGGCTTCTACTCTCCCCCTCGCTCCTCCAAACGCCAACTCATGGTCCCTCATGCGGCACTCGGAGCTTCTTGCAGCTTGGCCACATCCAAGCTCAGGAGCACCTCGAGGTGTGTGGAACTCGAGGGGACTGAGGCTGGGGTGTTCTCGCCGCAGCCATGCCGGCAAGCCGCAGACGAGCAACAGATCTCACTAGCCTTCTGGTGCCTTCCACTGGGGGTGCTGCTGGTCCCCCGCCCAGCCCAGCCCAGCCTGTCACGTTAGCCATCTCTGCAGTCAACACCAGAACTGGTCTCACGCAGCCTGGCTGCTGCCTCTCTGCTGACTGCCGCTAGGAACCTCTAGAGCACTTTCTAGAACACAGACAAGTCCCCTTCTCAAGAGCAATGGCTGTCATGCAGTCATGCATCTCCCTCCTCTTGTGATCTGTCGCGCCACCTGAAAGGTGCCAGCGTCCACAGGCAGACACGAGGGGTCTGCAGAATAAGCCCACCAGCTAGAATGGCAGAATCAGCCAGCTCCGGGGACAGACCCCCTCAATACACAAGATGGAGACTGACCAAGGAAGACATCTGCTGTCAACCTCTGGTTTCCACAGCATCACACACGCTACACCACACACATATACACGCACGCACACACAGGCACACAAAGGAATGCATGCACGCACACACAGGCCCACAAAGGAATGCACACACGCACACACAGGCACACAAGTGCATGTACACACAGGAATGCGCACACGCACACAGGAATGCACACACACCCAACTTCTATAACCCTCCCCATCCCTGTCTCGACAAAAGAGAAATAAAAAGAGGGAAACTCCTGAGACTGGCTTGGGATGGTGCCATGACGCACACAGTGTGGAAGAGACGCCGCTGGACACGCAGAGCAAGTGGGATTTACAGCCAAGAGCAGAAGAGGCCAGGGGCAGAAATTCATCTAGATGCACAGAGCAAGGGGGATTTACAGGCAAGGGCAGAGGAGGCCAGGGGCAGAAATTCACCAAGAGGAGTGCCAGGATGAGGTTCTGGCTAAACTGACCTAACAGGATTCTTACTGGGGCCAGGCAAATCAGACGTCCCCTTGGGCTGAAGGACAAAGCGATGGAGTTAGAAAAGAAGTAAGAGGAGGAAAGGAGTCCATTAGAGAAGGAGGTCAGAAGGCTAGGTATAAACAGGGGTCCGATTAACCGACTCCACTGAATTTTTATGTTGATCTTTTCTTATGTGTTTGTTTAAAACAGGGTCTTACTTCATATACTGAGCTAGTCTGAAACTTACCACAATCCTCCTGCCTCAGCATCTCAAGTGCTGGGTTGACAGTCACCAGCCACCAACCACTCCCGGCTTCCACAAGATTCTTGGCAAAGCTGGACCACGTAGATACAAGCTGAGTGTGAAATCAAGGCCTGGTTGGAAAAGAGGTAGGGAGGTAGGTGGGAGGGTGGGTGGAGGGTGGGTGGGACCATCTGCTTCAGATGTTATCACTGACTGTCCCCACTACTGGTATTCCTCCTCTGGAAACTGGTCTGTCTTCCACTCGTTCCTCCCAGAGAATTTTTCCTGCATCCGTTGGTCCCCAACGGTTAGGCATGGAAACCCCCTCTCTAGGCTTCCTTACCACTGATTACTCTGCTTTCATGGAATCTGCAGGGCTGAGAACTGCACCTTAAGTAGGGAGAGAAAGGCCTTCTCCTCCCAGCGGTCTGGTGTGTCGCCGTGAGAGCCGTCTGCGAGACAGCCTGGGAGACTCTCCCTCCCTCTGGGCAGGCAGACATTTGGCCTGAGGCTTATTAAGTGCTCTGAGGCAGCCTGCCGCTTGGCATCACAGGAAAAGGACTCAGAAGAGCTGCCATCAGCTTCAATTTGGAGAATGAGGGTAGGCAGGCCAGAAATATTCACCATGAGGAAACATGAGACACCGCCGCTCTGGCTGGAGACACCAGACTGCCCCCTTCCTCCTGGTCCAGGGAAAGAAGTTTGCCCACCGCATCCACCTGGCTGGGGACGGCACACAGCTCGGTATATGTGATGTTCAGAAAAACACATGTCCACCCGGGTAGACACACAGACATGCTGACCGGGAAGCATGTCCCTGCCCTCTGGGTCATTCCACACCCTTCTTGGCGTGGAAATTGCCAGTCATAAACGTGGTCAATGGGATGGATGGGGAGGGGGTGTCTCAGCTCCCGCAGCCCCCAGCAGCGGGGATCCTGGCTGGGGAGGCCTTAGAGGTGAGACGCCGTGTGCGGAGCCCTGCAGCCGGCCTCTTCCTAGCCCTGGAGAACGTGCTTCCTGCCCCTGGTCCTGAACATTCAGACCCTTGATCCTCGCCCGCTGGGCTGCGAGGCGAGTGTGGTGGACGGTGTGACTTCCTGTAAGCAGGAGACCCAAGCTAGATGCCCAGGTGTGTGTGTGGGGTGTATATGACTGTATGTGTGTGTCTGTCTGTGTGTCTGTGTGTGTCTGTCTGTATGTATGTATCTGTATGTGTGTCTGTATGTGTGTCTGTGTGTATGTATCTGTGTGTGTGGTGTGTCTGTCTATATGTATGTATCTGTATGTGTGTGTCTCTGTGTGTCTGCATGTGTGTCTGTGTTTCTGTATGTATGTGTGTCTGCATGTATGTCTGTATGTGTGTGTGTCTGTGTGTCTATGCGTGTCTGTGTTTGTGTCTGTGTGTCTGTACGTGTGTATCTGTGTGTGTCTGTGTGTCTGTACGTGTATGTCTGTCTGTGTGTCTGTGTGTGTGTATGAATATGGTGACATATGGATTTGCTCCTAGAAAGGTTGTGGCAGGTTTTTGTTGCAGTTGTTGTTGGGGGATTTGGTATTGAGACAATGGTCTCAAGTGGCTCTGACTAACCTAGAATTTACCATTTACTCCAGACAGGTTTCGTGAATTCCTGCCGCTGCCTCCTGAACGCTGCGATGCGGGAGCCACCATGTCTGTCTGTACACATGGGGTTCGCCACAGCTCCGCCATGGCACGCTGGCACCAGCCAGCCAGGTGGCAAGGCCTGCGGAACAACCTGTGTCATTCTGCAAAGTCTCAGGTGTGGAGTCCCCGCACCAGACCAGCCACGGCGATGCTGTCCATGCCAGGAAACATGCACATCAGGGCGATTCCCATGGACAGGTCAGCGTGGCAGCAGGTGGCAGCCAGGGGGACTCGCGCTCCATGAGCAGAGGGATCTCCGCCCCACCTGGTCACCTCCTGGCCGAGCGTCACAAGCAAACCTGGGCGTCCACAGCAAGAAGATCCAGGCCACTGCATGCCAGGCGCTGCCTGTTGGTCTGACGTGGGCAAGGGGCAGTCAGTGGCCTAGCTCCTGGCTGCCCTGACACTGAAGGACGGGGCCCCACGCGGCTACACCCTGACACTGAAGGACGGGGCCCCACGCGGCTACACCCTGACACTGAAGGACGGGGCCCCACGCGGCTACACCCTGACACTGAAGGACGGGGCCCCACACGCCTACACCCTGACTTAACAGAAAGAAGCTGGCTGGAGAGCAAGGTGCGGTCATGAGTCTAGGGGTGAGAGGCGTGGGGAGCAGCAGGGGGAGGAGGGGCGGCCCCCACGAGGGCTGCCAATGCCCAGCCGTGCGGCCAGCTCTGGCTCTGATTTCACCCCCCACTCGGCTCTGGGAACCACAGTTAATCAGAGGCATCATGTTAATCAATTAGGTGAAGTGTAAAACAACGGCTCGTCTCGGTTCAGGAAATGGGGCTTGCGTCTCGAGGCTTCGGTGGAACCACATGCTCTTCGTAGGTGGGCAGCGAGGAGGGGCGCGGGGGCTGCAGAAGGCTCCATGTGCTCCAGCCACTCCTGCCACAGCCCCCCGGCAGCCTGCAAGCCTCCAGCAGCTGCTGCTAAGCAACTCCTTACCCACCCCGCAGTGCCCCCCACGCCAATCCTCAGCTGACTTCTCGAGGGCCTTCCGTGACGGCAGCCCACAGCTGCAGCTCCGTGATAGGAGGCAAAACTCTCATGCGGTCCTGACCCTTAGCCCAGCTTTCCAAGCACACCCTGCTGTTTCCTGTGGGCTCCTCGTCCATCGGTCCTGGTCACCCAGTAGAGGATCGAGGCGCACATCAGTTGCAATGGTGCCAGTCTGTGGGCGCTGGACACGCACACGGCGTAGTGTATTATTTCATGTAGATTTCGTGGTATCGGTCACCTCCCCTTGTCCAGTATGAGTAGCGTGGCTGGAGGCTCAGACGTGGCTGGCTGGGGGTTAAATGTGGCTCCTGCTTCACATCCGCCCTCCATTGCTCCCATTAATCTTAGTTATTCCCACTTCCAGAAATGTCAATCCTGGGCTTGTCGGCCAGGCCTGGGGAGACCCCCCCACGTGCCACTCTGTGGTCGTGGGGAACAACTAGAACGCAGGCGGATGCAGGCTGAGCACGAGCTCCTCTCATTGCCATCAGCAATGGACCTGTTGAGAAGCTGCATCCAGACTTGCTTCCCATTCCAGCGGACAGTTGGGGCAGGAGAACGGCTGAGGATGGGGAACCGCTCAGGATAATGGTCCTCAAATCAGAAAAGGTCACCTGAGACTTGACTCTCTAGCCACACCCACAACAGTCCACACTCCTGTGCTTGTGAATAGCTGTGGGGTTTCTTCTGTCCTATCCAGGGGTGCGGTATCTAAATTATTTAACTGGGATTTGGGGCATGTGGCTCCCTCGATTCAATGCTTGGCAAACATGCATCGAGTTCAACCCCAGATACACGGATAGCAGGAGTTGATGCCCCAAAATTGTCTCCTGATGTCTCTAAACTCATACCTATACCCTTTCATGTAGAATCAATCAGTCAATCAATCAGTAAGTAAGTACATGAAATTCAAGGTCAAGTTTGGTTGCACAGTCAGCTGGAGGCAGCCTGGGTCACATGAGACTCTGTCTCAACACAAAACAAAACAGCTGCTGAACTGATGTGACTCAGAGATGGCCAATCTGAGGACGCTCGATGCAGGGCACTGACAGAACCTGAGTTCTGACGTCCTCGTTCCAGCCAAGGAGTGGATTCACCCCATGCCACGTGCCACCTCATCTGGGTTCTGTACTGGGAATCTGAGCCATCCAGGCAGAATGGTGGTAATGATGTCATAGTATGGGTGGCCTAAAGCTCCCAAGCTCATGCCAAGAGCCCAGCCCTATTCTGAGTCTCCTGGACACGTGGAGTTTGATCCTCATGGCACAGCTAGCAGTGGCCGTGGTCCTCATTCTATTACAAACCCAGAGCTCAGCTTCCTTCCAACACAGCTCCTCCCTCTAGGATGAATAAACACAACAAGCCAGGCCCTGAGGAGCACGCAGGCAATCCCAGCGTGAGATGGCAGATCAGACATTCAAGACCATCCTTGGCCATAGTAAATTCCAGGCCAGCCTAGAATGCACGAGACACTGCCCCCCAAATAAGAGTAAGTAAATACTATAATGAATAAAAGCTGAAACAGAATATACACCCTAGGCTCCATTCAAAGCAACTAGCCATGTTCCATCTAGGAAAATTTTTTCTTTTCTTTCTTTCTTTCTTTCTTTCTTTCTTTCTTTCTTTCTTTCTTTCTTTCTTTCTTTCTTTCTTTCTTTCTTTCTTTCTCTTTCTCATGTGTGTGTGTGTGTGTGCGTGTGTGTGTGCACGTGAGGGCACCGTGTGTCCCTGTGGAAGACCAAGGATGACTTCCTGGATTGTTCTACCTCCTTTTTGCTTTGCTCTGGGATTTCCCAGGTTCTGCCCACCATGGCTGGAGGTGCAGGCCACCAACTTTCTGGCTGACATTTTTTGCATGGGATCTAGAATCTAAACTCAGGATCTTCTACTTGTGAGGCAGAGTTTTAACCCTCCAGCCATCTCTCTAACCCTAGAAGCAATTTTAACTCACACACACACGTACTTTATAAGCAGACACGAAGCTACACACACTTGTATTCTGACACAGGAAAGACAAGCGCCAAGTCAGACACAGCACCAAGTACCGCCACGGCTCTGAGTGAGGCAGAACCAGGAAGGCAGGGGAAGAGCAGCCCACCAGCACAGCCAGGCAAGAGGAGCGAGCGGGGTTTGGCCCAAGGGCCCTCCCCGCGGTCTTTCCAGCGCCAGTGTGCCCTGGTTTCCCTCCTGCAGCTTCCTGGACAGTGCGCCCCATCTGCCCGCCCCAGCAGCTCCTGTGACTGACTTGGGGAAACTGAGCCTCCAGGGCTGAGTGACTTGGCCAAGACCTCACAGCCCACCCTCCCCGAGCTGGGGGAGCACCCCTGAATTCTCCCTTCTCCTGACAGGTCCAAGTCCAGCCCCCCACTTCGGTACCTGACACCCGGCCCTAAGCAGATGGCACACCCCTCCTTCTTCCTCACTCTTGCCCACAGCTGCCCTTTGGGTCCCCGGGGATAGGCTGACATTCGCCATGGTGAGCTGGCGCTCCCCGCTCCCGCTCAGCCAAGAGCTGATCGTCCTCATTTCTTTCCAACCGCAGCTCCTCCGGTCGAGCAGCTCCTCTGGGTCGCGCAGCTTCCCTGGGTCGCAGCTTCCCTGGGTCGCGCAGCTTCCCTGGGTCGCCTTCGCAGGCACAATTAAGTGGGTTCAGCATGACTTTCACACTCCAGCTCTGGAAACAAATCAAAGCAGCCGGGAAGCAGCCCCCGCAGCTCCACACTTCTCCGTGAGCTCCTTTGTGCTGCGGACAAAGTGGACATAATTACCTCCTTGGCTGATGCGCTCAGGACCCGGGCCAGCTTCAGGAAGAATGGGGCCCAGAATCCCCGCGCCAGACCCCGGCCCTCCCCTCATTAGCAGCATCTATTCTTAGAGCAGCCAGTTAGACAGACGGTGCCCTCGCTATCCCATGGGACATCGCAGAGACCCCTCCCCACAGCAAGGTTCAGCGACAGACCCTGTCGCAAAAGAATAAGGCAGAGAGTGATAGAGCAGTACTTGACACCCTTCAAATATGGCCTTCCAGTATGCACGGGTTCATGCAGCTACACACAGACACGCGCACACACGCGCACATAAAAGAAACCAGGAATGACATCACAGACTTGGAATCCCAGCACTGGGGAGGCAGAGACTGGCAGATTCCTGGGCTGGCTGCTAGCCACTCGAGCCTAAAGCGTGAGCTGCAGACCAGTGAGATTGTCTCAAAAGTGAGGTAGAGGGCTGGAGAGGTGGCTCAGGAGTTAAGACTCTGTCTCCAAAGCAGGTCCTGAGTTCGGAGCCCAGGTCCCATGTAAAAATGCCAGGTGGAAATGGTGGTGGCCTGCGCCTCTGACCCAGGATGGTAGAGCAAAGCAAAAAGGAAATAAAACAATCCAGAATGATTCCCGGAGTCACCCTTTGGCCTTCACAGGTATGCATATGCACACACACACACATACAAAAATAAATATTTTTTAAAAAGATAAAAAGATAGGTGATAAATAATATATAGACAGACCATTGAGCAGATGATTATGACAGATAAATGATAATATAGATAAATATAGATTGATGATGATAGATAATTGATAGATGACAGATACGTAAATGATTAATAGATGACAGATATAGATTATTTATAGATAGATACATAGATGATTGACAGAGAGTAGATGATAGATAGATGATAGGTAAATAGATGATAGATAATTGATTGATGAGAGATACATGATAGATGATTGATAGATGAAGGATGCTAGATAGATAGATAGATAGATAGATAGATAAATAGATACAGATGGGCAGGTAAATAGATGATTGATAGATGAGATAGATAGATAAATAGATATGGGTAGGTGAATAGATAGATGATAGATAAGAGATGATAAACAGATAGATAGATAGGTAGATAGATAGATAGATAGATAGACAGACAGATAGATAGATAAGCAAGCCTGTAGTCAACTTGTCCTCTATGTGCTCAGTTCCTGCAGGGCAGAGTTGGTCCACAGAGCAAGACTGAGCCTTTAGCTCTCTCGGGGAGACTCACGTGTCTAAAATGGAAAAGCCAACATGTGGATGGGGAGTGGGCATGTGAAGCTCACGGCGAGGAGTAGAAGGTTCACGAAAGATGTGCTGTGATTCTAGTGACCCGATGAGGCTTGACCCAGCCATTGGGAGTCAGCGTGGGGGCCCCTCCACAGGACAGGCTTGGGAAGAAGAGGGTCTCCCCGCACATGGGTGCCGTCCTCTCTCCATCTGCTGCCCACTTTGCAGATCCACGCACATGAGAAGACGTCTGATTGCACCATCCACAGGTGTATTTTTCTGGTTCATGATATCTGGTTTTAGAAAGTGTCTGTCAGGCTGGGTGCGTGGTGCATACCCAGCACCCCAGCTACTCGGAAGAGGATGACTGTAACTTCAAGGTTGGTCTGGGCTACAGAGTGAGTTCAAAGCCAGCCTGAACAACTTAGAGATCGTCTCAGAAAAAAAAATGCATGAGACCTGGGGTTCAATCTAACCAATGTGAACATTATAATTCTCTTTGGCACCATGGGGAAGCACTTTGGAGACAAGCTGTGGATGGCAGCAGAGAGAGGAGATGAGAAAGGTCACCAAGTCCCTTGAATCTTCCTTGGCACCCCGGCCTGGCTCGCTGCCACCTCCTCCAGGAAGTCTCCCTGGCCTCAGCCCTCACCCTCTCTCAAGTGCCTTCACAAGCACAGCTGTCCCTCATCACCCACCACCTTAGGACAGGGACCATCCCCCTTGCACCCTAGCACACAGTAGGCACTTTAGAGAGCCTAGCTTCTCCCTCTCTCTTCTGTGAGGCTCTTCCCAAACATTCTGCTCCGGCGTAATAAATCACGTCTCCCCAAGCATTCGCTCCTTTTGTGTTGTTTATATGGAGACTATTAGCGCAGAGATGAGACTCAATGCAGGTTCATCTTGCTGCGAATTACCTCAAGGTCGCTGACTCGTTGATTACAGTGTTGTTCTAATTTCTTTTCGCACCTTGAGGATTCGCTTGGCGGCAGCAGTGACACCCAACAGGATTCGGGTCACTGGGTCAGCCGCAGCGGGCAACAGCTAGAGACCGTCCACCCGTGCACAGTGGCCGGAGGACCTCGGTCCAGAGACATCTAGTCAGGTGCCACTGGTGGGGTTCCTGACTCCATTGCAGAAAAGAATTTTAGGCTGGAGTTTCCTAAGAGATTGTGAACAGAGGGCTGGGGGCTGGGGAGACGGCTCAGGGGTTAAAGTCTCTGCCTCACAAGCAGGAGAACCTGAGCTCCGGTCCCAGATGCCACGTGAAAGTGCAGGGCAGGATGGCAGGCAGAGCCTGGGAAACCCAGAGCAAAAGCAGGAAGGAGGTGTGGCATCCAGGATGCTTCTCGAGGTCACCCTTGGGCCTCCACAGGCACACAAGCGCCCTCCCATGTACACACCCACACATGGAAAAAAAAAGGCAGAAAAACAAAAAAGAAAGAAAACATGTTTACTGTCTTGTTTGTGAAATGTCCCGAAAATCACAGGTTTACATCTGGGAAAGGGAGTGACGGCCACCCGCCCCCAGGGGCGATGTGCTCAGGGCTCTCTCCCTGGCTCCCCGCCCCCACATTCCCCTCCGGCAGCAACTCCACAACAGATTCCGGCTCCTGGTGCCGGGCACCCTTCCTCCCCGGTCCCCTCAACTTTTCCCAGTTTTTCTATCCTCCCCCAGTGGGCGCCCCCGGCCCTCCTGGGCGGCCTCCTCACTTAGGTCTCTGTGTCTGTGAGCCGCCCGGAAGGCAGAGCCAGGACTGTGGCGAGGGCAGGTACCCTAGAGAGTAACCCCATCACGGGTACCAGATCTGCTCGCACCCATCTCACAGGGGAGGAAAATCACTCAGCGGTCCAGCTACTGGCCTAGAAAAGCAAAGCTAGGGGCTGGGCTGCGGCTCAGGTGGCGAAATGCTCACCTAGCACTCATAAAGCCCTGGGTTCGATCCCCAGCACTGCATAAACTAAGTGCAGAGATATAAGGCTGTAATCCCATCTCCCAAGAGGCAGAGGCGGGAGGATCCGAAGTACAAGGTCATCCTACAAGGTCAACCACAGTTATCTGGCAAGTTGAGGCTAGCCTGGGATACAGGGGGAGGCTGGAGGGAGCTAGCAAGGGGAGCTGGAAATGTGGAGCCTGACTCCAAAGCCAGGCAACGGAGCTCCACAGACCTGCACAGCCGGACCAGGCAGGCAAGAGCCAGGAGGCCATCAACTCTCCCCAGGATTCCAGGCCCAGGGCCCAGGGGCAAGAACCTGGCTGACTGAAGAGCTCAGGCCTCCAGCCACGCACGTAGCGCAGGTCTCAGGACACAGCTGCAAAGAGACCCCTCCAAGCATTCTCGCTGTCTCCCTGGTTCATAGGATCCCTGCCTCAGCCCACCCTGAGCACATGATGAATGGCAAAGACTATCAAAAGTAGACAAAGCGAAAGAAAGCCCAGGATGACTCCAACTCATCTGGCGCCACCATTAGACTTTAGGACCTTGTGTTTGAACTGAGCATGGCGTGTAGCCTGATGCTTCTAGAATCCTCCCAGAATAGCATAAACCTGTCATCTGATCCATCCAACCTCACACACCCCACTGCTGTGCAGAACCAACATACGGATTAGCTTGTGGGAAGACACGTTAGGACAAGCGTGTATAAGCCAGAATTCATTTTTTCTCACCAACAGTGAACAACTAAGCTGTGATCGGCACTGGTTGACTTTCTCCCACACAGAAAGTCCTAGCGACCTGGGTGTTCTCTATCCGTGGGGTACGGAGCACCACATGAACTCCACGCAATTCTCTTCTCTTCCTCGTAACGCAAAGCCTGTCTCAGCGTCCACTACTGACACTCGGGGTCTATCGCCTGTCCCCATTGCCAAGGGACGCAGCCCCTCCATTCCCTTACAGCTTCTCTTCTCTTGAGCTTCCCCTGGGACTTGGGAGAACAGTAAGGACAGCGATGGATTGAGCTCAGAGGCCTCTTCTTTTGAACCCCCCAACAACTCCTTCCAGCTTCTGAAAATAAGAATCCATCCCACAGCTCCAAGACACACACACACACACACACACACACACACACACACACACACACACGCACTGAGCACATGATGAATGGACAATAAGATGTGCCTTCTTCTCTCTCCCTGCAGGTGGCAGGGAGCGCTGCGGTGCTGACCCCAGCTTGCTGAGCGACTCGTGGCCCACGGAGAAACTTGCTTGCTATCCCCGTTGCCTTTTCCTGTGCCTAGTGGCCAGTCAGCGCCTGGTCACCTGGAATTTTGCGCGTCTGAGACTGTGAGTAGCTGGCAATGTAGTCAGTCATTTGGCAGACTGCCTGCCCAGCAGCATGAAGTCTAGGTTCAGACCCCACACCCACAAACACATCTGTACTCCCAGCACTCGGGCGCTAGAGGCAGGAGAGTCAGACCCCCAGGGTGTGGTCTACCAGCATTTCACCGTGGAACGGAAAGACCTCAAGAGGGTCCACAGACTCCCTGAGACACTACCGAGGGTTAATGCTGATTGGAGGGGAGCATGAGTAGACCCGACACGTGACCCATACTCCAGCAAATGCCTGGGCACATGCCAGCAAAGGCAACCCAGACGATACATAGAAAAAGACAGGAAAGAAGGGGGGCTGGTAGGCAAGAAGAAGAGCTGTAGCAGGAGGGGGGAAGTAAGTAGGGGTGACGATGACCCAAATTCATTACATTCATGTGTGAAGCTCTCAAGGAATAAAAATAAATTCTAGAAATGGGGGGAAAAGTTAAGTGCACCCTCAGTTACATATTGAACCCGAGCACACTCAGTAGCCGGAGACTTGTCCCCGAAACAAACGTGCAGAGACGTTATACAAGCCAGAGGGAAAACCCTGGGGTACACAGACGGAGACAGGCAGAAGGTTGAGGGGTGGAGGAGTGGATTGCTGAAGGGAAGGTTAGGGGGTGGGGAAGAAGGGAAGCTTGTGAAACTAGGGACATTTTAAAAAATTTATTAACCAAAAAAAAAAAAAGATGAAGAAAATGAAGGAGGAGGAGGAGGAAGAAGAGGAGGAAGGAGGAGGAGAAGAAAAAGGGAGGATGAGAAGGAAGAGAGACCACAAACCCAAGCTTCATCCACGAAGGCTGAAGTTTATTCCGGAAGCGCCTCTACACTTCAGCGAGAGAGCAGCGATTTCCCGGCCAAGTGGAAGTTCCTACTGCTTTGGGGTGCAAGCTTTTTGCTACTGCTTTGGGGTGCAAGCTTTTAACAGGTAGAGCGCAGGAGGCAGGGATTTAGCTCGGACCAACTGGTTCAGTTCCCAAGTGGCTATGAGTTTGTCCAGTTGCCCGTGTTCCTCATCAGATCCTGGGGGTGGGGGGTCTCTGGTGGGAGGTCTGTCTCCGATCTCAGATCTGTGCTCTGGTTCTGAATCTATCACACAACCCCATCCTGGCTCCCCCCACAGACCTATCCAGGGGAGCCAGAGCCTGTGTGCCAAGGAACCGTACGTGAATGTCCACGGCCACAGCCAACGCGGGACAGCGACCCACATGGCATCTGCAGATGAACAGCTGTGGTACCTCAAGGAGACACGGGGGGGGGGGGGGGGCACAGTGGGAGGGGCCGTTTGCTTGCACAACCTTGGAGCCATCTTGAGAGCAAGGCAAGCCTGACGCACACCCTAAGGCAACGTCAGAAGACGTATCCTAAGAGTCCTTGGACATGATTCGCGCGAATCATTAATCTGTGAGACAGTAGCTGCTTGAAATGTCCACAGAGGTACGAGCGTGCAGGAGAGAATGACAGGTGGAGGAACTTCCTGGGTGGGGAGACGTGCCTTAGCTCAATTATAAGGCCCCTGTGGGCGTGCCCCACACCACACCTATTAAACAGGGGTGGATGGCGTGGCTCCGTGGTGCAGGGCTTGCCTAGCGCACACAAGGCCCGCAGCCATTCGCAGCACCGGGAGATGCTCGCAACAGGGCATGCTGGGGCGGCCCAGGGCTTGTCCTCCAGGTTCGCGTGTGTGTGCTTGCACATTTGGCCCCGTGTGGCCGTGTTGGGAGCTAGGACCGGGAAGGGTGATCAGCTAGGTGAGGAGGCTGAGATCAGTTGGGGCGCTTCCCTTGGAAGGCACTGTGGGACCCCAGTCTCCCAGTTTTGTGATGCAATCTCATGCCCCTGTCAACTGCCCTGGGTTATGACCATACTCTACGCCATGCTGTTCAGACCCCAGCCTCCTAACCCCAAGCTAAATGAACCTCTTTACTTCGACAGCTTGACTTGCCTCAAGTATTTCACCGATAACAAAAGGTCGCACCATTAAGCTGACACAGTATTAAACGGGAGACCTCTCGCTGCATGTCCACCAGACTTCAAAAAAAGGAACAGGGAGAAAGAAAGCCCAAGGGAATCCAAATGCTGTCTTTGATGTGAACTCCATCTTCAGTGATCACAGAAGAGAGGCGAAACTGTAAACTGAAGCAAGCCCACTGGCCGTCTGTCAAGCCAGGAAACACAGAGCTGAGCCCGGGGGGAGGGGGAGTCCTCCAGGGCGGAGATGGGGCCTGAGATGGTGGGGGCTCCAGGCAGCTGGCTGGAAAAGGGCGGACATGAGACTCCTAAGTAGCCGTGGCTGCAGGAAGCAAAGAGGAGTCCTGCAGCCTTGTGAGCCCTGGCCCAGGGCGGTCCTGCCTCTTTTCCCGCACATCGACCTCTGGAAACAGCCGGTGAGAGAATCAAGGAGCAAGCAGCACGGGCCTACAGAGAGCATCTGCAGGAATCAAAGATAAAGAGGAAGAAGGGGGGAAAGACATGTAGCCAGGGCCGGGTCGCAAATCGCCGGAGCAGAGGAGAGCGGCCGCGAGCCTCTCACTGTCAACTCTACACACAAAAGATGAGTAAGTCTCATCTGTAGAAAGCAGAGAGAAGATATAAGAACCTCAGACAGGCCGGCGGAGACGGTAGACCTCGAGGGGCAACCCAGGCTTGAAGGAGGAGATGCCCCTGTCAACTGCCCTGGGTCACTGTCACGGGGAGGCAGACTAGAGGCAGCCCTGGGGTGACAACCAAGGAATAAGGAAGAGGAAGAGGAGCAAGAGGCAGTTACGTGGGGACTGGAGAGGTAGCTCAGGGGTTAAGCCTCCGCCTTGCAGGCAGAAGGTCCTGAGTTCGGATCCTAGACCCCACGTATAGACGCCAGGTGGAAGTGGGGGCGGCCTGTGCTTCTTGTCCTGGTAGGGCGGAGCCTGTGAATCCCGGGGCAAAGTAAACAAGGAGGTGGAGGCGTCCATGGTGGTTCCCAAATTCGCCTGTGGTGCTACACATACATGCATGCACAACTGAATAAATAATAAAAAATTAAAAAAAGAGGAAGTCACGTGTGCAGAGTGGAGGCCTCGTGGTGGAAGGACACATGGAAGCCCCCTCAGACATCCAATGCACACCCCAGAACAGGAAACTAAAATGATGGAGGAGATGTATTTTGTAAATATTTTATATATTTATTTTTGTGTGTGTATGTGTATTACAGGGCACTGTGTGTCCCTGTGGAGAACCAAGGGTGACTTTGGGAATCATCCTGGATTGCTTCTACCTCCTTCTTGCTTTGCTCTGGGAGTTTCTAGGCTCCACACACTAGGGCCAGAAGTGCAGCCACAGCCATTTCTACCTGGCGGTTTTATGTGGGATCTGGGAGCTGAACTCAGGTCCTTCTGCTTATGAGGCAGATCCTTAACCCCTGAGCCATCTCTCCAGCCCTAGAAATCCCTACTTAGAATAACTTACATTCAAACGAAGGTGAAGGAAAGGAGGTGGGCATCCAGCACAGGTCACAAAGGTCAAGCCTTCCTGTAGCAACAGAAGGAAGCACGTGCCTGAGCTCTCAGAGGCTGAGCAGGAGGAGAGCAGAGCTAGCCTGGGCTATGCATTGATTTCCTTGCAATTCCTCATTCCACTAGGGCATCTGTTCAAAATGGGGGCAGAACATGGTGCTGCCCTCCCTCCTCCCTGGCCTTCTCTTGGATCCTGGGTGCTTCCCAAAGATATGCCCTGCCCCATCAGGGCTCTCACGCTCTGGGAGTGGGGAGCACTCCTCTGAGGACAGAGGTGGGGAGCACTCCTCTGAGGACTGAGAGGGGGAGCACTCCTCTGAGGACTGAGAGGGGAGCACTCCTCTGAGGACTGAGAGGGGAGCACTCCTCTGAGGACTGAGGGGGGAGCACTCCTCTGAGGACTGAGGGGGGAGCACTCCTCTGAGGACTGAGGGGGGAGCACTCCTCTGAGGACTGAGGGGGGAGCACTCCTCTGAGGACTGGGAAGGGGAGCACTCCTCTGGGAACTGAGAGGGGGGAGCACTCCTCTGAGGACTGAGGGGGGAAGCACTCCTCTGAGGACTGAGGGGGGAGCACTCCTCTGAGGACTAAGAGAGGGGGAGCACTCCTCTGAGGACTGAGAGGGGGAGCACTCCTCTGGGGATTGAGAGAGGGGGGAGCACTCCTCTGGGGACTGGGAGAGGAGGGGGGAGCACTCCTCTGGAGACTAGGAGGGGGAGCACTCCTCTGGGGACTGAGGGGGGAGCACTCCTCTGAGGACTGGGAAGGGGAGCACTCCTCTGAGGACTGGGAAGGGGAACACTCCTCTGAGGACTGAGAGGGGGAGCACTCCTCTGAGGACTGAGAGGGGAGCACTCCTCTGAGGACTGAGAGGGGAGCACTCCTCTGAGGGACTGAGGGGGGAGCAACCCTCTGAGGACTGAGTGGGAGACTCCTCTGGAGGACGTGAGGGGGGAGCACTCCTTGAGTACTGGGAAGGGGAGCACTCCTCTGGGAACTGAGGAGGGGGGAGCCTCCTCTGAGGACTGAGGGGGGAGCACTCCTCTGAGGACTGAGGGGGGAGCACTCCTCTGAGGACTGAGAGGGGAGCACTCCTCTGAGGACTGAGGGGGGAGCACTCCTCTGAGGACTGAGGGGGGAGCACTCCTCTGAGGACTGAGGGGGGAGCACTCCTCTGAGGACTGGGAAGGGGAGCACTCCTCTGGGAACTGAGAGGGGGGAGCACTCCTCTGAGGACTGAGGGGGGAGCACTCCTCTGAGGACTGAGGGGGGAGCACTCCTCTGAGGACTAAGAGAGGGGGAGCACTCCTCTGAGGACTGAGAGGGGGGAGCACTCCTCTGGGGATTGAGAGAGGGGGGAGCACTCCTCTGGGGACTGGGAGAGGAGGGGGGAGCACTCCTCTGGGGACTGGGAGAGGAGGGGGGAGCACTCCTCTGGAGACTAGGAGGGGGAGCACTCCTCTGGGGACTGAGAGAGGGGGAGCACTCCTCTGGGGACTGAGAAGGGGGAGCACTCCTCTGGGGACTGAGAGGGGGGAGCACTCCTCTGGAGACTGGGAGAGGAGGGGGGAGCACTCCTCTGAGGACTAAGAGAGGGGGAGCACTCCTCTGAGGACTGAGAGGGGGGAGCACTCCTCTGGGGATTGAGAGGGGGGAGCACTCCTCTGCGGACTAAGAGAGGGGGAGCACTCCTCTGGGGATTGAGAGAGGGGGGAGCACTCCTCTGGGGACTGGGAGGGGGAGCACTCCTCTGGGGACTGAGAGAGGGGGAGCACTCTGGGGACTGAGAGAGGGGGAGCACTCCTCTGGGGACTGAGAGAGGGGGAGCACTCCTCTGGGGACTGGGAGGGGGAGCACTCCTCTGGGGACTGAGAGAGGGGGAGCACTCCTCTGGGGACTGAGAGAGGGGGGAGCACTCCTCTGAGGACTGAGAGGGGGGAGCACTCCTCTGGGGACTGAGAAGGGGGAGCACTCCTCTGAGGACTGGGAAAGGGAGCACTCCTCTGGGGACTGGGAAAGGGAGCACTCATCTGGGGCAGGGGAGTGTTTTCCTCTCACAGCTCTTTGCTTTAATGAACATCTGACCTAGACAACTTAGGGGAGCAAAGGGTATGGGGGCTGGTTCAGGCTTCCTCCTCTTCCTCCTTCTCCTCGCATCCCTTTGAGTCCTGACCAATCTGAGCAACAAAACCAGCAGTTTAAACTTCTTTGTTCCTGCTCTTGGTCCCTGTGGAGATTTTGTTGCACTGTGGTCAGCCTCAGAAGACAAGTGATACTGACCAGCTCACTACGTTCTGTCCTTGTGACTTATTAACTGGGAACAGACCTGAACGTTCCGAGAGTTGTGGTAAAAGAATGTCTACCTTAAAGCTGCTGGCTGGCTGAGTACTGAGCTAGTCATAATAGTTTAGTCTCCCATCAAATGACCTCCTGCTGTTCATTCCTTACTTGTTTTTATAAGATTATGCAATTCTTACTGTTTTTGCTAATATGAAGGGCTCTGGATGGTTGCTCAACTTTCATGTACAATACCTGAGCAGTTTAGGATAAATTTGTCTCAAACTCAGGACTGCTGAGACCCCTCTAACCCCAGCCTGGTTTAGTTCCCACTGATCCCCCGCATGGAACTCCGCATTGACTGGTAACTGCGGGCACTTACAAAAGGGTCTTCCTCAGCTTACAGCTCCTGTTCCCTCCCTCCTGTCATGTTGACAGCTGAGAGTGACCACGATTGGAAGGATGAACTCTGGGCTGCAGGACCCCCAGAAGAGAGTCCCTCTCCCACAATGGCTGGCTAGCTGCAGAGCAGGTTGGAAACAGAGAGCGGACACAAGCCCCTCTCTCCTTACCCCCCGTGGTGGTCAGCTACGGGTGTCAACTTGACAACTGAAGACCCAAGCTCTGGGCACGTTCGTGAAGAACCAGTACTTGAGTTCTAAGTCTTGAGCAAGCGTGCAGGAGTCTGTCTAACTGGTGGTGGATGCGACTTTTCCCTGGGCAGGCAGATGAGATGGAGAGAACTCATTCAGGAAGCTGGCGCGCTTAGGCAAGTCTGGCAAAGAAGATGTGCCCTTCTCTCAGCAGCCCTAGGGTACGGCGCGGCCATTCCCTGTCGCTGGTGCTGGTGCGAGCTCTCCTGCCAAGCTGGACTAAGAGACTGTAACTGGAAACTCACAAGCCAAAATAAAACCCCTTGTTCCCATTTAAACTGCTTGGTCGTGAATTTATCAGCAACATGCAGAGTACCTACGACCCCCCTCAAGCCCAACTAAATTGGAATGATGGCATCCAAAAAGGCCAGGCCTGGGGTCGAGGAGTCGTGCAGTTAGTATTTGCCTTTCAACCATTAAAACCTGAGTTTCATTCCCAAAGCCCACATAAAAATGCCAGATTTGGCATGGGGGAGGGGCATGGGGGTGCTTGTAATCCTCGAAGTGAGAAGGTAAAAACCAGAGGATCCCTGGACTCGCTGGCCAGCTGGCCTGATCGGTGAGCTCCATGTCATGAGAGAGACCCTGTCTCAAAGAAGGTGGATGGGATTCCTAAGATGACACCAAGATTGTCCTCTGGACACACACACAGCCACACATACAAGCACATGTACACACGCATGTTCTTGCATGTTCTCACACATACACCCCCAATACATGGAAATGCCTAAAAGAAAGGGAAAAAATGCCAAGTTCCTTCTCCAAACATTCTGACTGAAACCACTCGTGTCTTCCCTTGTTGATAGTGGAGTTCTAGAAATCAGGCGGCCCAGGGACAGAGGCAGCCTGGGTCAGGGAAGGAGGCTGGCACTGCAGTTGCAGAACTTGGAGCCCAACCCCGGCTCTGTTTCTCACTAGCTGAGTGGGCTCAGGCCAATGCCTCTCCCTCTCTGAGCTTCTGAGTCCTATGCATAAGATGAACATCCCCCCAGAGGCAGCTGAGTGCCCCCCCATTGTATCCATCCCTGTGATGTGGCAGAGGGGCTCATTCCCCTTCTCCCTGGCTGCCTACCCTTTTTTGCTGAAGGCTGCCAGGACCACCTGCCACATCTGGGGATGCCAGTTGAGAGTGAGAGGAGCAGGGCAGGCGAGCCCCAGGTAGCAGCCCTGGCTCTGTGGTGGCGCTCCCACGAGACGCTGGCACTCCCATGAGACGCTGACGCTCCCGTGAGACGCTGCCTGTCCAATCTCAGTGCTTCTAGCTCAACGGGCTTTGTCCCAGAGACACGATCCTGATTTGATTGTACTTGACATTTAATGAAATGGTTTCCAGACACCACACGATGTGTCTGTTATGAAATCTTGCCCAAGCCTCGAGGTGGCAGACAGAGCCCTCTTAATGCTGACAATGCTACCCCACATCTCTTGGGAGAAACGTGCTGCACCCACAGATCAGAGATGCCACGCAGTCCACAGGCAACACCTCAAGATGGAGCCTTTGCTGCAGGGCCCGTGGGGCCTCCCAGGGCTGATTCCAGAGCCTGTGCTGCTTCCAGACGCACGGCGGTGTCTGCCTGGGCAGCTGCATCCTCCCCCTCTCTCCAGTCCAGCTGTGCGCATGCAGTACCCAAAACTATTCAGGCAGACAGGAAATCATACAGAGGGTGGAAAGCATCTGAAATATGACAAATGAAACAGAAGGAAAAGAACCCAGGGGAGCACCCCACACATAGTGGGGGGGCTGCTGCCCAGGGCATGTGGCCAGAAGCATTCCATAGACTGTGACTTTGGGGCCGAGGATGTGGTTCCATGGGTAGAGTGTGGAGCACACACGGTACCTTGAGTTTCATCCCCAGCACTGCAGCAACCAGTGTGTCGTGGAGCATGGTGGTGTGTGGGGGTGCATGGTGTGCATGGTGTGCGTGGTGTGCATGGTGTGTGTGGTGTACATGGTGGTGCATGGTGTGCATGGTGTGCGTAGTGGTGCATGGTGTGCGTGGTGTGCATGGTGGTGCATGGTGTGCGTAGTGGTGCATGGTGTGCGTGGTGTGCATGGTGGTGCATGGTGTGCGTGGTGGTGCATGGTGTGCGTGGTGTGCATGGTGTGCGTGGTGTGCATGGTGTGCATGGTGTGCGTGGTGTGCATGGTGTGCGTGGTGTGCATGGTGTGCATGGTGTGCGTGGTGTGCATGGTGTGCGTGGTGTGCATGGTGTGCATGGTGTGCGTGGTGTGCATGGTGTGCGTGGTGTGCGTAGTGGTGCGTGCTGTGCGTGGTGTGCGTGGTGGTGCATGGTGTGCGTGGTGTGCGTAGTGGTGCGTGGTGTGCGTGGTGTGCGTGGTGGTGCATGGTGTGCATGGTGTGCGTAGTGGTGCGTGGTGTGCGTGGTGTGCGTGGTGTGCGTGGTGTGCATGGTGTGCGTAGTGGTGCGTGCTGTGCGTGCTGTGCATGGTGTGCGTGGTGTGCATGGTGTGCGTGGTGTGCGTAGTGGTGCGTGCTGTGCGTGGTGTGCGTGGTGTACGTGGTGTGCGTAGTGGTGCGTGCTGTGCGTGGTGTGCGTGGTGTGCATGGTGTGCGTAGTGGTGCGTGCTGTGCGTGGTGTGCGTGCTGTGCATGGTGTGCGTGGTGTGCATGGTGTGCGTGGTGTGCGTAGTGGTGCGTGCTGTGCGTGCTGTGCGTGGTGTACGTGGTGTGCGTGGTGTGCGTAGTGGTGCGTGCTGTGCGTGCTGTGCGTGGTGTACGTGGTGTGCATGGTGTGCGTAGTGGTGCGTGCTGTGCGTGCTGTGCGTGGTGTGCATGGTGTGCATGGTGTGCATGGTGTGTGTGGTGTGCGTAGTGGTGCGTGCTGTGCGTGGTCATACATGCCTGCTGACCCAGCATTCCAAAGGTAGAGGCAGGAGGATCAGAAGTTCAAAGTCCACTACATAGCATGTTTGAGGTCAGCCTGGCCTATATGAGACCTTAAAAGCACACACGCACGCATGTGTACACACACGCATACACACGCACACCCCCAGCTTGAGATCCTGAGATCCTTCTGAAGTTCTGGGCCTTGGATTCCTGGCCCTCCTGCCTGGAGCCCCCAGTGCTGGTTACAGACATGCGCCGCCAAGCCTGGCTCTTCCTCTGGCTTCCAGCCACACTGAGCCGCCACACCCACATCTGCGGGGATTGCAGGTCCCTCTCTGCTGCCTCCCCGATTCCTGCTCCCCACACCTTCCTCTGCACCGGCTTCTGCTAAAACCCACCCAAGGGAAGACCACCTCCTCGTGGGTGTCCTTCTTGACCCCCTGCAGCCTTTGTTACTCTGCCCTTTTCTCCTGGTACAGTTCGTAAGAGTCACCAGTCCGGAGCTGTACACAGTCTCCATGCATCCTCCACTCCGCATGGGCGGGTCCCCAGCAACCCCTCCTTACATCCCACACCTGCTGACCCTCCCTAGGCCAGGAGGACGCCGCAGAAGCAAAGATATCAAAATGGCCAGAAGCCTGCCGCTGGGAAGGCGCAGAAGCTCTCCAGTTTCTCAACAACTTGACTGCTCAAGATGGGAAGTCCACCATCTGCCTGGCAGTTTGTGGGGAGTCACTGAAAGGCCTGGCCAGGGAGGTCGCTTGTATGCTTGGGGCCCCAGAAACTCCCAGGTTCAAGAACTAAGCATTGGGGGGAGGATGGCGGACAGCTGGTGCAGCTAAGACCTGAAGCCCCAGGAAGCTTGGGAACCACCCGGAGGCCAAATGGTGTCGGGCAGACAGTTCCAGAAAGCTTGCTTCCCCTCCACGTCATGTGAACATCTGCAGGAGGCCGGGTCCAAAGAACACGGAGAAGGAAATAAAAAACATGCGCTAGCAAGCAGCTCTGACCTTGAAGAGCCCAAGATGAAGGAAGACGAGGGGCTCCCGCTCCAATCTCAAGCACTGGGAACCGTTTGCAGGTCTGGCTCAGCACTGAGGAGCATCTGTGGGAGGAAAAGCAGGGTCCCCCAACTCCCACCCAGGGTCACTTTCAGGACGGCCAGCCGGACGGACAGGGAGAAGAAGGAATTAGCAGGAAAGTGGGCAGCAAGCCCCACCTGTGCACCAGCGACTCTGGGGGCCCAGAGCCCCACAGTTCCAATGTCAATGGGCGCCTACGGCTTCCATGGCTTCTGCGGCTTCCGCCAGCATTTGTCCAACAGACCTTTACTCTTCTGTGCCCGAGAGATCATTCTGATTGGAGGAGGGCAAAGTGGCGCAAGGCCTTAGCCACAGACGGGTCCATAACCCAGGGAGACACAGCAGCTGTTGCTGTGCAGAAGGGCGAGGGCATGGGAGGCCAGAGCGCCGCCTTCTGGCTACAGGTAAAATAGCATCTCCCCGCCAGATCTGGATTTCTTCCCTTTCCTGCGTGGGAGCCAGGAAAGGTGATACCCGGCAGGTGACTGGCATGAGCTGATCTGAGAGGAGGTTTGGATCATGCCTGTGGGAGTCTCAGGTGGGTCATCGCTCATCACTAGACCCACCAGGAGTCAGCAGTATGTGAGTGGGGAGGGACTGGGACGAGGGACATTCTAGCAAATTCCTGAGACCAAGATTGTGGCCCAGGTCTTCTTCTGCCGGGACATCCACTCAGTGTCTGTCATGGTTCACTGCCAAGCCACTCACCTAAGGGACAGTCAGCCCCCCCCACAACCAGTGCCCTTCTCTGGCCCCTTGTCTCCTTGTGGCCACAGGCTGGTCACAGAGGGCCCTCAGGGGACCCCACGGGGACAGAAGCACCCCAGAATCTCCACTATCTTTCAGGCACGGTCTGGGAGTCACTCAAGCAGCAAGAGCAGGGGAGGGCTCGGGGTTAAGGCCCGGTCCACCACTCTCGCCCCTCCTGGGGCAGCGCACAGGACCCTCAGCTACGAGCCTCAGGTGGAGAGAATGAAAGCCTGAGAGAGAAGCCAAGTGGAGGACCCTCCCTGCACTTCCAACTTTTAGGACTCACAGACGCCCATGGGCCAGCACCAGGAAACTTCCAGGAAGACAGAAAGGTTGGATGTCTTGCTTTCCTGGCAGAGGAACAGGACCACTAAGGCGCGGCCCTCTGTCCCTTCCCTGCTCCACCAGGAGTAGGTAACAGGGGTCTTTGCGGCCTCCAAGTACCTCTGGTGGCCAGCTCACAGGCAATTCCACCCAATAGCCCAGTGTCATGCAGATGGTCTAATGCAAAACGGTCTGAGAGATGAGGGAACTTTGTGAGCTCCAAACCCGATTGTGCCCCGCCAAGCGCCTCGCCAATCATCACTCACTCAGGGCACCCTGAAATTGCCAGAACAACCCGGGGAGGTGCAGAGCAGATCCGTGGCTGCCCATGGATGTGGGGTGTGGGAGAAGACAGATGTCCACAGGGCCTCCACGGAGTGTTGGGAGCGTAGGGTTGTGGTGGTCCCCGGGCTCTCTGTAAACACTCAGAACCACCGACCCCTCCTCTCCACACAGGCGAATTGACTGATCGGCCAGGTTCACCACCGTGCGGCTCATTTGACTTATGAGCAGGGTCTAGTGGAGCCCGGGCTGGCTCCAACCCCCTGTGTAGACAAGGGAAACTTGACTCCTGATCCTTCTGCCTCCCTTCCCCAGGGCTGGGGTTGTAGGCATGCAGCACCATGCTTGACTTACACCCCAACCCTTTCTGTTCTTAAAGCTGCACCACGCAGCTGGTGTGGTTGCACACCTCTACCAACCAGCACGTGGGCGAAACAGGAGTGCAGTGTGGCCTTGGCTATATACAGTGAGTCTAAGGCCAACCTGGATGAGAGACCTGGATGATAGATGGGTGATACACAGACAGACAGACAGACAGACAGGTAGGTAGATAGATAGGCAGGCAGGCAGATAGGCAGGCAGGCAGACAGACAGACAGACAGACAGACAGATAGATAGGTAGATAGATAGATAGGTAGGTAGGTAGGTAGGTAGGTAGGTAGGTAGGTAGGTAGGTACGTAGGTAGGTAGGTAGGTCGGTAGATAGATAGGTAGATAGGTAGATAGATAGATAGGTAGATAGGTAGGTAGATAGACAGATAATCAGGCAGGCACTTTACTCATCAACTTCTCAAGTCAGTTCTGTGTAGATTCCTAGCTTGGTTCACAATATGGATGCTCAGTGGGTAAAGCACCTGCTCAAAAATCTGGTGCCCAAGTTCAATCCCTGACACACATGATGCAGGTGTGCATCTCTCTCTCTCTCAAATAAATTAACTAAATGCTAAAATATTAAGATTCCCTGGATATATATATATATATATATATATATATATATATATATATATCTCCAAATGTGTGCAATTACATAAACAATATGGAAATCAACACTGAAGGGACATCTCCAGTGTAGTCAAAATCCTCCTCTCAAAGCAACAGACAAATTCCAAAGATGTGGTTTTCAAAAGAGGGGTGACAGTGAAGAGATCGCTCAGGAGTTAAGACTGCCTCACAAGAGAAGGTCCCACATAAGGACGCCAGGTGGAAATGGCTGCGGCCTGCACTTCCAGCCCTGGTGGGCAGAGCCTGGGAAACCCGAGTGAAGCAAAAAGGAGGCAGAAGCAATCCAGGATGATTCCTGAAGTCACCCTTGGTCCTCCACAGGGACATGTAGTGCCCTCACACACACAAACACACAAACACACACACACACACACACACACACACACACACACACACACACGATAGATAGATAGACAGACAGACAGACAGACAGACAGATAGATAGATAGATAGATAATCAGAAAAAAAATTCCCAGAGGGAGGGGCCAGTTTGCAGCAGCAGCTGAGGGGCAGCCATCCTCCTCACGGGGTGCACGGGCTCCCGTGGACTGAACACAGTCTCTGGCAATTGGTCCCAGTGTGCAAACCCACCTTGGCATCTGTCTCCGGCCTTCCAAAGCAAGTCCCCTTTCAGCCTGGTCCTGGTGATTCCAGCTTGGATCCCCTAGAAGTGAAGGAAGAAGACTCAGGAGGCTGTCACAAAGATAGCCGCTGCTCCGAGGACTTCTAGAACCAGCCGGAACCTTCCAGTCTTTGGCCTCCAAGGTGGGCTGCTGCCTCTACTCTCCATCATTACTAAGCCTCAGGTTCCATTTGACTTTCCTACTGTGTCCTCAGCCACCTCTCTCATAAGGCACCTATTCTGTCATTGTGGTCACGAACGGGGAGATACCAGAGCTTCAATTCCAGCCAATCCCACGTCACTGTGCCGCGAATCCTCCCAGAGCTCCTGGTTCCATCCGTAGACTGGGGAGTCCATCCCCACCCTGGAGTACCTCCACCGCAGGACCATCACCCTTAGCCTGTCGGAACACACTGGCTTCCACAAAGAGAGACGCCTACGTAGACATCAGGCCTGGCTGAAGTTAAGAAATGAGCCACGTCAGAAGGCTCAGGTGTCTGTAGACCGATTCTTTGCTCGGGTGGGCTACGCTGGGACAGGCCTCAGACCCCGTTGCCCACCAACTCCAAAGACAGAGGCGGGGAGCAGGGCCTCCCCACCCAATAATCACAGCAAACTTAAGCCTCAAGTCTGGCTCTGGGAGGCAGGAGCCGGCCTAGTTCACGGTGTCTCAAACCCAGGGGCTGTGGTTTGGCAGATCACAGGAACCAAGGGACCCAGCCATTGAGGACCGCAAGCTTCATGAGGCCACACCCATGGATGAAGTCGGTTTCATCTCATCAAAGCCAGAAGGGACCGCACACCCCGGTGGATCTTTCCTAACTCAGTGTTGGGTGCCTGCAACCAGTTTCGGGAACAAGGGATTTAAAATTACTTATGATACTCAGTTACAGCTCATAGTCCTGTTTGGCAGGAAAGTTCATACGTGTCATCCCACTCAATCACACACTCTCCAGCCAGCTTGCTTCCGGCTTGCTTTAACCACTAATTCTTCATAGCTGTGCATAACGCCGCCTTCAGTGATCAAGTTGACCCTCATCTCTAACTGCCAGCACACGGGCACAGTGGGAGCAGAGCACGTGGGCTATTCTAGATCCTAGGTGGCCTCAGCTCTGGTCCTTTAAACTGTGATCAGGAAGCCTCACAGAGCAGACCCCACCCCTGCACTGCAGCGAGGGTGGAGAGTCAGCCTCCTGTCTTTTCCTCTGGTGTCATGCAGGCCCCACACTGTGTCTGTCTCCATGTTACAGTGTGACATTATTCAAGGTGCACTGCTGGCTTTGCGAAGGGCCATTAGCTTATACCCTGCCCGATCCAGGCTACTGGCCGTAGACTCTTGGGGCCAGGGGCTGCCTGGGCATTGGGAGAACAGGGCATCTTCTCACGTCCAGAAGGAAGGTGAATAGCAGATGCCAGGGACCATCTCTAACGGTGCCCCCGGGGCTCCAGCTATCAAACTATCGCAGCCCGAGGCAGGGCCGGGCCTCTCTTCCCGGAGATAGGCACAGCTCCCCCAAGAGATACGACCAAGCCAGGAACTATGTATTGGACAGTGACGCAAGAAAACATGACCAGAATCAGACCCTCACTGAGGATTGCCTGGTCCCTGGAGGCAGAATTATCAGGAGTTCTGAGCACGCCGCAGATACCAAGCAGATCTGCTCAAAATTATTAGCTTTATAAGGGGCTGGAGAGGAGGCTCAGGGGTTAAGCCTCTGCCTTGCAGGCAGAAGGTCCTGAGTTCGGATCCTAGACCCCACGTATAGAGACGGAAGCAGGGGCGGCCTGCGTTTCTGCTCCTGGTAGGGCGGAGCCTGTGAATGAGTAAACAAGGAGGAGGTGGAGGCGGTCCATGGTGGTTCCCGAATTTGTACGTGGTTCTGTACACACACACATACATACACATACATACACACATGCGCACACACGTATACATGCACAATTGAATAAATAATAATAAAAATATTATTAGCTTTATAAGCTCTCAGGAGGATCAATGACTTTTTGGGTCAATAACTTTTATTTTATTTGAGACAAGGTCTTTAACCCAAGGTGACTTTGAACCCCCTACTTAGCTAGTTAGGAATGACCTGAACGTCTTTTCCCTGCCTCTACCTCTCCGGGAGCTGGGATCAAAATCACTGGACTACACCATTTATGCACACAAGGATCAACCCGGGGGCCTTGTGCACGCTACGGGAGTGCTCTACCAACTGCGGCACAGCCCCAGGCCGATATCCTGAATTTCTAGTCAGTCTTTTCTAAGTTTGTCTGATTTGTTTACTTATTACTTCTTTATTTATTGTGTGTTTTTCTGTCCTACTAAACAAACTGAAGCTTAAGCCTGCAGCCCCCTGTCTGAAGGCTTTGTGCTCTGGCCTCTGCTTCCTGATAGTACCCTTAAATCTCTGGTTTTTGTTTTGCTTTTTGAGACAGACTCTCACCATTCAACCCAGGCCACCCCTCCCCTCCCAAGGGATTACAGGCATGCGCACCACACCCCTACCTGCTCTAGAATCTTAAGCAGTGTCTAAGAGGAAGAAATGCAGCCAATCTTATCTCCAGACTCCTAAGAGTCTAAAGAACATACTCTGCTTTCCTCCCATCCAGTAAGGCCAACACTCTCCCTTATCTGGTCTTATTTGGGTTTGCTTATCTTAATTTTTTGAGATAGGATCTTGTGCAACTCAGGCTGGCCTCACTTTTGCCTGTGTGTTCCAAGGTGACCCTGAATCCTTGATCTCCTGCCCCCACTTTCTAAGGTGTCAACTGCTTATTCATTGGCTTCCTGGGAGCTCAGGGGCCCCTCTGCTCCCGGCCTTTGCTTGCTCCATTTCCCGTCTAAAGCTGAATTCTTTAGCTTCTGGACGACAGCATGTGAATGTGAAGTGTTTGTAGGAAAAAATTCTCTTCTAAATCACATCGTTTATGCAATGGTTATTTTTCTCAGAATTTAAGGGATAGGCCATGACAGCTTGCCTCCCGCTGTTACTGATGCAACTTTCCCCTTACACATCATTCCTGAGCAGGGAAGATTCTAGCATCTCCTCACACTGACCCTTGTACCAGTCTTGTAAGCTCACTCATCGCTATACTTTTGTGATTCTTCTGGACTTCCTGACCAAACAGGTTATGGTGTTAAAAAAAAAAAAAAAAAAAGCATCATCACCCCCTTTAAATGTTTCCTGTCCAGCCTCTCTAGTGTGCGTGCATGTGCGTGCGCATGCATGCGTGTGCGTGTGCATGTCAGAGAACACTGTGTGTCCCTGTGAGGTCCAAGGGTGACCAGGAATCATCCTGCAGTGCTTCTACCTCCTTCTTGCTTTTGCTCTGGGGTTTTCCAGCCTCTGCCTTCCAAACTCAGGTCCTTCTTTCAAGGTAAAGCCATCTTTCCAACTCCATCCTCTCTATTCTTTGCCTTTTTTTTTTTTTTTACATATATGTGTGTGTGTGTGTATAACCTGTATTCAGAGAATTCTAACTTTTTTTTTTTTAATTTTTATTATTATTATTATTTATTCAACTGTGCGCATGTGTGTGTATGTGCGCGCGCCTGTCTTTGTGTGTGTGTGTGTGTGTGTGTGTGTGTGTGTGTAGAACCACGGACGAATTCGCTAACCGCCATGGACACCTCCACGTCCTTCTGCCCCGGGATTCACAGGCTCCGCCCTACCAGGACCAGAAGCGGAGGCCGCCCCCGCTTCCGCCTGGCATCTATACGTGGGATCTGGGATTTCGAACTCAGGACCTTCCGCCTGCAAGGCGGAGGCTTAACCCCTGAGCCACCTCTCCAGCCCCAGAGAATTCTAACTTTACTATTATTCTTTGTGTGTGTCTGTCTGTGTGGAGGACCAAGGTTGGCATCGGAAGTCATCCTGGATTGTTTCTACCTCGTTTTTATGCTTTGCTCTGGAATTTCCCAGGCTCCACCCACCAGGGCTGAAAGTGCAGGCCGCACTGCTTGGCACTTTTGCACGGGACCTGTGATCCAAACTCAGATCCCTGTGCTTTGGAGGCAGAGGTTTAACCCGAGTCATCTCTTCGGCCGCTAACTTTACTATTTTTTAGTTTTATATTTTATTTCTTTTATATTGTATTCATTATATACATTTTGTATTTATTTATATATTTATTTGTTTTACATGTGTGTTCATTTTGTTTCTTTTTATATTATTGTTTTTCTATTTTTATTTATTTGGGAGTGAGACGGGCATAATCCAGCCACGGTTCAGGGCTGGAGGTCTGAGGTCCCGGGACAGCATGGAGTCAGTTCTCTCCTCCATTATGTGGGCTTCTGAAGATCAAACTCCAGTCGCCGGAGGCATCAGTTACTCTTCTCTGCTGCTGTGAGATCTTACTACTCAAAGTCAAGTAATTTAAAGGGGAGAAAAAAGGGAGATTTATTCAGCTTGCAGTCCCAGAGGGGCGATACCGTCCATTATGGTGGAAAAGGCACGGCTGGTGACAGAAGCTGGAGGAGGAGGCCTAGGTCACCGCAGACACTTGGAGGCGGAGAGCTGCTACTGCAAGCTCAAGAGTGGACTCACTCTCAAGCACAGCGGGGCCAACCCTGTGACCACCTTCCTCCAGCAAGGCTCCACCTACTAAAGGTGCATGAGCTCCCCAAACGCACACGAGCCTTGGGGAGATAACTCACGTTTCAAACCATGACACCAGGTTCGTGAGCAGGTGCCCTATCCACTGAGCTGCCTTGCCAGCCCTTTTCTTTGAAATTAAATGTCTTGGACTGGAGACCGCTAAGGGGTTAAGCCACTGCCTTGCAGGCAGGTCCTGAACTCGGATCCTAGACCCCAAGTATAGATGCCTGGCGGAAGGGGGGGGCACCTGTTTCTGGTCCTCGGGGGCCTGTGAATCCCGGGACAGAGTAAACAAGGAGGAGGTAGAGGGGTCCATGGTGGTTCCCCAATTCGCCTATGGTTCTACACACACACGCGCGCACACACATACAATTGAATAAAAACAAAAAATTAAGGCTGCCTCAAAAGCAGAAGGTCCTGAGTTGCAATCCCGGGTCCTGCATAAAACCGCCAGGTGGAAATGGCGGCGGCCTGCACTTCCAGCTCTGGTGGGTGGAGCCTGGGAAATCCCAGAGCGTAGGAAGAAGGTAGAAGTAATCCAAGATTCCAGGAAGTCACTCTTGGTCCTCTACAGGGACACAACAGTGCCCTCTGAGACACACGCATACACACGCAAAAAAAATTAAAATTTAAATTAAACGTCTTCCATTTTCTCTTAAATCCTTTCCTATTTTTAGTTACTTCTAGATAACTCCTTTTAGTTTATCAATTCACTTCTCAGCTGTCTTACTACATAAGTTCTGGTGCCAAACATCTATTCCTAGACATCTGCCTGACCCTTAAAATGTGCCACCTATCCATCATAAAACTGTTGTTTGGAATTTGGTTCAATCATCCACTCGCTGGCATTCGTAGGATTTTATATCCTTCATTCTACGCATGCCTGTCTTCCTCCCGCTTGTGATAGGAACAGCCAGATGCCAGGTTGGGGTCACGTACTGATGTCTAATCTATCTCCCAGGAGTTCAGTCAACAAAGATGTAAAGCTGAGGTTTGAGGTTCTGAGTCCAGAAAAGTTAAAAGCCTTACTTTCTCCCTGTGCCAGTGGAATGACTACCCACCTTCCACTGTCTTGGTATAGAAGCTTTTTGATCCCCCACCTGGTTTCCCTGGTGCAAGTCAACTCCCATCCCCTCCAAATCTGACTGAAAGCAGACCCTCACCTTCTGAGGTTTGTTACAGACCAACTGTCGCAGGCTGCTGTGCGCACAGGGATCTAAGCCCACAGGTTTCTGTTCTCAGCATCTGGGGGCAATTCCCTCCCAGGCCACAAGCCACTTAACTTTTTGTTGCTGTTTATCATTGTCAAGTGCTGGGTCTTTCGAGACCTGGTGGGCGTTGGTGTGAAGCCTCCCATACATGGGTCAGCCTTTCCCACCCTAACTATATCCTCACGTGATACACCCCTCCAGGAAAGATGAGACCAAGAGGGTCCTGTAGACATGCAGACTAGTTGGACAAGAATCAATTCTGGAACTCAGCACTTGGAAGACAGGCAAAAGAACCTGAAGTTAAATGTCAGTCTGGCCTTCTAAGGCTGTTCCTTCTCAACATATCCCCCCCCCCAAAAAAAGAAAATCACACCTGCTAATACACATCTACAATCAGGAGTCTGGGGCAGGATCAAGAGTTGGCTGCATAAATTCACGGTGGCCCAAACAAGACCTTTTCAAAGGACGAAAAAGGGCCACAAGCTAGATGGTGGGTATAGGTGAGTGGTACCATTATGATGACCCAAGTTCAATCCTTAGCACCCCCAAAGTGGGAGAACTGACTTTTCAGTCACCATGCAACCTCCGCACCTGGCGTCAAATAAAAATGAAGAAAGGCAACTCCGTAGGACCAGGAACAGAGCAACTGCTATGTGGTGTCTTATAGGATGTGTAGTTAGGGCAAGCCCGAGGGTGGGGGTTCCCTCCCTCCACCACAGAGGTCCAGGAGCTGAACTCAGGCAGTCTGTGGGTGGGCACCTTTTCCCACCCAGCCACCTCTTGCTAGCCAGAGGGCTCTTGGGTACTGTCTCCTCTTCCCAAGCTGAAAACAGAGGTTGTAGCCACGGAATCGACATACAGCATCATTGAGACCACTTAAACTCGTGCATGGTGCCCAGTCCTGACACTTGGAAATGTTTCAGACTAGAAACTTTCCTTTGAGACACTAGGAAGCAATCTGACTCAGACGTTAACACTCATCTGTTAGCAGGAGGTAGAATCCTGAGATTGGATTTCAAGCTCCACTTGCACCCAGCACCATGGCAAAACATTCATTCCAGTGTCACACAGGGACCAAAAACACCAAATTTATTCACTTGAGGTAACAATAATTTAAAGGCACAAGGGGTCTTGTAAGAATTAAAGAAAATGACTATGATAAAACTGAACAGTACTCAAATAGCCAATGCATAGTAAAAATCGGTTTACATATGGAGGTGAAGGAGAAATGCGAATTATGGACCACATTGAGTAGCCCTGGTTGGCTGGACACTACACACATTCTGCATTTTGTTCCCTAGACTTAAAGACAAATAGTCCAAGTAGCACTTAGCTGTATCTATTAGTTTATACTTGCATCTGAAATGAATAGGTGAAGGGAATTCATGCTAAGTCCACACAGCACTAGTCTCCTGACGTGTCTACCAGGTAAAGCCAGACGGGACATGTTGTAATCCCGGTTCTCGGAGGTGGAGGCAGGCAGTTGAGGCCAGCCTGGTCATGTGCAGGTCAGCCAGGGCTAGAGTTCCAAGACCCTGTCATTAAAAAATCTTCCACCAGGCGATAGTCATATTTGGGTAAATGTTAAAATGGGCAGTGTCTTACCATTTACAAACTTCAAGATAATACTGGAGATGTTTAAGGTGTAAACAGGCAAAATCTAACAAAGACTTAAATGTAGTAAAAACCAGTTTCTAAATATAAATGGATCAAGTTTCAACAGTACCTACTCACAAACACTGAGAGCCCGGCCATTACCACTGGACAGAAGCAAGATCATAGGCAGTGTGTTTTGTTCAAGGATGATCCCACTGCAAACCCCTTTCAAGTCCTTCCCATACCAGCTAGAAAATAAAGTACAGCTTGAGACAGAGTGACCACTTATCATCGAAGGTCAGAACCAAGTCACTAGCAACTGGCCCAGACTGTATCTTGGTTCCTAGCAACTCAAGGTTAGGGTCTTACACTGAATCACTTTCTCAGCTGGAGAGGCGCAGTGGCCCTGGGCTACAGTGTGCCAGTCTGCTGTGATCCACTCAGCACCAACACAACACCTAGACACACTTAGGACCGGTCTCGATGCTGACTGAAGAACATCCCAATTCATTGAAGAAAATAAAGCTCAGAAACTATGCGCTCAGTAGACATCAACCTTTCCATCCCAGGCTATCATTAATGGCAACTAGACCACTTTGTACTTGGTATAGAAACCAAATGGAATAGACTGTCTCTCAACAGTACAATATTTGTGTGCAAAATGCCAGTTTTCTTTACAAATTAAGTAAACTTCAAAGCCTGCTTCAAAGCAGGAGGCAGACATGTCTTGTGGCACTAGCGAGGTTTGATCTTATTGACAAGGGGTCACCGTGCTTCGTGACTTAACCACCACTGTGAGTGCTTTGCGGAAGTCTGAGGTGGCCAGGAAGGTCAGGATCTTCCCTGAAGTCTGGTGGCTTTTGTTTTAAATGTTTTTTCTTTCTAGGCAACACCGTTAATGTCAACAGGATGCTTTGGAGGTAGCTACACATTTTAGAGATGCCACTAATGAACTTTGATAACAATGCATGGTGTAGCTGTACTGATTCTTTTTCCACACAGGGAAGGCAGCCAAGCGCCCTCTTCATCCACTCAGAAGTCAGCATCCAGGGTGAAAGCGTTCTCCTTTGGGCTGGACATCACTCCCATCCGCTGGTACTCACCCACTCTCTTCTCAAAGAAGTTAGTCTTCCCTTCTAGCGAGATGTTCTCCATGAAGTCAAATGGATTTTCAACTTTGAAAACCTGTAAGAAGAATTTTACATCCAGATATGTACCCTGAAAACAGGTTTCTGCAAAGGTAGCAGAAGGTGGCGGATGGAGAATGGGGCTTTACCTTGTTGAAGCCCAGCTCCAACATCAGCCTGTCTGCCACGAATTCAATGTACTGCTTCATCAGAGCGCAGTTCATCCCGATGAGCTTCACGGGCAAGGCGTCGGTGAGGAACTCCTGGGGACCAAAGCACGGGTGTGAACGCGCTGCAGCCCGAGGACCCCCTCCAGCCTCCCGGTGCCCACACCCACCTGCTCGATCCTGACAGCCTTGACGATGATTTCCTTTACTCGCTGCTCCGACGGTTTGTGTACCAGGTGCTTGAACATCAGGCAGGCGAAGTCACAGTGCAGACCCTGGAAGGACGCATGTCAAGTAAGGCCGAGGCCTCCTCCCTCACTACCTGCTTAATCCTTGTCCTCTCTTTTAAAACTATCTCTACATGTGCAAGCCAGGTGTAATAATCCTCTGAAGCCAGGGTCAGGGCTGCCCATGCATTTGAAACCAGGTAGATGGGCTCTATATGCTAAATTCCAAACCAGCCAGAACATAGCAAAATGCTGCTTCAAAAACAAACAGCAACAAAAAAGCAGGTGGGTTTAACTACCTAACGAGACCCAGGCAGCTCCAGCCTTACCTAAGACCCTGCAGCTCAGATAAAGTAGGGTCAGGTCTAATCCTCGCTTCTAAGAGGCACAACCATGACCTCTAGTCCTGGCACTGATGCTACTTCAAGCAGGGCAAATCTGCTTGAACTGTCAGCTCGGCACACGCCTGTCAGCTTATTAAGGAAGGCAGAGTAGAAACACACACACCCTTCACCTCCTTTCCTAGTGCTCCAAGTGCTTACAAGGACACACCATCAAGCACTTTCAGTGCTTCTAAACCCACAGGACAACAGGCATGTAAAATATACTAATGAGTAAAATAATTTCAGTAGGTTATTTAAAGTACTTTCTTCTTTGCTAAGCAGGAGTATGGCTGGATGTGCACATTCAATGTGGATATGGGGTTTGAGGGCATGACTAAGGCAGAGTGCTCACCTAGCAAGCAGGTTCGGGGCTGGATCCCCTGGATCAAAACCCAGTGGCTATCTACAGTACAGAGTGGTTTCCTGGGTCCCCCTCAGCAGACAAGAGCGTGAGAACAAGAGTTGTAGACTCACCTCATCTCTGCTAATAAGCTCGTTGGAAAACGTGAGACCGGGCATCAGTCCTCGCTTCTTGAGCCAGAATATAGACGCAAAGGAACCAGAAAAGAAGATTCCTTCCACAGCGGCGAAGGCCACCACACGCTCTCCTGGTAGAGTTAACAGCAAGAGGTTAGTGAGAAACTTAGCATTCCTTGGACAAGGAAGTTCAGGTGTAAGAAGGGCCAAGGGTGTGTCCTTACCATAGGTAGACTCTTTGTCCGCAATCCAACGCAAGGCCCAGTCTGCCTTCTTCTTGACACAAGGCATTGTCTCAATAGCATTGAAGAGATATTCCCTATGGGCGGATGTACAGTCTGAGTTAGGATGGCACAGACCTGACCCTAAACTTGTAACAAGAGCGCCAGGACAAAGGTCACATGGGAGTACTTGCCAATTCCCTCCAGAAAGGAAGAGGGGACGCTGGCTTCTTTTCTCTGAATAGCTTTCCCTCCCTCTACATCAAACCCTCAACACCTGACTTAGTATTTATTTCATTCAATACTGAGCTCCACAGGCTACTGACATTTTATGCCCATTACACCCAGAGCATTCCTGGCTCGGTGATTCCAAGTCCAGACCGCAGTCCACAGGCCCCACTTTCTTTCCATCTGAAGAGCCATAAAGTTCTTCACCGCTACACTATTACCCGCTAAATGGACTGCCCTTCCCACACTGTCATTGTCAAAGTGGCCCAAATCTCCAGCCCGGCTTCTTCCATCCTGCTGCCCTTTCAGGTCCCTTCATCCTCCCCTTCCCGTCCTTCAAGCAGTGTACAGAAGGCAGTTAGGCCTCTGCTTTTCCGTCTGCACCAGGTCCCTCCTCAAACGGACTGTAGTATCTACACCTACACTAAAACAGATCCCTGACCTTCCCGTCTAATTTACTTCCACACCAAAGCCTGTAGCTACTTCTATTTTTCCACAAACCCCTAATTAAGTAACATCTCAGTCAAACCAACCGCTCTATTGTTCCGTATTGCTTAACAGCATGTAATGTCTCACCTTTTGGGGGTTTTGTTTTGTTTGATAGGGTCTGATGCAGTAACCCTGGCTAGTCTCCAACCTTCTGGGTGCTGGGAGGCCAAGCATGGGTCAGCACACCAGCCGGTGGGTCTCAATTTAAGTGACTAAAGTGAATTTAGGCCTGTTACAGCGGTCACGTGTACTGGGCTAGAAATGTTAGAGCCCTCTAGCACAGTCTGCTAAATCATTCTACAATCACTTCTCCCTTTAAGACTAAGATACTTGAAAGAAAAACGTAATGATTACTAAGTCCCAACCACCTTAGCACACCGTGGACACTCACCTTTCTTTGGAGTCTTTAATGTAAGTGTCGATGAGAAGACTGTACATTTCAGAATGTATGTTTTCCATGGCAATTTGGAAGCCATAGAAACAGCGGGCTTCGGTGATTTGAACTTCTTGGCTAAATCGCTCCACCTGGTGGAATAAAACACATCCAAGTTCAAGAAAAAAAAAAAGTGCAGTAATTTAAGCAGGTTAGTGGAGCATGACACTCCTTCGTTGTACCATGAAAGGGTCTGCTCCCATGTCAATGTAATCCCTCACAACTCTACAGGAGATCTCATTTTATATTACATGTTCAATCTACAGGAGCAGGAACAACATAACTGTTCTTCTGTAATCTGTCAGCACATGACTACTGACTCATTCTTTTCAAGGTCATTTCAAGGACCCACTTACACAATCAGACATGTAACTAAATGGGGGCACCAGCCATGAAAAGGAGTAGCCTCAAGGAGAAAACTCATCACGGCTACCTAATGCTGCTAAGAGGAAAAATACCAGAATGAAGAAACCACAAGTTGTTACAAAACAGGAAATGCCAAGTAACATACACACGGCCCGACACAGAAGCATGAAAAGGGTCTATCTTAAATTCGCAAGTGAATTAGAGATGTTTGTGCAAACTCACCAAATTTTCATTTACTATGCCATCGCTGGCTGCAAAGAAGGCCAGGACATGAGAGATAAAGTATCTCTCCTCGGGCTTCAGGGCTTCCCAGTGCTGGATGTCCTTGGAAAGATCCACCTGAAATTTCAGAAGTTCAGTCTTAGGCTACCAAGATCTTACGCATCCACTCAATTGCTAGTGCCGCCCACCCGTCGCTGCCTTCCCTTCACCAGCTTCAGGAGGCGAGCAGAAGGCGGGTGCTCCTAGCAAGCCAGGACCCCGTAAGATCTATAAGCACCTCCTCGGCCGTCCAGAAGGAAGCCTCGGCCTTCTTGTACATCTGCCAGATGTCATGGTACTCGATAGGAAAGACCACGAAGCGGCGGGGGTTCTCTCTCAGGAGGGGCTCGTCCTCGACGCTGGACGCGGCTGCTGCTGCTCCTTTACTGTCCTTCTGGGCGGCAAGAGGGCGACGGTGTTGGGCGAACCACAAGAAACCGCCAAGTGCTTTCGGCGACTGGCATCCCACGCGCCCGGCGGCCGGACGCTGGCTGGCACCGGGATCGTGCGGGTGCCTCACGGGGCTGCACCGCGTGGCCGGCGCGCCGGGGCCGGGCATCCCGCGGGCAGCCGCTTGGCGCGTAAGGCGCAGAGGGCAGCGCAGGCGGCCGGACAATGAGCCTTGGCGCCAAGCGCGGGCTCCCGGGGGCGCCCCCTGGCGACACCCCCTGGCGACACCCCCGCGGGTCCCACTCACCCTCTCGGCGGGGTCCTGGAAGATCCTCCTCGCGGCCTTGCTGGCCAGGACGCGGGTCTCGGTCAGGGACGGGGGCTGCAGGGCGACGGGCCCGGGTGAGCGGCGGGGCGAGGGGCCTCCCCACCCTGGGGGCCCCCGAGGCTGGCCGACCCCCGCCCGCCGGCCCCGGCCCCGCGCCCACCGTGTTCTCCTTGTCGGTCAGGGTGAGTCGCTTCAGCGGCGAGCTCTGCAGCTGCTGCTGGTCGGAGATGGTGGCGAGCGGGACGCGGACGGAGAGCATGGCGCGGGCGGCAAGGAGAGGCGCGGGCGGCAAGGAGAGGCGCGGGCGGCAAGGAGAGGCGCGGGCGGCGAGGACGAGGCGCGGGCGGCGAGACGAGGCGCGGGCGGCGAGGAGAGGCGCGGGCGGCGAGACGAGGCGCGGGCGGCAAGGAGAGGCGCGGGCGGCAAGGAGAGGCGCGGGCGCGCGGAGCTGCAGCTGAGCCGGAGCACCGGGCCTGGCGCCGCCGCCTTTAAATCGCCGCCGAGTGGCGCGCTCGGGCGGCGCTTCCCATTGGCCGCGCCTGGCCCCGCCCCCGCCGGCCGCGCGCGGGAGATTCAAGCGCCGCGCGCTCGGGGGACGCCCGTGGCCGCGGGGCCCGCGGGCTCCGCACAAAGGCCGCCTTCCGCCGGCGTGGCGCGCGCGGGCCCTCGCCGGCCCGAACCGTTGGAGATTGCGGGAGGCGCCGCGATTGGAGGGCGCCCCGCTCCGCAGCTCCACCCCACGGAAGCGCCGCGGAGCCGGTCCGCCCAGGCCTTTGCCGCCCAGGTTGGTGCGCACGGCCGAGAAACGCCCCAGGCTGCCGGGGATGCGGGGCCGGGACCCCCTTGGTTTGCGTCCTGCTGTCTGCGGGTGCCGAGGTCACCGGATGGACAGATCCCCCCTCCCTCCGGGGGTATCGGCGTGGACCGGGCAGACCAACAGTTAGGGACCCGCCGTTCCAGCTCCTGTAACTAGACAAGGGATGGGGGTCCCCTAAAGATCCGGTGCCTCCATTGCTAAAATGCGGCATTAATAAAGGAGGAGAACGTTAAAGGGACGGTTCCTGTAAATGGTGCGCTTCTTCGAACCTTGGAACCCTCTACGTGATGCCCCGAGGGTCCTGGCGCCGTCGCCGGGGCAGAGCTGGCGGAAGGGCCCGGGATTGCTAACTTAGGCCGTCCCACAGCAGGAATTCGAAAACTCCTGCGGCAGGGTGGAGACGGGAACTGTTTTTCGTCTGGGATCGTGCTAGGCTTTGCAATTCGCCCGATGTTTCCCCAGCGGGGGGTACAGATGCCTGAGATAGTAAAGAGAAAGATCCGGAGAGAAATGAGCAACCCGAGAACAACTCGGATTGCAGACACCCTCTTCTAGATCTAAGACTTCATCGAAGGCGGGGTTCAGAGACCTCTTAACCAACATCAGGAGAATGTCCCGAGATCTCTCGCCCTAGATTATCTGTGAAAAATCACTTCCTTACGCCCAGCGGGCAGTTTTCCTCCTGATGTGCTTGTTGCCTTTTGTAGGAAATTAAACTTGTTTTCTTTCTAAAATATAAACAACTTTAGGAGCATTGCGTTTGAAGCAACTGGCAGATACTGTCCGCTTCGCAGACTTAAATACTGCAACTCGGCTGAAGAGTGGCCTGAATTTCTGATCCCCCTGCCTCCACTTCCGGAAGTGCCGGGGTGACGTGACAGGCGCATCCGGGTTAATGCGAACCCGGGTGGGTACCGAACTCGGGGTCTCGTCCATCTCGGCAGGCACCCGGCCAACTGAACCACAATCCCTGCCCCTCGATATTTATTTTCGTCGATCGTTTATGCCTCATCGAGAAGCCACTGGCCTCTAGCAAAACGACCAGTGCCTGGCATCAGCTGGTGCCCAGTGGGCACTCTGCTCCCCAGCCACCCGCGTCCGAAGAGCTCCCGGGATTGGACTCAAGTGGAAATGAGGGCCCGACCACCGAAGAAAAGCCGGCAGGGCGGGGTGCGCGCCGCCGTCCCCTGCTCCCCGTCCCAGCCTCGGAGTCCTGGGCCGGCCTCTCCTCCTCCCGCCCGGCGGGCCGTCCGCGACCCGCAGGGACTCGGCCCGCCGCCGCGGCCAAGTGCGGGGACCCGCTCGGAGCTGGCTTCCGCTTTCCGGGCGGGTTTTGACATCTGCTCTGCGATTGGTCCGTTTATTCACGACCGGCCCCGCCTACTCCCCCGCCCCAGCCCGCGCTCGGCGTTCCTGGTTGGGGGGCACTTGCGGCGCCCGGGTTCCAGCGGCAGCTCCCTCGGTCTCGGTGACCCCGGGTGGGAAGCCGAGTCCCGCGGAGAGCAGATGCGCGTCCGGAGCCACCGGCGCCCACCGAGGGGCGCTCTAGAAGCAGGGCACCCACAGCCTGTTGGAGACGGTGCGCTGAGCGCAGACGGGGCGAGGGTGGCATGCCAGGCCTGCCACAGGTGACGCCCGAACACTGCCCAGCCGCGCTGCACCGAGACCCTCTTTATCCGCAACGCCTTCCGCACGCAGAAAAGACAAAGCGTTCCGCAAGCGTTCGCCGCCACCCAGGCTCCACCCGCCTTGGCTAGTTCCCGATATTTGCTTTATCAACTCTTCTGTGCGTGTGAGAGGCCATAGCTCTCTTTAGATGATTCAAAAGTGACTGCAGACTTCACTCCTAAATATTTAATGTTCAACAGGTGGTTCCTGAAAACAGACATTCTCTAATGTCACTTATATACGGTGACCCCTCAAAAAAGCTAATGGCATCTAGTGTCAGGTTGTGAAAGAAACGTACAAGTTGTCAAGATGGAGGTGCTTGTGTCAACTGTAGCCAAAAATAAATGAATAAAGGCAGAAGGTTATGAAGGAAGGATGACTATCACCTCGAGTTTATTATTCTGAGGGCACTAACGCAACTGGAGGTGTGGTTAGTGACCCTGTGAAGAACTCCCTGTGAAGACTGTGTTCTTCAGACCTGGGGAGTTGTCTGCCTGCTCCCTCTTCAGGGAGCTGCGGGATGGATTCTGACCAGTGACTGTCTTGCACTATCACAGTGTTCTCTGCCAGAGCGTGCAGTTTGCACCCAGACCACCTCAACCTTGTACAAAATATTTTGTGTGCCACAACATAGCTCAGTCATAAAAGCGCTTGCCACAAAACGCTGCTGTCCTGAGTTCAATCTATGGGGAGAGAGAAACAGAAAATAAATTCATGTAGAAAAAGGTTTTAGCCACCCCAAGGCTTAGGAAACAGAAGAAGGGGGAGTGGTAAGATTGTAAGGGCTTTAGGGGACAAGGGGGGCGGCCAGACATCTCCTGGGCATGACAGGGCTGTTACATCCATGAATCCTCTGCAGCTGTGTGTATTTCCTCAAGACCTGCATAGGATTTGTTCCGTCAACCTTTCAAAAGATCCCAAGAGACCCCACACTACTGATGAGGGTTAATGCTGGGGGGGGGGAAGATGCTGTCCTGGATACGTCCACTGATATGTGATTCAGGCTCCAGGCGCTCAGGGTTGTGCCATCAAAGGCAACCCAGATGGAACTTGAGGGCCACACATGCGAAAAGATATGAGCACAGGAGGAAGACAGGTCAGGGAAGACTGTTTGTGAGGAGGGGGGATAGGATTGGGGATTAAGGTGTGAAAGTATCATAGATTCATTATATTCATGTATGAAACACTAAATAAAATTTTTTTTTTAGTTTAAAAAAACATGAGTAGAATTCCCATGAGCACACCACCCATGCATCTTGGCTAAATAGTACGAGGAGTTGATAAGCAAAAAGCAGGTAAATCAATCATGCAAAGACACAATGATTTACTTCCTAGAAGTGTTGCTATGAGGATGAATTGGGTAATGGAATGAAGAGACGTCCGTGGGAGGAGGGTGGGAATGCCTCCATCATTTATTAACTAGACTCGCTTGACCAAGTCATGGGGTTTGCTGGTCCTGTTCCTGACACTGTGGGCACGTCCAGTAAATCCTGCCCACAGAATTATTCTGGGTTAGCAGAGTGGGTATAAAAAGCATCAGTCCTTTCCTTTCTCCCCTGGCCAGGCCTGAAATATTCATCTTCAGTTACTCCCAGTTGATTTTTGGGTTCTCACCAACCTCCGTTCATTTCCAGGTGCCCCTTCCACCACGGCTGGGGGGGGATCATTGTTATAACTCCTTTCTGCTTCCTTCCACCTTCACACGTTTTCTTCAACCCAGAACCCCTCCTGTTCCTTCCCCTCTGCACAAAGCTGGGTGCAAAGCTTCCTCCCCCCCAGAGAATGAAGGCAAAGGCCTTCGCCTCTCGGGAGACCCCTCAACCACGCTTCAGTGTCCTGCAGACTAAGGGAGGCTGGTGTGAGCGGCTCCACCGAGCCACGCAGGTTTTCTGAGAGGTGATATCAAGTGGCAGCCATGAAAATGTGTCTTCTTTTGACATGTGGGCTGCTGAATTGGGGCTGGCTGGGCACCTCACCTCTTTCCCCAGGCCCCGTGAGCTGGCAGGCTGAGGTGCCATGCTGGGGCACCCTAGCACTGTCCAGTGTCTGAGCTGGGCACTGGGTGGGAATGAAGCAGCCCTGGGTCACTCATTCAATGAGTGAATGAGTGCGGCAGCTCATATTGTCAACATGGTCTAGAATCTTCTGGCAGCCAGTTAAAAGGCCCCCCTTACCGTGTGCACCATTCATCAGCGAGGGTCCCGGGCTGAATCATAAGGAGAAAGCAGCCGAGTACCACCATCCATCTCTCTCTGCTCCCTGGCTGCAGACCAGGTGAGCAGCTGCCTCAAGCTGCTGCCACCATGCCAATCCCGCCCTGATGCCCTCAAGCCGTCAGACAAAAGGAACCCCTCAAGTTGCTTTGGTTAGGTGTTGGGTCACACAGTAAGAACGTGACCAACAATGAGGAAGGAGGCGTCTCAGCCTAGTATGCAGTGCTCACTTCTCCTGAGAACTCACCTAAATGGTCTCTGTCACCTTTAACTGTGGCTTTGCATTGTCCCCATGCAAGCACAGCTGCCTCAGTCCTTTAAAGATGCAGGGGCAAAAAAAAAAAAAAAAGAGGGGTTACTGGGGTGAGCTGAGTAGTTAAAGCATGTGCTGCACAACTGAACCAGAGCGAAGATGCCCAGATCCCATGTAAAATTCTGCGTGGGTATGAGAGCCCACCTGTAATTCCAGTCCTGGAAGGCAGAGCCTGGGAATTCAAGAGCCAACTCCCTGGCCAGATAATCCCGAGGGCAGGGCAAGTTCTGGGTCTAATTATAGAGACCCGGCCTCGAAATAGTAAGGCAGGAGAATGACCAAGGATGATTCCCAATATCTACCTTGGGCTACACACATGTACACTCACATACATGTACATCTACACCCACGTACACGTGGAAAGGGAAAACAGCAAATATACATTGAGTAGCTTATCAACAAGAGAAATGTGTGTCTGCGGTTCTAGCAGCTGCACAACTGAGATCAGGGGCCACCACGGCTGGGGGCTCCCCTCGGGCCGCAGACTGACAACCTCTAGCTGTATAGCAGCTGGCTGTCTGGACTGTGTGTGTGTGTGTGTGTGTGTGTGTGTGTGTGTGTGTGTGTGTGTGTGTTGCATGTGAGTGAGTGAGTGCTGTGGGGAGGGGCATGTGCACAAGAGGGTGTAGTGTGTGTGCTTGTGGAGGCCCAAGGATGACACAGGGAAGTATCTTGGGTCGCTCCACCTCCTGATTGCTTTTGCTCTGGGTTTTTCCAGACTCTGCCTTCCAGGGCCGGAAGGAGGCCGTCTCTGCCTGGCATTTTCCCCATGGCATCTGGGGATGCAAACTCAGGTCCTTTTGCTTGTGAGGCAAAGGTTTTAAACCCCTAAGCTATCGCCCCAGCCCCTCTCTGACCCCTGTCTATTCATGAAGGTCTCACCTTCATGATGGAATTACCTTCCACCCTCACCTATCACCCCACTTGGAACAGGAATTGGATGCCTGAGTTTGGAGGAACACAGACATCTGGTCTACTGCTGGGGCCCCGTCAGCAGAGCCCTGAGACACACGAGGACGCGGGCAGAGCCTCCATCTCCTGTTTTATGAGCAGAGGACTTTGACCTTCGCCTGCCCCTTGTTCTAGGGGAACTGTACGGCTACAGCGTCTGCTGGAGAGAGCACCTCTTCTGGGGGTTGGCTTGTTTTATTTTGATGTTTAAGGCAGGTCTCCCGCATCACAGGCTGGCTTCAGATTCCCTACGCACTTGGGAAAAATTCTGCGTGGGTATGAGAACTTCTTTTTCTCCTGCGTCTTCCTCCTGGATGCCGGGATTCCACGTCTACACGGCTGCGCTCAGTCTGTATGCAGCATTAGGTCACGCTCAGGACTGCGCACGTACTAGACAAATGTTCTGCCACCGAGCCACATCTCCAGTCCCCAACCTTTGCTTTCCATATTAACAGTAAGTCATGACCCTGTCAGTGATTCTACCCAAGGAAGGGACACTTGGTCTGCCACAGAGACCCGAACCCCCCACTAGAGGGATCCCTGGGGCCCATAGAAGCAGATGGATAGAAAGGTGGGAGGGGGACGGGTTAATGAAGGGAGGGGAGGGCGGAAGGGCGGAGTGAGGGATAATTACTCAATATGCTTATGGAACTAGGAAAAACTTTACAACTCTAAAAACACAGTGAGTTACACTCCTCACACACCCATCCAGGCCATTGTGCCTGTAACATCACATCAGACTCAAGAGAGCAGCTACCTGCTTTGCTCCATGCCATTAAGTTAAACATTTGTAGTTGGTCAACATGTAGTGCAGCCAGAAGAGGCCGGAAAAGGCTGGGCCAGATGTTCCAGGAACAGTTGGCAGAGACGGCAGATGTTTGACTTGGATGGCAACCCACAAGGGACCACATTCCTCTTTCTGCCAGAAGTGTCTGCCCCAATCAAGGCATTGGAGAGTGCGCTAAAGACCCAGGAAAATGGTTTCCTTTCTCCATGTGTGAAATTCTCCTTCAAGGCTCCTCCTCCTCCGGGAAGCCTTCCTTGGTTCCACTTCCCCACGCCTTCAGACTCCGGCTTCTGCTCTTTCTTGGTGGCAGGCAGCTTGTGGGTCCAGACGCTCTGACTCAGCGCTCTTGGTCTCCTCCCTGGTTGCGTTCAGAGCTGTGGCCCCGTGCTGCACAGAGCGCCTCCGAGGCAGATCTTGGCAGCTCTGGGGCCTTGGAGTGGGACACACGGGGGCCAGGTCCTGCGTACCATAGGTTAGTCTCTGAGCCGTCACAGGCAAAGGAACCTCGTCTGGCCAGAGACAGATCCGTCCTGACCTGGTACCTTCAGAGCAGATGTGACTAGCATGTTTTCACGGTAGAGCTGTTTCCTCTGAATGGAAACACTCGTTCCCAGAGGGATCGGGGAGACGCAGAGACTCACAAGTAAGTCATAAGACGTGTGCAGTCTTATAGACTGGAGAGATGTCTCAGGGGTTAAGACTCTGCCTCATGAGCAGAAGGACCTGAGTTCGGATCCCAGATCCCACATAAAAGTGCTGGGCAGAAATGGCCTCGGCCTGTACTTCCAGTCCTGGAAGGAGAAGCCAGGAAAACCTCAGAGCAAAGCAAAAAGGAAGTAGAGCAATCCAGGATGATTCCTGAAGTCACCCTTGGCCCTCTACAGGGATGCACAGTGCTCTCTCTCCCTCTCTCTCTCTCTCTCTCTCTTTCACACACACACACATTAAAAATAATAAAAAATTTAAAAAATTTGATGGGGATCTGGACTCTTCACTGACAGAGCTTGTCATGTGACATGAGGTACTTTGAGCCACCATGTTCTCATATCCCTTTGTCCACACTCTTAAGTAACCCCAGGACGCCCCAGGGCTCACTAAGCTGAACTCGGCTCCGTGCTTCCTTTAGTCTATTAGTGCTCCATCAGGAGTAAACTGTTATTTTTAGTCTACCTGGAAAAATCACAGTACCCTTGGGGAAGAGATAGGATTCTCCAGAACTTCCGGCTGGGTGCCCTGAGGCATTAACTCACTCAAGATAAAGAAGGCCGGGCTTATTTGCCGTCTGGTTTGGGGCTACAGCGGGAAGGCCAAAGCCACAGTGGGAGCCCCAGGCAGTGGGCGCAGGAGGGAGCTGATGTGGCAGCCACAGTGGGAAGCAGAGAGGTGAACCCTGGCCGGCCTGCTTCCTCCCACTTATCTTCCAGGACCCCAGCCCACATTCAGGATGGTCCTTCCTCTTCAGTTAATCCCGTCTAGAATGTTCCTGGGAGGCATCCCCCAGCAGTGTCTCTTAGGTGAGTCTAAGATCCAGTCGCGCTGACGGACGGGAGAGGATTGGTGGTCTTGGGGCAGGTAAGGGGGGCGCAGAGTATAATCTCCCCAGCTGTCTCCTCCTAAGAAGGCAGGGCCTCGCTAGGAGCCTGCGGTCTTCACAGAGCACACCCGTCCTCGTTTGGGGGTCATGCTGCTCATGAGTCACATGTCCACACGGGGCCACCCCGGGCAGAGAATTTAGTCGTAGAAGGAGCCAAGTTTACTCCTAGTCACGTAAAGGTGCACAGTGACTGGGCAGTTTTGGCTGCTCCCTTGTTAATTTCTCTGAAAGGAGCATTGGAAACAAATGAACAGACCTTGGAAGTCATTTCAAGGGACATTGCCCAACCTCGACCCCAGCGCCTGCCCAGCACCTAGCAACCCCCACTGCGGCCTTAACTCGGCAGCTGACTCCACAGACTTTAGAATCTCTCTTACACTTATCGAAACTTCCAGTCGTCCCCTCATCTGTTTTCATATTTGCTAATCCATTTGGCTCTTCTCTGAAACTTTTTTTTAGATAGGGTGTGTTTGTTGTGTAGAGTGATTAGTTTGATAATGACATGCTCACTGGAGTATGTCATGTATTTTGACTGTATTCATCCTCATCCTCTTAGCTCCCTTTCCACCCACTACTTCTCTTCCTTTTCCAACTCTTTGATGTCATGTGGTATGTGTGTGTGTGCGCGTGCGCTCTGTGTGTATGTGATCTTGTGTGTGTGGTGTATATGTGTGTATGTGATCTTTGTGTGTGTGTAGTATATTTGTATGTGTGTATATGATCTTTGTGTGTATGTGACTGTGTGTGGTATATATATGTATCTGTGTGATCTTTGTGTATGTGTGGTGCATATATGTATGTGTGTATATGATATATATGATCTTTGTGTGTGTTGCATATATGTATATGTAATCTTTTGTGTGTGTAGTGTATATATGTATGTATGTGTGTTTGTGCTCTTTGTGTGTGTGATATGTGGTTGTGTGGGTGGATATACATGATATATGTGTGTATGTGGTTTATATGTGATACATATGTGTATATAGTATCTGTGTGTACATGTGGTGGTTGGTGGTGTGTGTATGTGGTTATATGTGTGTATGTAGTTTGTATGTATGTGTATATTGTGTCTCTGTGTGTATATATGTGGCAGTACGTATGTGTATGTGGTTTATGTGTGTATGTGATCTTTGCGTATGTATGTGTATATGGTGTCTCTGTGTGTGTATATATGCTGTGGTGGTGGTGTGTGTATCTGGTTATATGTGTGTATGTGGTCTGTCTGTATGTATGTGTATATGCTGTCCCTGTGTGTGTGTATATGGTGGTATATGCGTATGTGGTGGTATATGTATGTATATGACTAAATGTATGTATGTGGTCTCTACATATAGGAATGTGGTGTATGTGTGTGTGTATATATGGTATATGTGTGTGTGTGTATGATGTGGTGTGATATGCCTATGTGTAAAGACATCTTTTTAAGTAACTGACTTTGGCAGGTGATTTCATGGGCTGGGGAATCCATTACTGAGGGGTGTAGGGAGGGTCAACCATGGAGAGACCGGGGAGATGATTCTTATGAGTCTGTTTTAGTCTGAACTTATCTAGTGACTAGTGACGCTGAGCGTGGACGGGGCCACTTTTGCAATGACTTTTCTTTTTCTTGCTGATTATAGGGGCGTCTGTTAGGTGGCACTTCCGTGTATTGCACACGTTACCTCCCGTGCGCGTTACCTTCGCATGCGTCTGCCGGGGGTTTCATGCTCTCTAAAGGCCACACTCCGCGCTTCATGTAGCTGCATTGGCTCCTGTGCTCTGGCCGGCGGTGCTTGGCAGTGAGTCAGAGGCTGACATGAGCGCAGACGCCGCATCCCTCTGGCGTCTGGCGAGTCCAGAGCCTAGGCTGGGGCTGTGATGTCCGTGGGTCTCCCCAGCTCTCAGGCCCCCTTGCCACCGGCACGGGCTCCCGGGAGGTGCTTGCTGCCCTGGGCTTATCTGGCGGGGTCAGAGAGGGAGGAGAGCTTGCTGGAGGGGTAACGCCCAGGGGTGTATGTGCATGCTGGGGGGGGCACACGTCTTCCAGGCCTGGAAATCACACTTGGGGTGGGCAGACAAGACTCAAGACAGTGGTCACTGTCCCCAGTAGAGGACACACAGAGCTGTGGAAAAAGCCGGATGCCTGGGCGCCGCCCCCCTGCTGGAGCATCTGACTTCACCGTCCCGCCCACTCGAAGCACACATCCGGGTTCTTCCCAGGCCCCTCTCTCCCAGACACCTGCTCTTCCTGCCCCTCTGCAGCTACTGTGGTTCCCCAGGGGCGCTGGCCTGCAACGTGCATGTCCCCTCCATCCCCACCGATGCCAACATCGCAGTGTGGCCTCACCAAACGTATGTGCCTAGAACAGAGAGAAAGGAAACGAATAAATGAAGGAATGAATAAAATGACTCAACACCTGCCTGGTAAAGTGTGTGTGTGTGCGTGTGTGTTTGTATGTGTATGTATGCAGTGTGTGTGGTGTAGTATGTGTGTGTTGTGTGTGTATATGGCATGTAGTGTATATGTGTGTGTGTGATGTGTATGTTTGTATGTGTATGTATATATATGTGGTGTGTATGGTGTAGTGTGTGTGGGATATGTGGTGTGTGTGTGTGTGTGGTGTAGTGTGTATGTATGTGTGTATTATGTGTGTGTATGGCATGTGGTGTATATGTGTGTGTGTGGTGTGTGTATGTTTGTATGTATATGTATATGTATGTGGTGTGTGTAGTGTAGTGTGGGGGCATATGTGGTGTGTATGTATGGTGTAGTGTGTGTGTATGTGGTATGTGTGTGTGTGCATGTGTGTGTATGGCATGTGGTGTGTGTATGTGCGTACATGTATATGTGTGTGTTATATATGGTGTGTGTGTATGTGATATGTGCGTGTACATATGTGTGTATGGCATGTGGTGTGCGTATGTGGTGTGTGTGTGCATGTGTATGTATATGTATGTGATGTGTGTGTTGTGTAGTATGTGTGGTATGTGGTGTATGTGTGTGTCTGTATGTGTGGTGTAATGATGTGTGTGGTGTGTGCAGTGTGTGTATGTGTTGTGTGTGTGTTGTGTAGTGTGTGTGGTATGTGGAGTGTGTTTGTATGTGTAGTGTAGTATGTGGTATGCGTGTTGTGTAGTATGTGTGTATGTGGTGTGGTGTGTATGTATATATGTGGTGTGGTATGGTGTGTATATGTGGTGTGGTATGGTGTATATATGTGGTGTGGTATGGTGTATATATGTGGTGTGGTATGGTGTATATATGTGGTGTGGTATGGTGTATATATGTGGTGTGGTATGTATGTGTGTATGTGGTGTGGTGTGTATGTATGTATGTGGTGTAGTGTGTGTGGTATGTGGAGTGTGTGTCTGTATGTGTAGTGTGTATAGTGTAGTATGTGGTGTGCGTGTTGTGTAGTATGTGTGTATGTGGTGTGGTGTGTATGTATATATGTGGTGTGGTATGGTGTATATATGTGGTGTGGTATGGTGTATATATGTGGTGTGGTATGGTGTATATATGTGGTGTGGTATGGTGTATATATGTGGTGTGGTATGGTGTATATATGTGGTGTGGTATGGTGTATATATGTGGTGTGGTATGGTGTATATATGTGGTGTGGTACGGTGTGTGTGTATGTGGTGTGTATGTATGTATGTGATGTGGTGTGTGTGTATGTGGTGTGGGTGTGTGTATGTGGTGTGGGTGTGTTGTGTAGTGTGTGTGTGTCTGCATGCATGGTGTGCATAGTGTGTGTGTATGTGGTATGGTGTGTGTATTTTCCCCCACCACACATCACCTTCTACCACGCTACCACTGGCATCTCCATCCCTGTGGTCTCCTGACCCCCTGGGTGTCGGGAGCTCGTCTGCACTGCTCACTGCTCCTACATCTCTGAATGAGCCTCGAGCTCGGCAGTTGCTTGGTGACTAAGCCCTAGATGATGGTGATGTCATAAGTGAACAAGTGCTCATGAGAGTTCATAACCAGCAAGAAGTACGAAGGGAATATTGTGAAACAATAAGTTGGTGCTACAGAGAAGCTCACAATTCATGTGCGTGCGTGTGTGTGTGTGTGTGAATAGAAAATTTCACTCATTTGTTCATTCATTTTGAGTATACGTGGTACATGTGCACACACATATATGCAGGTGCACAAGCCGATGTGTCTCCTGGTTCAGTGGACTGACCAAGGGTGAACAGGTGGCCAGCGCCTTGGCCCCCATCTTCCAGCCCCTGCCCACCACGTGACCCGGCCCACCACGTGACCCGCACACTGGATCTTGCCCTCCAGGTACAAGCCCCCCTCATTTTGCTTTGAGCTGCTGCTGTGGACTCGTGTGCTTGCACCCTGGCCCACCCCTGACCCTTTAGGAGGTGCAGCCTTCCTGGAGGAAGGATGGCATGGGCGGGACTGGCAGCCTGGCCCTGCTTCCTCCTCGCTTTGCTCTCTTTTGCCTTTCAAGGATGTGAACCGCCTCCTGCCTCTGCGTCCGCCAGCCTTCTGCTGCGAGTCCACTGTAAATGGACTCTATTCCCTCTGGAACCATAAGCCACATAAACACCCATTTCTACTCCAAGATGCGCATGGGCACCGTCTCGCAGTAGCATAAAAATCATAACTGCAGGACCTGTGAGACAACTCTGCGGTTAGGTACCCTCTCACTAATCTGGGGGCCTGAGTTCAAGTCTCCCACATAGGAGAGACCCCTGTGGCCTCCACCAGTGTGCACAGCATGTGTTGGATTCTCTCCTTCTCTCTGCCTCATAATTGAATAAATAAATATTCTTAAGGATTTTATTTATTTATGTATATATTTTGCGTGCGTGTGCATGTGTCTCAGAGGGCACTGTGTCCCCCTGTGGAGCCCCAAGGGTGACTTCAGGAATCATTCTGGATTGCTTCTACCTCCTTCTTGCTTCTCTCTAGGATTTCCCAGGCTCCACCCACCAGGGCCGGAAGTGCAGGCCTCTGCCATTTCTACCTGGCGATTTTATGTGGGACCTGGGATACGAACTCAGGACCTTCTGGTTTAGAAGTCTTAACCCTGGAGCCATCTCTCCAGCCCTTGAGTAAATAAATATTTTGAAAGTACCTGTAACACTTCCTTACCAGGCTCTACCTCAATCTTGCTGGCTTCTCAAGGGAAGGGGAGAACCATGTAGGCTTTTCTCTTTTTTCCTCCCTCCCTCCCTCCCTCTCTCCCTCCCACCCTTTTTGGAGACAAGGTATCCTGCATCCCCGGCTGTTTGAACTCGCTGTGTAACTGAGGTCGATGTGAGCTTCTGACCTTCCACCTCCTGCAGGTGTAGCCATCAGCCCATACCCAGCTCCACGCAGAGACGATGAACTCCTACTGAAGTGGGTCCTGGGGGGGGGTGTCTAGTTGGGGGAGGTGGTCACCTTGGAAAGCACGTCTTGGCTCCAGGAGCGCCCTCCCTCCCTCTCTGTTTCCTGCCACCTTGGTGCTGGCAGCAGCTCCCCTGGTCCCTCTAATTCTCTCTCTAACCATGAGCCAGCGGCCAGAGGCGCAAACCTTTGAAACCGCGGGTCAAGATACCCCTTTGCGCCCCTGCGCCCTCAGCCCTCCCCTCTCCCTCTCCCCATCTGTCTCGCGGTCTCCTAAGCACCCCCTCCCCTCCACATGCAAACGCAGGGTCGGAAGCAAAAGTGTTCTGTTCACAGGCTGCATCAGCGCCACGGTCGCCGGCCGTGGCCTGCTCGATTAGGGTCCACGGGATCCCCACGCACCCCCCACCTCGCCGTAGAAGTCAGGAGCCTCGGACAGCCCGAGTCCCGCTGTCTTGGAAGACAGTACCACTGGCGACCACCAGGCGGTGCCCTCCGCGTGTGGCCACAGAGCGACTGTGTTACCTGGGAGCCGCGGGTGAGAATTTCCCGCCCGCCACGGGAGAAGCGGGGTCTGAAGAGGAGCGGGTTGGGGAGCTCTCAGGGTAAGCTTGGGCTCCCAGCCGACTGGCACAGTTGTTTGAACGACGCCAGGCATGTTTATTTTGCAAAGGAGATGATTGGATTTTGTTTGGTTCTGCTGTGTTCTGAGACTGGTCCCACACTTATTTTGCAAAGGAGATGATTTGGCTTGGTTAGGGTCTGCTGTCCTCTGAGACCCATCTCCGGGGTCTCAGACTGTCCTCAACACCCTTGCTGCACAGCCCAGGATGACCTTCCACTTCTGAAAGAACCGAACCGTTCCGGCCACACTCACCATCCCTACCTCAGCTGTCTGCAGGCAAGGCAGTCCACCAGCTGGCAACACCGTGTGAAAGCTCTTTCCAAAGAGGAGCTGCCCCCTCTGGTTGGCACCAGAGTCAACCTTTCCCTTCTCTCAGCATGAGATGCCTGGGGAAATTCCATTTCCCAGGGGACTGTCGCTAGCCAAGGAAGCTGCCAAGTGGTTCTGCTCAGAGCGTCCTTGCTTCTGCCAGGATGGTACAAAACTGTGCATTCCATGTCACCAAGCTGAGACTAAGCTGTGTAGCTCACGGTCTGTGCAATTGGGACGAGAGAGACAGTGGCACCTCTTTGTCCAAGCAGGGTGGCCTTAATCCCCAGGACAGCGTGGGCCCCCGGCTTTAAACCCTTTCAAAGAAGAACTCACTAGGGGCAATTGGTCGGTTATGTTGTCTATTATTCCATCTCCTTGTCCCCTACTTACACGGAAAGCAATTTTGAGAAAACCAATCTGGTTTTATTTTCTCCTGACTTTGGAGCTGTCTATAAAACACCCTCCTTTGCCCAGCCCGGGAGAACGTGGGCTGTTCTGCAGCAAGACCATTGCCCTGTGCTAGGCGGAAAATAAAACCAGCTCAGATGGTGAAACTAAATTGCTGTCATTTTGTCTGCCGAGCTGGTAATGGCCAGTTCTTCCCTCTTCGGGGAATCTGGAGACCTGGCAAGAGCCCAACTCCAGAGCCAAGGACGGCCCTCGGTCCCAGCTCTTGGCCGTTTACCTGGGCCCAGGTCTCCACATCTGTGGGACTCGGGGGAGGGGTCAGCGCCTGGTTCCTGAGGCCAGTGCTGATCAGCAGAGTTGGGTCCCCCGAGTTCTCGGCGTGGCAGTGACGCTGCCCTCTGAGTTCAGGGCAAGGGCTGAGCGACCACCTTCTGAGCTCCTGGGGCTGTCTGGACAGCTCTGGCTCGCGGCTGCCTGGCTGGGCTCAGCGGCTGCAGGGGTCTGGGCCTCACTGCAGCCCAGCCCGGTTCATGTCAGGCACCCTCAGCTCCCTCCCACAGCCGGGGAGCGCAGCCTGCCCCCAAGAGAATGCTGTCTGACCTCGGCGCCCCTCTAAATGGTGGGGCTCCCTTGTTTGTATTCTTGGATGGAGAAAGAAGCCCAAGGACTATGTTACTAGAATTGGAAAGAAAGCAACAGAGCAGGGCAGCTGTGCACCCCGGCAGCTGCCTGAAGAGGAGGCGAAGGAGAGTTGCGCCCTCTGAATCAGGAGCCGAGGTCTGCAGCGGGCAGACTGTGGTGAAGGGCTGGGCGAGAGACGCAGACAGAAAGGCCAGAGCATCAGGGAAGGCATGAGCCTTCGGAAAAAAGACACAGAGAAAAAAGAATTGCAGTGGGTAGTGTGACATGGGAAGCTCACTAAGTATCTGCAAGCCCCTGTGCCCAGGGAAGGATATCTCCAAGCCCCCGTGCCAGGGAGGGACAAGCACATGACACTAAGGGGGGTTACTCCTCCCTAGTGTGTCCCCCAGTGTGTCTTAGGTGAATCAGCTTGCCTTGGGCGAGACTCCCAGACAGGTGATTGACAGGTCCTGCTGGACTGACTCCAGGGAGGAAAGACAGGAGGTGCGTTCTAATCTCTGGGGTAGTCACGGTGTCCTGTCTCCACCAGAACCTTGCTGGCATTACCAGGGAAGCAGGGATGGGTCTTGCAAGCCACCAACCGCCATCCTAACGCCGACTTTGAGGTGTCTCCTTGGCGGACTGTCTGCTGAGTTCATAAAAGCTCCCCACTGGGAGGAAGTCACCCTGTCACCCAGGCTCACATGCTGGACCTGAGCTGGGGCGAAGCCTGTGCCAGTGTCTGGTGCCAGAGCTGCAGACTCTCGTCCCCTGGACGGAGGGGTCCCCTCCAAGTGACAACTGCACCCCCATCCCAAGCATAGCACTGGGCCGCACATCTGAACTAGCGCGCAGGAGGAACTGATGGGATCAGGAGAGATGCTCGTACGGAAGCTCTCACCACGCCCATCACTCTGCAAGAAGGAACCAAAGGCGAGAGAGAGAGAGAGAGACAGACAGACAGATGGACAGAGAAAGACACAGAGGCAGAGAGAGGCTGAGAGAGATAGAGACAGAGACAGACAGAGACAGAGAGACAGACAGAGAGACAGAGAAACAGAGACAGAGAGAGACAGAGAGACAGAGAGAGAGAGACAGAGACAGAGACAGACAGACAGACAGACAGACAGAGATCGCTGTTATAACCTGGCTCTGTAGCCAGAGCTTAATGGTGATGTTCCAACTGGGATCAAGTAAGGGCTGATTGCTCGGTTACCATGACAACCAGAGCTTGTTGTCAAGGCAGCTGCTGTTCATCTGGACCAAGACACAATAGCAAGGTGCTGCTATGATGATGCTATTGATGCCACACAGGGTCGGACGAACCTTCCCTCAGGCCCCTGGAGAAGCGGGCATGTGGGCACCAGGTTGGGGGGAACTGGAAATGGAACTGGGCCTCTTCAGGGAGGGAAGAGAAGTCCTTCCAGAGACAGGGGAACAAGCGTTCCAGGCGCCACCAGAGCTATCTGTTGGTCAGCTAAGGGTGGTGGCTCCAGGTGACCTCAGGCTGGGAAAGAGGACGAGAGAGCGTGGGGGGCGGGGGGACCCTGGAGCGTGAGTGTCGGACGCCGATGCTGGTGGCCACTGCAGGTCCTCTGAGCCTTGCCTCGATCTCGTGGGACCACGGAACCCACACCATGACACTACTGAGTGGCAACCTTCAGAGCCTTCCAGGGTGGCCAGAACCCACCTCACGGACAGCGCTGGACATTGGCACGTGACCTCAGGTGAGTCATCTCCCCTTCGCAGGAGTCCGTCTGCATCGCTCCTTCTCCAGGGTTCCTCGTGCACCTGAGTTTGCTGTGCGATCGTCCTAGCCATGGGCCGGATGCCGATAGGCAAAGCCTTTGTTCCTTCTCACAATTCAGGACGTGGGGGATGGCTCAGTTGGTAAAGTGCATGAGGATCTGAGTTCAAGTCTTGCCATGCAAGCATGAGGATCTAAGTTCAAGTTTCAGCACCCATGTGACGAGCCAAGCGTGGTGGTGCTGTGCACTTCTAAGCCCAGTACTGGGGAGGAAAAGAGAGGCAGATCCCTGCAGCCTAGCCAAACTGGTGATCCCCGAGTCCCAGTGAGAGACCCTGCCTCAAAAGACAGGTAGGGCTGGCAGGATGGCTCAGTAGGTATTGCAATTGCTCTTCATGCTGCTGATATGACTGCAGGACCCGAACAGCTTAGGGGAACGATGAGTTGTTCTTGCTTAGTATTCGCAGGTACAGTTCATCACATGGCAGGAACATTCGTACCACACAAGCAGCCAAGGGACCTAGCTGCCCCATACCCACGGGCATTGCTGAGAGAGCAGCATCCCTTGTCCTCTGCCAGCGCACCTGCACGCAAAGTAGTGAACCAGCCTTCTCTTCTCACCATCTGCCAGGGACGTCCCTCCCACCAAGGCTGGGTCTTCCCTCACCAATTAGACAATCCCTGATAGGCTTGGTGGAGGGCGGCGTGAGCCCTTTTGTCTGTCTGTCTACCTATCAATCTATCAATCTATCAATCTATCTGTCTATCTATCTATCTATCAGCTATCAGCCATATTTTCTCGTTCCTTCTTCCTTTCTCTTCCTTCCTTCTTCCTTTCTCTTCCTTCCTTCCTTCCTTTTTTTCTTCCTTTCTTTCTTTCCTTTCTCTTTCTTTCTTTCTTCCAATGCCTGCCTTCCTTCCTTCCTATTTTTCTTCTTATATTTCTTTCTCTTTCTCTCTCTCTTTCTTCCTCCTTTCCTTGTTCAGTGCAGAGAATTGAACCCAGGACCTTGACCTTCATCTACCACTGAGCTAACCCAGCCCTGCTCCTTCTCTGAAGCCTGCTGTGACTTCTCCTCTGAGGAATCTTCTGGTGCTTCCCCCCCCCCAGCCAGAACCTCACCCTCACCCTGTGTACCTCACACTCTGTCATTTAACTACATACCATATGGGGCTCCCCACTGGCCGCATCTTGCAAGGTTGGGGGGGCATCTGTGTCTGATTGCCCCGATTTTTCCCACAGTAGGTGCTTCACAAATGTTCACAGAGCTGAGTGGAACTGGACACAGGTGACAAAGAAACCTGCTCGACCTGATCGCATTCTTTCCCACTCGTTTCTTTCCAGATGAAGTTACTTACAGTTTAAGTGACCAAAACAGTTAGGTAAGTATTCTTCGGTGAATGAGAAATAGCTTTGGTGGATTTCTACTGTTTCTGCTGACAAAACCACAAATTTGAGGGGTCCCCTCTTTTCTGCGCCTTTCCAAAAGAACAGAGGAAAGTGATGTTAAAGCAGGTGATGCTCAGGGTGAGTTTCTGGTTATCAGGAAAGCAATTTAAACAACAGGAAAGTTCACTCATTTAAACAGCCTTTCTACTGTGGGTTTGGGATGATCCTGCTGGGACCTTCTGTGACGTTGTTGGATCAGGGACCCAGGCAGAAGAGAGTCACTAAAAATCTTGGTGGCGAGCATTAACCTCCCTTTTGGTCATGAATAAATCACAGCACCTGGGTGTTATGGTGAGGTCACCCGGCATGGTGACACGCATCTGCCCAAGGTCACCCGGCATGGTGGCACGCATCTGCAGAAGAGCTACTCATCCGAGGCAAGACTATCCTGGGCAGTGTCATGAGACCCTCATCTCACACCAGCCAGGGGTGGTGAGCCCAGTGCTTGGGAGGTAGAAGCAGGAGGTAAGAAGTTCAAGGCCATCTCTACATGAGACCCCGTCTCAAACAAAAATAAACTCCAAACCCCACTACCAACTCCCGTAGAGACTGCGACCTTTCTCTGTGGAAGGTCAGATGGCACCTATCCCAGCTCTGCCTGGGTGGGCACAGAATCTGCCAGAGACAACATGCGAACAAGTTCCACGTGGCTCTATTCCAATAAGACTTTACTTACAAAGCAGTTGGACCCACGTTTGGCTTGCTGGCTGTGGGTCGTTAATCTGGAATCGACGTTCTGTTTTCAGGTTGGAGGGCTCCCACCTTGATCCGAACTCAGGACCTTCTGCCTACAGAGGCTTAACCCCTGAGCCACCTCTCCAGCCCCAGGGGGCTCCCACCTTGAAACACACTCGGCTTGGGTTGGCACAGAGGAAGATGACAAGGACTCCTACAGGTCACTATTCTGAGAAACTTACACCAAGCTGTCAGAAGACCTCAGTGTAGGGAGGGTGAACCAGCTTTAAAGGATCACGTGACACTATTTGTAACGTCAATTATCAGTGGCAAGGAATGTGCCTGCCATCCCAGCACGGGGAATAGAAACCAGTGGATTTCGAGACCAAGCCTGCCTGGCCATGCAGTTGAATCTCTCCATTCAAAGAAAAAAGCCTATCTTTTAAATGTTTTTATTATTTATTCAATTGTGCGTGTATGCATGTGTGTGTATGTATGTGTGTGTGTATGTATGTGTGTGTAGAACCATGGACGAATTCGGGAACCACCAATGGACCGCCTCCACCTCCTGGTTTACTTGGCCGGGATTCACAGGCTCTGCCCTACCAGGACCAGAAATGCAGGCCGCCCCCGCTTCCACCCGACGTCTATACGTGGGGTCTAGGATCCAAACTCAGGACCTTCCGCCTGCAAGGCAGAGGCTTAACCCCTGAGCCACCTCTCCAGCCCCCTATCTTTTAAATTTTGGTGTGTGTGTGTGTGTGTGTGAGAGAGAGAGAGAGAGAGAGAGAGAGCACTGTGTATCCCTGAGGAGAACCAAGGGTGACTTCGGAAATCACCCTGGAATTGCTTCTACCTCCTCCTCGCTTCATTCTGGGATTTCCCAGGCTCTGCCCACCAGGGCCGGAAGTGCAGGCCATGGCCATTTCTACCTGGTGTTTCTAGGTGGGACCTGGGATCCAAACACAAGACCTTCTGCTTGTGAGGCAGAGTCTTAACCCCTGAGCCAAATCTCCAGCCCCCAAAAGGCCTATCTTGTAAGGAAACATATTTGTTTCTTTTATTACTCTGAGAGATTTTCCCCCCACTATTACTGCCATTAATTTCCACCAAAATACTATAGAAATATTTAAAAGGTTTCTAAGAACGTTTAGACCAAGCCTGGATGAAGTTTCCTCATGTTTCGAGGGCCCAGTGAGAGGGGGTCAAGGGGGCTCAGGAACGGGAGAGCAGATGTCTCCACTCCCCAGGAGTTCCTTGGGCTCACCCAGCCCAGTCACTAGGACCGAGAAGGAAGGGGGTGTGTGTGAGGAGTGGGGGCTTCTTCTAGCGGAAGCAAATACTCCAGTCCCGGCAGACACCGTCCCAGCCCCAGACCACGACGGGGCAGCGTACGTACCTCTGCTTTACTGTTCACGCGCTGGGCCAGTGTCCGACCGAAGCCACTGACGAAGGAAGGAAGGGTGTATTTTGACCCAGGGTTCCAGGGCACGACCCCTCCAGCCTGGCAGGGGCTGCTCGCGTGGCATCAGCCAGGAAGCTGGTGCTCCAGCACTTTCTCCTTTGTGTTCGGTCCATGCGATGGTGCTACCCACATTCAGGGACAGTCTTCCTTCCTCAGTCTATCCAGAAAGCCCCTTACAGACATGCTCAGAGGCTTGTCTCCCAGGCAATTCTAGATCCTGTCAATTGACCATCAAATCAATCGTCGCCCTTCCCTGTTTCCAGGAGAAAAGGCCTGAAGAAGGTTTCTCTTGCCTCAGTCCATGCGTGCTGTGGACAGAACTAGCTGGCAAGCTAAGCGGGCCGTGCTGTACACAGCAGGCGCCAGGCTCCACGAACCGGGCGTGGCAAATGGAACACACCTGGTTTGTAGCCTCTACCTGCTCTTCAGCCAGGAATTCTCTTTTCGAGACTGGTCCCATGTAGCACCAACTGAGCTTGACCTTACTACATACTGAAGATGACCTTGAGCTTCGGATTCTCCTGTTCTGCCTCCCAGGCACGAGTCACGTGACCAGGTTTCTGAGTCAGGTGTGCTTATCCAGTGAACAACCTACAGGTTTTCATGGATAATGACCACAGCTCATCTGGTCGGACATCTCACAACCGGAGCATATTGCCAGCCCTAAACATCTCATAACCAGGGCATATCGCCAGCCCTAAGCATCTCATAACCGGAGCATATCGCCAGCCCTAAGCATCTCACAACCAGAGCATATCGCCAGCCGTAAACATCTCACAACTGGAGCATATCGCCAGCCCTGGGTAAAGAGAAGCAGGTGGTCATGCCACCTGTGTGACAGGCTTGGGCACTGGTATTACTTATCCCCAGAACACAGTCTTTTCTGTTTATTTATTTCTTATTTATTTGGGTATAAATAATGAATATGAATAGACCACATGGGGGTGGGAGATGACTGGGTCACCCAGAACTCAAGTGAAACACTGGTACCATGAGCTTCTAATGCCAGTGTTGGGGAGATGGAAACACCGAGGGCTGGTGGGGGGAGATGTTGCCCATCGAGTCAAGGTAGCTGGTAGCTCTGGTTCAATGAGACCCTGTCTCAAAAAATGAGGGTGGAGAACTGCAGAAACACTCCCCTCAGCCTTCCGTCATATCTCCAGGGATAGGTGGTCCAGCCAACCAGGGGCTTGTGTGCAGGGGCACGGCCAGCTGAGCCTTGACCTCACTTAACAAGCTTAACCAGTCAAAGCACAAGGGACTCTTTAATATTTAACCTGCGCTTTCACTAGAGACCTCTGAGCCGATTAATAGACCAGTTAATCTGCAAATCTCTGGGAAGCTGGAATTTAGCATCTTCCCAGCTGCTCAGAAACCCAGGGCTGGCCGTGTGCAGAGACGACCGTCCCAACAGATGGCCTCTGGGGACACTGCTGTGCGGGATGGACGCTGGAGCCTGCGACGTTGTGTGTCTGTTGCATACGCTACAGTCAGCGGGCTGCCCAGGTGAATTCCTGTGATAACATCACATATGACAGCCAGATTTAACTAGGTGCATTCCTTTCCCACGCTCTCCTCTTGCCTTCCTCTCCAGTTTGCTCGTGTTGCGACTTCAGCAATGCCTGCGGTATGTCAGCATGGCCGCCGAACCCGCTCCCACCGCGTGGGTCTGTGGGAAGGTGAGTTGGTGGATACGGACTCATCTTTGTGCAACAGGTCGGCAAGGAGAAGGGCACTCGCAGCCATGGAGGCAGCAGCTGCAGAGGCCACCCTGTCGTTGCCCACATTTTTGCCATCCAGAGACCTCTTTCAATTGTTCGGTCCACAGCCACAGCAGAAAGGATCCTCCTCCCACGCGTGGGAGCGTGTCCTGGTCGGGGGTCAGCAGCCCAGCTTCCTTCCTGTCTGCTCTGCGTCAGACTCGCCCATCACACCCATCTCACCACCCCTCCCATGGGACGTCCAGCAGGAGAGTGTCGACTATGCACCAGCACAGCGAATCCACATGGGCGCGAACGGACCGCTCCCCGTCCTGGGACGCCCCCTCTCTGGCCCCCACAGAGAATGCAGGCTTCCGGTTCTCTGCTTCTGTCATTTGGCTTCTCGTGACTCTTAGCTCTGTGTTTGGGAATGTTCCTTTGAGATCGTCTCTGTCCCTCACAACTCCTCCTCTGCTTCGTTTCCTTTGTCTTCATTTCAACAGGGTTTCAAGTAACAACAGAAACAAGTAGAAACAAATGCTGTGCTGAACCCTGTCCCCTCTACCCCGGTTTCCCGTGTCCCATTTTGAGCCAGAAGCCCCAAGTTGTCCAAGGAACGAAGCTATGCAAAGAGATATCACAGATACCAGTTTCCCCTTTCATTTAAATGGGGTACGAGGCGTTCTTGTTTGACTGCATATAGTCAGAATTTTTTTTTTACAGTGCAATAAAATGGGCCCAACCAACCATGATGTAGACTTGATATCTCTGAGGACTACGATATCTTGTTTCTAAGCAAACGCTGCAGAGGCCTGTCCCTTACGAATGGTGTTGGCTTTCCCTTCCATTGTCTCCCTTCTCGGGGATGGACCCGGGCAGGGAAATGCGAAAGCCTGGACACTGGAAAAGACAATACGAGCACAAGCGAGTGGGATCGGGGCCTCTGCAGTGACTGGGAGGCATCAAAGGCGAGACACAAGTGAGGATGCAGCCCAGTCGGGAGACTGCGCCTAGAGTACCCGAAGCCCTGGAATCCAGACCCAGCACCATGTAAACTGGGGTGCGTGTTGGGGGGGGGTCATTTCAGCACTCCAGAAATGGAGGCAAAAAGATCAGAAATTCAAGATCACCCTTAGCTGTACAGTCCTTTAAGGCCTTGCCTGAGTTGCAGGAGACCCTGTCCCAAAAACAGTAAACAGAATACAGTATAATAACATTCTTGTGCAGTTGCAAAAGCTGTCCATTAGCTGAACATCAGCACTACCTTTTTATGCTGCTGGGGATTGAAGCTGGGGGTCTCACATGTGTTGTCTATCACTGAGCGAAGCTTGAGGGAGAGGAGCTCGAGCGGTCTGTGGAAGGTGGGCATGTCTGCCTGCAGACTGCAATGGGGGCAGCCCACAGGCTGCGACAGGGGACTAGCTGTATCTGAGCCTCATCCACCTGACCCCTCCAGGAAGTATTGTCAACAGCAGTTCTCATCCCAAAGCTGTTGGGTTTGGTTTTCGTAGTGCTGGGATTCAACCCAGAGCCTAGTGCACGCCGAGTGCCCCCCACTGAACGGGCTCCCCAAACCCTTTTGTTTGTTGACACAGCGAGTCCTTGCTTTAGACTGGTGGGTGGTCTTTCTGCTCCAGCCTCCCACTATCACAGGACTATTATCACAGCCCACTAACGCGCTCATTGGACAGTCGGCCTGGGGGCTAGGCTCTTACTCCTAAGAGTGAGGCAGTAAAGCTCTGAAGCTGGCCTTCATCCTCCGCCCATCATCATCATCGATGCCCCACAGTCTCCGGGTAAAGAATGTCCACATGCGGTTACGGGAATCTTTCCTGGAGACTTAACTCCATGTTCTTTTCTCCAGGATTCCCGGGACTTTGCTAATCTTTAGAAATCTCTAGAAATGATCTGGGGACTGGATGCAGTCAGAGGGCTTAACGTGGGGTGTTTTTAATAAAACTCAGTCTGGTTTGTTGTTTTAAAATATTACTTTTTGAGAGACGAGAGAGAGACAGAGAGAACGAGAGAGAAAGAATGAGAGAGAGAAAGAGAACGAGAGAGAAAGAAAACAAGAGAAAGAGAACGAGAGAGAAAATGAGAGTGAGAGAGAGAGCGAGAGAGAGAGCAGGGGATGACTTTCCGAAGTCTATCTTTCCTGGTCTCACCCCTCCCTTTTTTCTTTTTGAAACAGGGTCTCATATGCAGCCCCTGCTGGCCTCTCAGATTTGCTACATAGGTAAGGATGGCCTGGAACATACTGCTGTCCCTGCCTGGTATTGGGGTAACAGGCGTGTACCATTATGCCAGGGTCTCTCTGGGCCAGGAGGTGGAAATCAGGTCTACAAATGTGGCCAACAGCTAAATGTGCACTCAGAATGGAAAGAAGACGGCTTTGGCAGGACTCCTCCCCAGGCAGAGCTAGTGAGACAAGTCTTGGGAACTGGGCCTGAAGTCAACAGTGGCCAGAAAAAACCCCCAGTGCTCTGGGAAAACACAGGAGCCGGACATAAATTTAAACTTGGAGTCACGTGACCAGATTCTATTTGGGCAGGAGTAAAACATTTTTGTCTTTAAATGATTAAACTCAGTTGAACTTAGTTCAACAGAAATTTCTTTCCCCTGGAATTCTTTTTTAAGCTGAGATTTGTTTTGTAAAGGGAAAACTATCAATAGTTTCCAAAGTAACTTGGAACACCCAAATGACATTGAGTAATGTGTTTGGGCCCATCCTACATCTGGATGACCACAGAAGCACATTGGAAAGAAGAAAGGAAGGCAAGTTGTAAACACTTCTTTCTCTTTCTCCTGATAATAAAAACACATGGACTCGATCACAGACCGGGTTATTACATTTTTTTTTGAGCAAAAAAAAGTGTTTCATGTCGACTCCTGAAGTGATAAAAATAATAAAAATTCATCCCATGATCCAGAAAGTTCAGCCAAAATCCACTTTCACAGTGGCTCGTCAATCCTGTCTAGATCAGGGAAAGGTCAAGCCAAGCAAGGGTTAAACTTGGGGTCTCTGTATTGTCCTGTCTGGAGAGAAGGCAAGGGGCACACAGGAACCATCGTGGAGAGCTGCCCTGGGCTGGAAGTGGTCCCACCCCTAGGCGTTATTTCACTTAGAATAAGAGCTTTAGTTATTTTAAATAACCAACCATTACAGACCAGAATTATGATCAGTGGCTACTGCTATTTGCCTGCCTCCCCCTGTGAAATGTTTTCTCCTTCACTGAACTATTTTTTGGTTTCCCAAGGCATTGACTGTTTTTTTTCCCCCCACTAGGCTCTGAATTCACATGCAAAGTTCTGGTGTGACAAAAGGGACTGGGAAGACCGGAAGGGATCTGGTAGGGTGGCCCCCAACCCTCCTGTTCAGTCTGAAGTCTGTCTGCTCCCCGCTTTTCAAGGGGATCCAGAATGTGAGACCCATCAGTGTACCCTCTAACCAGATCCACGAAGGCGCTTCCACGGTCCTCATCTTCCGTGAGGACCACGAGGCTTCCAGCGGCAGCAGGCTGTCCCCTGCAGACTTGCAGGTCCACCTGGGGCAGTTCGCTGATGAACGAACGGTCTCATAGATGCAGAAACCAGCAAGCCGGACCACCCCAAGCCTCTCAGAACCCCGGAGGAGTGCAAGTCTCTTCCAGCAATCAGATCTCCAAGTTCCCTCGTGGTGGGTCTAGACTGGATATAGACCTATTACACCCCCCCCACACACACACACAAAGGCGAGAGATGGAGTAAGGGAAGGCTGCACCCTCACTCTAGCGCGGTTCTACCCCAATCTCTATCTCCACCCCCACCCTGTCCGGATCCCACAGCCTCGCCTCGCCAAGCCCACCCCTCCAGGTGCATCCTGGGCAGACCCCTTCCCACTACAAGCTCCCCAGATCCCGCTGGCTCCTCCCCGCCTGGCTCCTCCCCACCTCAGTCCCCCCCCTCGGTGCCCAGCAGTCCTTCCTCCTCCCTAGCACTACTCCCTACTCTGCCAGCTAAGGCTCCCCAACCTGGCACTCTTCTCTCCCCCTGTCCCAAGCTCACCGCATCCCCGCTGGCATTACCTCCCACTACCCCCCTCCCCGCTGCCTCCACTTTCCCCCACTCACCCCCACCCAGACTCCTCCTCTCCCCAATACCACGCTCCTCACCCTTTAGAGCTTCACACTGTCAACTCCCTTCCCGCGCCTCCCCCTCCTTCCACCCCTGCCCCTCCCACTGCTGCTTCCCGCCCCTGAGATTTGGCCGTGCCTCACTCTCCGTGCCCGCCAGCCCTCCTAGGGTCCTAGGGTCCCCCAAGACTCTCCTCTCCCTTTCCCACCGCGTCACCACCCTGCTCTGTCCCGCTTCCTCAGGCTCCCTCCTCCCCGCCCCCCCAGTTCCTCCTGGGCTCGGAACTGTCCCCAGATTTCTTTCCGGGTCCCAGGCACAACCCCTCCACATCGCTTCCACTCCCCCCACGACTGCTCCTCCGCCCTCCCGTTTTCCATCACCCAGTGTCCTCCCATCCCCCACTTCTACCCCCTCCCCCCGCTCCGCTCCCCGGGTTCCCCCAGGTCCCGCCCGCCGCTCCCGCCCCAGGCCCGCCCCTTCCCCGCTCCGGGCGGCGGGCGCGCCATGGGCAGCGGCAGCAGCCGGAGCAGCCGGGTCCCGAGGCGGCGGCGCAGCCCCGACAGGCGCGCGGAGCAGCCGGGCGCGGCAGCCTCGCAGGGCGGCCCCGCGGCCCAGACCCCCGGGGCGTCTGCCAAGGAGGAGGAAGTGGCCCGCGCCCCCAGCTCCGCCGCGCCCCTCGACGGCCGGGAGGAGACCCTGCGTCTGCTGGACCAGCTGCTGGCCGAGTCCGAGGCCTGGGGTCCCCAGGAGCCCACCCCGCGAGGCCCGACACGACCCCGACCCGCCGCGGGCGCGGGCAGCGCGGTGAGTGTGGGCGCCCGGGGTCCCCGCCGCCGGCTGCAGCCCGTCCCCAGCCCCGGGCATCCTGCTCCGCGTCCTCCCGCCGCCCCGCGTGTCCCCCACTGAGCCCCTCCCAGGACACCCCGGCCTCCTCCGTGGGTGCACGCCCACGCCTCCCGGGTCGGGGCGACGTCGGAGGCCGCCGGGCCGGGACGCGCTTGGCAGAACCGCCCAGGACTCACCTTCCCTTCCCGCGGGCCGCCGGGCGCAGCCCAGGTGGGAGTCGCCAGCCGCGCCCCCGGCCGGGCCATCTGGAGCCGGGTGGGCGGAGCCGCCAATTGGCTGGACCACCTGCCAAACAAACAGCGGGGGCGAAGCCTCCCGCCGCGCCCACCCTCGCCTGGCGGTTCCCTTGTCGCAGGTTATTTTTAAGATGCTTTGGATCGCCTCTGAACTGTCTTAATTTCCCGCCCGGAACACGTGTAATAACAACGCCGGACACGCGGTGGAAACCGGCGCCCCGGGTGGGCAAGCCCTTGCCCCGCGGAGCCGGTCATCCGGAGGGTCTTGGCGGCGGCTTCCGACCCCAGGGCGACGCGCAAAGCGGGGTCCACGCTCTGCGGAACCACCGCTCGCCGCCCACCGAGGCGGGCGCGCGGAGAGGCCGCCCGGAGCCTAGGAGAGGGACGGCGCAGCCCCTGGGGTGCGGAGCGCCCTCCCGTCTCGCCTCCGAGCGGCTTTATGCAAGGAAGACAGCTTCGATGACCAGGACCGAATTATATAACGAGAGTCCTCCACGGCGACATCAGCCCGCGGTTACGTAACGCAAAAACTGAGCAAACAGTTGAGGGATTTGGGGCAGATCTTGGCAGGGCGAGGAAGCGATTTTTCAATGTTCGCGTTCCAGCGCTTGGGAGACTCCAGAGGTTGGAAACGAAAGGAAAACAAGAATGAATTTTCCCCTCGGCCTTGCTGAATACCAACCTTGAAGGGTATCAGCCTTTCAGGAAGCCTCGGCCACTACTCTTGCTGGGTGGAGTCACAGACAGGTGCACGCGGTGCTGGTCTGGGCCCAAATGAGATACAGCCTGGAGTCCGGCTGACCTGAGCTCTAGAGGGTCTGGGGACACGAGCAGCGAACAAGGGAGAGGCCACCCCAAGCGCAGGTGATGGTGGGCTGGTAGTGCAGGATATGGGCTGAACAGGTCGGACCATCCACATGTTATTTACTCTGAGCAAGTCGGGCTGTGTGGGTCTCCGGGACGGTGGAATAGCTGCTAAGCTGCGGGTACAGATTTAAGGAGGATGGGATTTGTGTTGTTTAGAGATTGGACCAACCGTGAGATGATGAATGGCAGAGGAAGGCTTGGACACAGGGCGGGCGCCTGGCACCCAGGTCCTGGACTGGCGGCAGACAGGCTTGAAGCCTTTGGGTCAGTACATAGAACGAGCCACCAGCCAGCTGTGGTTACTCTTTTGGGGGCGCCTTGGATATGTGCCCTCTACATGAATGCGTCTCGGATTAATGAACAAATCCTAGAGCCCTGACAGATCTCTCCAGCCTGCGCATTACTTGTAGGTCAGGAGAGGCAAAAGGAGACAGCTGGGGCTTCCCCATTTCCTGCTAGGGTACCGCAGCAGCTGGGGCTCAGAGCAAGTCCCTGTGTCCCTGTAGATCACATCTGTAATGGTTCCCCCGGCAGCTGCACTTCTTACAAGACTCTGGGGTAGTAAGATACAAATGCTCTAGAAGAGCGTCGGGAGATTGGTTGGAAGGAATTGAAGCTCTTCAGTGGAAAGTGGTTTTTCCATAGTCAGAGCAAGCGGCCTCCCAGACGGAAGAGGATTGACTGTGGGCGTTATGTGCATCGCAAGTGCTTGTATCTCGGACAGCTTTCTACCTTCACCCATATTCCAATATATTTTTATTTTTCCATCAACACATATTAGTTGCATTTATAGAGCACAAGTTCAAACACGTGCTGGGATTACAAAAGCTGTGCCACTATGCCTAGTTATGTTGGCAATTTTGAGACTGGCCTTATTGGTTTATGTCTTGTTTTTACCTGATGATGAAGATTTTAGGAAAAAAAATTAAAGACAGATGATTTTATGTCATCAGGTATCTTAAATGGTTCCCAGTAGGCTTCTATCAAATTTATTGGCTGTTTTGACTTTCACTTTGATATGAATCCACCCACATGGTAACGTTGAATTTCGCATAGATTTTGAATTTTCTACTTAAGCCATATCATAAGCAATTTTTCACATTCCTATATAATAGCCTTTCATTTAAAAATATTTCCTTTATTTATTTGAGAAGGGAGGGAGGGAGAGAGAGGGAAAGGGAGAGCTTAGGAATATGTGTGCCGAAACTAACTTTCAGAGGGACAACTTCTGTACTCAGTTCTCTCCTTTCACCAGGGACCAAACTCAGACCACCAGGTTTGTCTGTAGGCATCTTTAGCTGCTGAGCCATTTTTTTATATCCCCCCTCACCTGTGCAGAGGATAAAAGTTGATGCTGGGTGTTTACTCTCTACCGTATTTCTTAAGATACAATGTCTCACTAAACCTGGAGTCACTGATTGGCTGAGATTGGCTGGCCATTGTATGCCAGGGACCCACCTGCCTCTGCCCCTCCATTACTAGGGCCCAGACACGTTCCAGCTCTGACTTTCAAGTGGGTGCTGAAGACACTTTGCTAACAGAGCAATCTCCCCTCTTCTCCCTCATGTGTTTAGTGAATACAAGACATTCCACCAAATTCCTGTCTAACTCACTAGACCATCGGCATCTCCTGCTGCTGTTCTGGATTAATTTTCAACCTCACGTCCCCGTAGACTAAGGTGCCCCAGGCAAAAATCCTTCCCCAAAGTCAGCAGAACTTTAAAACCAACCATCCCTTAGCGATTTGACCTTTGAAACTTCAAACTAGCCAGTGTGGGAAAGCTACGTGAGAAAACCTAAGGATTTTATTTGTTTTTCTAAGTCATTTAATTAAATCGTAATTTTAAAGAACGCAGCAGAGATGGGCTAGAGAGATGGCTCAGGGGTTAAGCCTCTGCCTTGCAGGTGGAAGGTCCTGAGTTCAAATCCTAGACCCAATGTATAGATGCCAAGCGGCCTGCGTTTCTGGTCCTGGTAGGGCGGAGCCTGTGAATCCCGGGGCAGAGTAAACAAGGAGGCGGTCCATGGTGGTTCCTGAATTCGCCAGTGGTTCTACACACACACACACACACACACACACACACGCACACGCACACACGCACAACTGAATAAAATAAAATAAAATCTTTTTAAAAATCAAAAAAAGAACGCAGCAGAGGCAGGAGAGATGGTTCAGGAGTTAACAGCCTTTGCTTTGGAAGCAGAAGTACCTGAGTTTGGATCCCAGATCTCACATAAAGATACTGGGTGGAAATAATACTGGCTGCACTTCCAGCCTTGGCAGGTGGAGCCTGGAACCCCAGGCAAAGCAATAAAGAGGTAGAAGCAATCCAGGTTGGTTCCTGGTGTCACCCTTGGACCTCCATCGGCACACACATAAGCATCCTCTAGTACACACACACACACTGCCTCTGTCAGCCACTGGTTACTTAGTAAAATGAGTCATCTAATACTGACCCTCTCAGGAGGGTGGGCTCTTAGCCCCCAGAGGTCTGTCACAGTGGGAGGCGGCCAGAAGTATGATCTCGGTCTCTGCCAGGATGCTGAAGTTGCCGGAGAACCTCCGTCCCAGAATGAGTTCACTGGGGACATTTGAGAGCCCTTAGTGAAGAGATTTTGACTGAGTCCAAAAGACACCCGTTCAGAGCTTTTCCTAGTGGTCCGTACTCAGCCTCCTCCCCCTCTCCTCTGAATCCGAGGCAGCGTGTTGCAGGGAGTCAACAAGAGCTCGTGCTGAGCCTAAGAGTCGCCATTCTTCACAAGCTGTCAGGACAGCAAGATCTTCTGAGACCCAGGGACTTGCCAGCTGCTTTTGCAAAGGCCCAGCTTTGCCTTAGCTGAGGAAGGTCAGGGGATTCTTGTCGGTTACCATCGGGACAGGTGATCCTAGATTCTGGGTCACTGTGCTATGCAAATGTGAGGTGAAAGCAAACATCAAAATGAGTGCATGGCTGGAAGGCAGAGCCACTGGTGAGTTTAACGATCTCAGTGACAGGAGAAGGACCATCTCCAGGCGATGTGTCTGTCTGTGGTCCGCGCTGCAGTGCAGAATCCGATTGTACATAGCGTGGTATGGCATAGATCACTCTAGGACACCGAAAGAGTGGGCGGGAAGGATTGTTCCAGAGGAGGGGATGCGCTGGAGGGGGATGTACTAGAGGGGGGAAGGTCCTATAGAAAGGGATACATGGATAAGCTGAGCACGCATGGAAGGAGTAGAAAGAGCAGTCTCCCCCAAAGGAAGCATCAAGCGGCTCTGAGGGATCAGTAGTGTCTCGGCAGGTGATAAAAGGACAGAGCGCTTCATTGGAAACAAACCCCAGGGGTGGGAACGCACTTCAGAGCTGTACATGGTGAAGCATGCCCCCTCAACCCCGCAGTTGAGACAGGAGGGTTCCGAGCTCAGGGGTAGCCTGGTCTACCCAGGAGCGCATGCACTCGGGGAGCTCGTGTTGCATGGCCCGGCAGCAAAGGCATTGAGACAGAGCTAGTCCTCTTCCCACAGCTGAACTACCCTATTGAAAATGGAAGAATACTGTGTCTGATTCCTCTGCAATGTTTGATTTTAAGAATCAAAACAGGTAAAAACCAAACAAACATGGAGAAAACCTCAAAAGTACACCAAAAAGAAAGTCCCCCTTGTCCCTCGTCTCCTACCCTCTCTGCAGAAACCAGCTGATACTGGGACGCACGAGTCCTCCAAGCGTCTTTGGATGAGCAGTCGCAGGAGGGACTGTGTTGGAGGAGACTGTAGAGGGTCCAAGCGTCCTCAAGGCTTCTTGCTTGTGTAATGGAGTAGATCAGGCCAGAAGTACACAGGACCATGTTCATGTCAACTGTCGCCCCTGGTTGACGCTAAAGCTGCAGTTGTGTGAGGTGCCTGGTGCTCTGCAAGGTCTCATTACCAAGGGAGAGCGTGCGGATGGATAATATAGTTGCATTCCCTAGAGGCGCACAGCGACGTAATGAATATATTATAAAAGGGATTCCTCAGCTAGACTGACACAGAGCTGGATGATCCAACAGTGACTGTCCGGATGCTCCAGAGGCTGAGAGGCTGATAGTTGCTCAGTCCACAGAGCCAGAAATTTCAGTAGTCCCGATCTGGTGTTAAGCTGGGGGGTTCTGGGAGATCGCTGGGTCTTCGGTCCCCAGTGGAACCTAAAGAAGCCGGACGTCAGATGCCCACCAGCAAGGTGTGCAGGCAGCCAAGCAAGCCGCACTGCGTCCCCTCTGACCTCTTCAAATTCCAGATACTGCCGGAAGGTGCTGCCCCCCATCCTGGGGAAAGTCTCAGTGCCCCTCACAGACCAGTCGAGATAATGATGTCAAGTTAAGATTCATCTCAGTCGGGATTAACCATCACAGCAGGGAAGAATGGGACGAGAACCGGAAAGTATGCAGAGTATAGTCGTGTGGGGCTGGGTGTGGTGACGCATACCTGTGCACACACCTGTATGCACACACACCTGTGTGCACACACCTGTATGCACGCGCCTGTGTGCACACACACCTGTACTCCCAGTACACCTGTACACACACACCTGTACTCCCAGCACACCTGTGTGCACACACACCTGTACTCCCAGCACACCTGTGTGCACACACACCTGTACTCCCAGTACACCTGTACACACACACCTGTACTCCTAGTACACCTGTATGCACACACCCCTGTATGCACACACACCTGTACTCCCAGCACACCTGTATGCACACACACCTGTATGCACACACACCTGTACTCCTAGTACACCTGTATGCACACACCCCTGTATGCACACACACCTGTGTGCACACACACCTGTACTCCCAACACACCTGTGTGCGCACACACCTGTATGCACGGGTGCAAGGCTGGGTGTCTACTTAGCCTGTGTCTTAAGTACGGTGATGTATGATGTGGGTGAAAGCGGCAGGCTAAAATGCATTTCTTCATGGGACAATCAAAAAGATTAAAGAGCATCCTGAGTAGAAACCAAGAGAAAGGAAACGCAAGGCCAGGCCGTCCTCTCAGGAGACCCACCGAAACAGCATGATCTGAAAGGCTGGATGTGCAGTGCCTGGGGGTGGGGGGCACAGAGAACCTCACTCCCTCGGTGGTCCCAGCTCTCTACGGGTCAGGAGTAGAGTCTCCTGTGCCTCGCTTGCTGCTCGAGCGCATGAAAATGATACAGACGAGGTGATGACAAGTGTGCACCACTTTGATACTTCCCAGAAACTTCGTAGACCAGGAGCTTTGAGGTCCCACATGGGATGGGAGGACCCCACAGGCTGGTGAGGACCGTCAGAACGGTGGTTTGGACAGAACAGAGGTTCACTGGTCCCGAATCATAGAACCTCATTACCTAACAGGGCAGGAACCCAGCACCCAAGTAGTTTCCACCGAACCCATGACCCCTTTATTCCTCATGTCATTAGCACTGGCATAACTAGAGCTGCAGAGGCCCTGTGCCCCGTGCCCAGCCTTTTTACACTCTGGGCCGCTGAGCCTGGCAGGATCGGGGCTCACATCAGGGAGAGGATATGAGGTCGTCACTGAGCACCCGGGCCAGGCCAGGCGCTGAATGGCTAAAGACCACCCCCATCCTGGCCAAGCCCACATGAATGAGTCTCTTGCTGAGTCTAGGAAGTCCTCGTGAGTCGTTCCTGGCTGTCTGAGGAGCCCCAGATGCCCGCACTTCTCGCGTGCGGTGCTGCAAACTGCTTTCTTCTATCTGCTCACTCTCTCTTCTATCCCTCGCGGCCTTCTGGGTTAGGAGCTGCTCCGAGCGGCGAGGCCCTTGCCAGTGAACTTGGGCCTGACTGGCAATCTTGCGTGGGCATTTCTTGACACTTCTTTGGGAATCAGCCTCTGGCAGTGCAGAAGGGCCCTGAACGCAGTGCACCTGCCCCTTCGCTCTGGCTGCCTCCGATGCCACAGGCTGAAGTTCCCAAGAGACTGCTAACCCTCACCAGTCCCTGGAGAACAGCGCCCTCCGGTGCCGGCAGCGGAGTCTGACTGGCAAATGCAAAAACTGCAAGCTGGGGGTGAGGCTTCTGTCCTCTGTGTGTTTTTAAACGTCCATAATCAAACCATCCAGGGATCCAGAGAAAGGTAACTCACTCAGAGAGTGCCCACACGGGGGCATAAAGGAGATGCCCACGACAGTGCAAGAGAAAGAAGCCAGCGCCAATCAGGCGGTGCTGATGAGTCCATTTCTCTGGACTTCTAGAAAGTGTGCCCCAGATTACAGGGGCACAACAGGTTGGGGGTCTGGGATAGGAGCTGGAAGGGGAGAAGTACTGCGAGAGGAGCAGAAAGTTTTGGCAGCCTGAGTTTGGTTAGTGTCTTGTTCACATCGGTGGTTTAGTGGGTGTGGATATATATATGATACAGTATATTTCCATGACTCCCCAAATTGTGTTCTTTAGTCATCCGAAGTTTGTCCTGTCCCATGTGAATTACATGTCATCCACACATATTCACGGATACACACAGGGCTGCTAACAATTTAAGAGTTAAAGGGACTTGGGGGAGCTGGAGAGGTGGCTCAGGGGTTAAGCCTCTGCCTTGCAGACAGAAGGTCCTGAGTTCGGATCCTAGACCCCATGTATAGTCGCCGGGCAGAAGCCGGGACGGGTTGCGTTTCTGGTCCTGGTAGGGCGGAGCCTGTAAATCCCAGGGCAGAGTAAACGAGGAGGTGGAGGCGGTCCATGGTGGTTCCGGAATTCGTCCATGGTTCTACACACACACACACAAACACACATATACATACACACGTGCACACACGCATACACGCACAATTGAATAAATAATAATAAAAAAAGGGACTTGGGAAATAGGTCAGTGCCCCAGAAAAACAGGGTGACCCCCACTCAGGCTGCTCCACACAAATAGGTGAAGATTGGCTCCCGCAGCAGCAGATTAGGGTGTGGGGGGAAACGGATCCAAGTAGGAGCAGTGCACTGGAAAAAGGCTTTAGGCTCGCTGAATAAGGGGGGGGCACGGATGTACACGTAAGAACCAGGCCCATCTACCCCAGCTGAGGCAAATGATCCATTCAACATACCTTGACAGCAACATTACTGCCTCAGCTAAACATAGCTGGAGCTATGTCCATGGGGGGTGGACGGAGAAAGATGTGGCCTGAACATGGGGTGGGATGGGACTCCGCCTTCTGAAGGAGGGAAGATCCAGGAACCTTGTGGAGTTGCACTTGGAGTAAAATTAGCCAGCCACTGAAGACAAATACTGTATGATTGTGTGCGCACAGGTACTTAGTGGAGACAAATTCGCAGAGACAGGAGGCAGCAGGGTGGTTAAGGGACAGTGGGAAGAAGTCCAGCCTGGCAAGGTACTAAGCTCCGTGGCTGGTTATGTGGGGGTCATACATCAAAGTGGTTGGGGTAGAAAATCTTTGGGTGTTTTTTTTAAACCTATGGTCAAGTCAGAGGACAGCTTTCAGAAGCTGGTTCTCTCCTCCTTGCGGGCTCTTGGGAATTAAACTCGGGTCATCAGATTTAAGTGTAGGTGCCTTTACCTGCAAAATCACTCACGGGCCCCATCCTCAGGTCTTAGTCTCTTCAACTGGTACAACAAACACATGGATTAGGTCATTGTAACAGTTACTCTTAACTGTTGCTGTGAGAGAGCACTCAAAGCCAAGCAAAGCAAGGGAGAAAAGGAGGTTCATTCAGCTTACAGTTCCAGAGGGGAGATGCAGAAGCTCGTGGCTTGTGGCCAAAGCTGCAGTCACCTGTCACTTAGAGCCTGAAGCTGCACGACTGCTTGCTGTAAAAGCAGACTCGTCCACCTCAAGGCCCACCCCTTGTGACCGCCCTCCTCCAGCAAGTCTCCACCTCTCAAAGGTCTCCCAAACACAGGAGACTGTGGGGGACACATTTGAAACCATGACAGTCATTTATTTATTTATTTATTTTAATTTTTTATTATTTATTCAATTGTGCATGTATGCGTGTGTGTGTGTGTGTGTGTGTGTAGAACTTCGGGCGAATTTGGGAACCACCATGGACGCCTGCACCTCCTCCTTGTTTACTCTGCCCCGGGATTCACAGGCTCCGCCCTATCAGGACCAGAAACACAGGCCGCCCCCGCTTCCGCCCAGCGTCTATATGTGAGGTCTAGGATCCAAACTCGAGACCCTCCACCTGCAAGGCAAAGGCTTAACCCCTGAGCCACCTCTGCAGCCCCCCATGACAGTCATTTATAAGCAACATAATTTCTTTGCTCACAGTTCTTGAAAAAATTATTTTAGTTATGTACAGGTGTCAACTTGATGGTTAAGGGTTTGAGCTCTGGCCACAGTTACAGAGAATTAGTGGTTGAGTTAAGCCCAGAGTGAACCTGCAGGAGATTGTCTAGTTGATGGAGCAGACCCAGCCCATGGTGGGTGGGACTAGGCCCTGAACAGGCGAATAAAATAAAAAGTTGGTTGAGGAAGTTGGCATCCTTGTGTACACTTGGCCAGACCTGTGGTCTGGTAAGGATCACCCCTCTCTCAGCCATTATGTAGAGATGGTGTGGCCAGTTCCCTCGGCCTGGTGTTGGTGCGTGCTCTCCCATCAACCTGGACTAAGAACTGTAACCAGTATTTGTAAGAGACAAATACCCCTTTAATTTTTTTATTCCCTTAAACCGTTTGATGGTCATTTATCAGCACCATGCAGGCAAACTGCAACACTTCCTTAAACTTTTTTTTTTTGAGACCGAGTTTCAACCCTGTAGCCCAGACTAGCCTGAGTTTGCTCGATAGGTGCATGCTTGCCTTGAAGTCATGGCAATCCTCCTGCCTCTGCCTCACAGATGTGGGAACTGCAGGCAGCCATGAGCCACAGTGCCCAGCTGAAACCTACACACTCGATGAAGCTGGGGTACAGGGCCCTCGAGGCTCTTGAGGGATATGCTCCCAGGACACGGGAAGCGGGGTGGCGAGGAGGCGAAGTCACTGATGACTGGAGGCGAGAGCCGGGTCATCTTAGGGAGGGAGTACTTTGGAGGCCGAGGGTCTAGCCTCAGCTCTCCCGCTTGCTCCCGCTGTGAACTGCGTAAGTCACTCCTCAGCCTGTTTTCTTGACTGTGAAGTGGGCAGCTGGGACTCCAGAGCCTGGACAGCTGGGGCTGTTCACGGTTGGATGTGGTGGCTGTCACCGTCCCATGATGCCGCCACGTGAATCCGCTGCACGGTGACCAGTCTTCTGAGGCCTCCTTTCATCTTTCCCAAGGTGCTTCCAGAACAGAGGGTCCGGGACCACCCCAAGGACAGTCGTGGCCCTGAGTAAGTATGGGGTGCAGGCGTGTGCCCTCCACCAGGTGTATATCCCAGCCTCCTTGTCCCTCTGCCCTCTGGATCCCAGCTGGGCATCCACGCGAGGCCGTGCCCTGCAGAGCTGCGCCCTCAAGGGAGTGCCGCCCGCAGCAGGTGCTGAGCTTCCCCCACATAGATCATGATCTGCCCCCCCAAGAGAATACAGCCAGGGGCACACGTGGGTGGTCTCGGCCACCAGAGTCATCCCAGTGCCGGCTGGAGGGTAGGAACTCCATTCGGATCCCGCTCCGTCTGGTGTAGTCTCTACAACCTCCAGAAGGAGCCAGTGTGGGGAGGTGACACGTGGACTTGGTTCTTCTAGCTCCCACCCAGTCAGCGCTCGGGGCATCCAGATCCTAGACTGCGCCTGTCCACACTGCCTGTCCACACTGCCTGTCCACACTGTGCCTGTCCACACTGTGCCTGTCCACACTGCCTGTCCACACTGCCTGTCCACACTGTGCCTGTCCACACTGCCTGTCCACACTGTGCCTATCCACACTGCGCCTGTCCCCACTGCCTGTCCACACTGTGCCTGTCCACACTGCGCCTGTCCACACTGTGCCTGTCCACACTGCACCTGTCCACACTGCCTGTCCACACTGCGCCTGTCCATACTACCTGTCCACACTGCCTGTCCACACTGCCTGTCCACAATGCACCTGTCCACACTGCCTGTCCACACTGTGCCTGTCCACACTGCGCCTGTCCACACTGCGCCTGTCCACACTGCCTGTCCACACTGCCTGTCCACACTGCGCCTGTCCACACTGCACCTGTCCACACTGCCTGTCCACACTGTGCCTGTCCACACTGCCTGTCCACACTGCGCCTGTCCACACTGCCTGTCCACACTGCGCCTGTCCATACTGTCCTGTCCACACTGCCTGTCCACACTGCCTGTCCACACTGCGCCTGTCCACACTGCCTGTCCACACTGCCTGTCCACACTGCGCCTGTCCACACTGCACCTGTCCACACTGCCTGTCCACACTGCCTGTCCACACTGTGCCTGTCCACACTGCCTGTCCACACTGCAGCTGTCCACACTGCAGCTGTCCACACTGCCTATCCACACTGCACCTGTCCACACTGCCTATCCACACTGCACCTGTCCACACTGCCTGTCCACACTGCACCTGTCCACACTGCACCTGTCCACACTGCACCTGTCCACACTGCACCTGTCCACACTGCCTGTCCACACTGTGCCTGTCCACACTGCCTGTCCACACTGCCTGTCCACACTGTGCCTGTCCACACTGCCTGTCCACACTGTGCCTATCCACACTGCGCCTGTCCCCACTGCCTGTCCACACTGTGCCTGTCCACACTGCGCCTGTCCACACTGTGCCTGTCCACACTGCACCTGTCCACACTGCCTGTCCACACTGCGCCTGTCCATACTACCTGTCCACACTGCCTGTCCACAATGCACCTGTCCACACTGCCTGTCCACACTGCCTGTCCACACTGTGCCTGTCCACACTGCGCCTGTCCACACTGCACCTGTCCACACTGCGCCTGTCCACACTGCCTGTCCACACTGCCTGTCCACACTGCGCCTGTCCACACTGCACCTGTCCACACTGCCTGTCCACACTGCCTGTCCACACTGCGCCTGTCCACACTGCACCTGTCCACACTGCCTGTCCACACTGCCTGTCCACACTGCGCCTGTCCACACTGCCTGTCCACACTGCCTGTCCACACTGCGCCTGTCCACACTGCCTGTCCACACTGCACCTGTCCACACTGCCTATCCACACTGCACCTGTCCACACTGCACCTGTCCACACTGCCTGTCCACACTGCCTGTCCACACTGCCTGTCCACACTGCACCTGTCCACACTGCGCCTGTCCACACTGCGCCTGTCCACACTGCCTGTCCACACTGCGCCTGTCCACACTGCCTGTCCACACTGCCTGTCCACACTGTGCCTGTCCACACTGCCTGTCCACACTGCCTGTCCACACTGTGCCTGTCCACACTGCCTGTCCACACTGTGCCTATCCACACTGCGCCTGTCCCCACTGCCTGTCCACACTGCGCCTGTCCACACTGTGCCTGTCCACACTGCACCTGTCCACACTGCCTGTCCACACTGCGCCTGTCCATACTACCTGTCCACACTGCCTGTCCACACTGCCTGTCCACAATGCACCTGTCCACACTGCCTGTCCACACTGCCTGTCCACACTGTGCCTGTCCACACTGCGCCTGTCCACACTGCACCTGTCCACACTGCGCCTGTCCACACTGCCTGTCCACACTGCCTGTCCACACTGCGCCTGTCCACACTGCACCTGTCCACACTGCCTGTCCACACTGCCTGTCCACACTGCGCCTGTCCACACTGCACCTGTCCACACTGCCTGTCCACACTGCGCCTGTCCACACTGCCTGTCCACACTGCCTGTCCACACTGCCTATCCACACTGCACCTGTCCACACTGCACCTGTCCACACTGCCTGTCCACACTGCGCCTGTCCACACTGCCTGTCCACACTGCGCCTGTCCACACTGCACCTGTCCACACTGTCCTGTCCACACTGCCTGTCCACACTGTCCTGTCCACATTGTGCCAGTCCACATGTGGCTTTTTCTGGTGTGGCTTATGAACACAGCTCCATGTTTCCAGGGGACAAAACAGACATTTAAAAGAGCAGCTGACCTAGGCAGGTGGCTGAGCTGGTGAGTGACAGCCCAGGGGCTCGGACCACCTGACCCGCCTTCCTAACCCCACAGGTGCCAGCTTTGCCTTTGGCGTAGGTTCTGCTGGATGATGTGGGGGGGATGAAGGCCAAGAATGGGGAGCGAGGGCCATCACGTGCATGCTGGGTAGAAAGTGATTCAGGTGTCACGGGGTGACAGGATGGACCCGCTAGGACCGTGGTGACTGCCAGTGAAGATGAGCGTGACCGTGACATCCACGCGTGTCTGTGTTGCAGTCCCAAGAGGCCAGAGGGGCAGTCGGCCATCTCCTACGACTACTCGGAGGAGGAGCTGATGGCCAGCATTGAGCAGGAGTACTGCCACTGAGCTGGCCGGGCAGCACTGGTCACCGCTGAGCAGGCCTCACAAGGACTCTGCGGAGCAGGAGGACACACCTTTTCCCACCCACAGCCCAGTGGAGCGGAGCCACCTCTACGGAGCACCTAGGTGCATCTTTCGAAACTGACCTTTTCTGATTCAGTCAGATTTCCTGTGTGTGACTGCTGTTGGCCTGGCACCGGGGTGCTGGCGTAAGCCGTCAACCTTGGCCTGGCCGTGGGGTTCTCCTGGAGCCTGCCGTTTCCCTTTCTGCACCCCACTGTGCAGGAAGGGAAGAGTAGACTTTCTTCTGGAAGGAACCTTCTGGAAGGTTCCACCAAGATGTTCCCTCAGTCTTCACACTGATCCTTCTAGAAGTGGCCTCGTAGCTCCATGCAAGTCAGTTTCTACATGCACATGAACGGACCAGGGATGTGGGCAGGGGACCCACAACGTGGAGGCCTGGAAGGGGCCTGAAACTGCATTTCAAACTGGTTCCCACGGGAGCCCGGGCTGTGAGTCTTGACTCTTCCCTGGTACTAGAGGCTTCTCTGAGTCTCAGCCCAGCAGACGCCACACCTTGCTTGGTGTGGCTGGGAGCCGCAGACCGTGTTGACTTCTCAGTTATTGCATAATTTAGCCATGGGATGAAGAGCTTTTCACTTTCCTCAGTTTCCCTCCAGGAAGCGAGTCCTGGAGGTTGAGGCCCTCCCAACCTCGGTGGTCTGGAGTGTTCCAAGTTCCTTGCGCCTACTGTATCCAGAACCCTGCTCGAGCTGAGGGGACCCACGCCCTGCCTGGAAAGGTCTGGGGGGGCCCACGCCCTGCCTGGAAAGGTCTTCATGCTGCTCCTCCCTGCTTCCCTCTGCCGACTGATGTCATGGGGCTTCTGAAGGAGGGTGGGGCTCGTGCTGTGGGCCTGGGGGCTGGGGTGGCCCAGGGATGCGGGCTGAAGGAGTATGACAGCTTCTGCTGAGGCCCCTACAGGCCCCAGCTCCTCTCCCACCCACATGGCGGCCTTCTCCCTCATTCTCCATCTCCTGAGACGCACGGTCCGTCAGCACATCCTCGGAGCACAGCACCGCCCCAGCGCATCTAGGAGCCAAGGGAGGGACGGGCATCGAGGACGGGCACCGCCCTGTCCGCACACCCACAGCTCTGTTCTGTCATCCGCAAACAGACAATTCCCCAACCTTCAGGACTCGACCAGAGTGCCTTCGACCCCAGATCCATGGCTGTCCACCGGTCTGCTGAGCGCAGGGCAAAACCTTCCGAAACTGGAAGCTGCTTCTCACAGGAGCCTGAACCGTCTTTTATATAAAGAAAAAGCTATTTCTATTTTAACCCTACGAATAATGTATTTTTTTTATTGGTAATGTTTCTTGTGTGTTTGTGTGTGTGTGTGTGTGTGTGTGTGTGTATCAGAGGGCACTGTCTGTGGTGGACCAAGGAGACTTCAGGACTCATCCTGGATTGCTTCTACCTCCTTTTTGCTTCATGCTGGGATTTCCCAGGCTCTGCCTTCCAGAGCTTGAAATACAGGCCACCACCATTTTTACTAGGCATTTTTCCATAGGATTTAAGGTCCACATTCAGTTCCTTCTGCTTGCGAGGCAGAACCTTTATCCCTGAGCCATCTTTCCTTCCCCAAATATGTATTTTGAAAGAGTTAGAAATTTATTTATTGCCACTAGCTGGATTAGCCTTTGAACATAATATTCATTTACAAGTCTCCCTTGCCCTTTAGAACAGGACACACCTGGTTTCTAGAAAGATGGCTTTGTGTTTTCTCGTGGAAAACACAAAATCCTTCATGAGATCAAAGTGCCAAGATAAAAAAAAAAATCTTGGAGTAGTTGATCCGTGCCAAAGGGGGCGTCCTCCTCAAGGCCAAGTCGACACTGTCCGGGCAGGACCAGCGAGGAAGCAGAGTGATTGCCCTGCAGCCTGCCTGGGCTCCTGTATTGCTTGCGTGCCAGGTGCCCACACGTGCCAGGAAGTGCACAGTGGCTTGTGGTCAGCTGGCCAGATTGCTTTCCCAGACCCATACCTGGCTGTAAGATTAGTCTGTCCACGGGTCATGTGCGGCCGTAGCTGCAGCAGAGGCAGAAGGAAAAGAAGTTGACAGTGACAACTTGTTCTGCTTGGGAGAAGATCAAGTAATTGCAGACAACGGCACAGCTCTGCTTGGCAAGGAGCCAAGAAAACCTGCTCCCCCTAGCTCAGAAGTGGGGGTGGAGTCTCCAGGCCTTGAGTCTGCTGGGTCCCAGCTCACCCAGGCAGGGGCCTGGCCCCAGCTAGGGTTGGCCCAGGCTGCCTGTGATGGGCTTTGAAGACCCTCTCCTCCCGGTCCTCAAGTCCCAGAAGTACCTCTGGGATGTCGGCCCGCCTTTGGCAGGCACGGGATTCCTGACGGTGGCATCTGAAGACAGGAGGCTGGCGCAGTCCCAGGACGCCAGCTCCACCTGCTGGTTTGGTTTCTCATCTAACTGGGCGGGAAGCTCTCCAGGCTGAGCGTGTTTTATCTCTCAACAGCGCCACCGAGTGACCGTGAGGGGTGACTGCAGCTTGGACCTCAGCTCTACCCCTGGGGGAGATTGGAAAGACCAGCTTGGACTAACCCCCCCCCCCAAAAAAAATAGACTAATTGATGGGGAAAGAATGGACCAGTTTCTCCCCTATCTGTCAGGACAGGCATTTGGGCGGGCGTGGAAAGACTATGACCCTTCATGCTTCAGTAAGCTTAGGGGACAAGGTTTTGTTCTCAGCAATTCTTGTCCACATTTCTAGTCCAGCTCGGCTCACGCCACCACCAGGACCCCAGGGAACTGGCCACACCCTATCCACAGCATTGCTGAGGGGGCCAACCTCATGCGCCAGACAAGACTGCCAAGACATGCCTAGGAATGCCAACGCCAGACACTGAACTAGGTCCCCCTCTCAACCACCTGCCCCCGTGACCCCACCTCCTGTGGGCTGGGACGGCCCACATCAGTTAGATAATCCCCTGCAGGCCTGCTCAGGGCTTGCCTTAGCTACTAAGCTTCACAAATATGCCAAGCTCAGTCTTCAGTTGTCAAGATGCCACCTATATAACTAACCAGTACGCTAAGCCCTTAACACAGGCGTCTTTGGGTCCAAGCTGCAGGCTTTCCTCTACAAAACACCAGAACGGGCCCACGCCTGTGGTCTCAGTCCTCATTCACTGTGAGCCAAAGCCTGGGGCAGGGGTTTTCAGAGCTGGAGGGTGCTGGCTGGGTGTCACCCCAGCACTTCCTGTGTCTAACTCCACCCTGTTGGAAGCTCTTGGGTAAAAACTGGTAGATTCCACCTCGAGTTCCTGCCCCAACACAAAAGTTCATGAAATACCTGTACCGAGGCGTGAGTGGGACAAGTGGTGGGCAGTGAGTGCGCGGGGTGGGCGGGTGAGCAGGGGGAGGGGCGGGCCAGGGGACGGGTGGGTGCCGTGTAATCCCCGCTGTACATACCGTCCCTGTTGGCAGTCCGGCTAGACTTTAACAAAATAAGGCGAGCGGAAAGCAGCAGCATGCTTGCAGCATCCAGAGACAGGATCCCGGGACACACTGGAGCCCAGCAGAGCGCTGAGCACCCCGCTGCTTCGTGCTGCCCTCGCGCTCTGGGCACCTCCTCCCCTAGCTTGGCTCGGTGTCGTCTCGGTCATCTTTGCTGACCAGCCTGTCCTCGGAGTTTGGCAGGAATACGCCGTTGCAGAGCTACCTGGAGCCTGCCAGGTTCTTACAGTTGCAAAGGATTTGGAGAGTGAGCCTCTCTGGACAGGTGGGGGTGGAGGGAGAGACCCTGCATTGATCAAGAAAAGCTGCCTGACACCCCCTGCCCTAGGTAGGGGCACCTAAAGGCACCACTGCCCTTCCCACTGGAGGGGCCCATGATACTCCTCCTTTGGGGACACGGGTAGCTCCTCCCCAGGTCCTGGGAGGCCATTTGGGGCTACCATAAGCTCGGCTGCAACGGGAGCTGGAATGAGAAGCCTGCAGCTGTGGTTCATAAGATTCCAGTGCAAAGTCCCAGCATCCTTTCAAACCTGCTGGCAGCCCAGGGGGCCAGACTGCTGCAGGAATGTCCAGATGGGGAGGGCAGAACTTGCCCCAGAAATGTTTCCTGCTGAATTCTCTGCTGCTCTGGGTGTCAAGCACAACTGGCTTAGCGGGACAAGTTTGTGGTGGAGCCTGGATTCAGTTGACAGCTGTAGTCCAGGACCTTATAATGGTAGTGTGAGCCTGAAGTGCTGAAAGAAGTAAAGCGGAGCAGCAGACCCAGGAACAGAGGATTGCCAAGCATGCCATGCCCGGAAGAGGGAGACTCCGTTCCTGCAGCCATGGTAGTGGGCGGTGCTGCAGATGTGAAGAAGCCCCTGCTGTGGAAGACCCTCACCCTTCCACACCAGAGTTGGCTACCAATGCCTCTCACTGCCAATGCCTCACTGCCGATGCCTCTCACTGCCGAAGACAGTTCTCGTTTTCTCTTCCTCGCTTCCTGCAGCTGCTGTCCTGGAGTCTCACTGAATGTGTGGGCGCATCTTGTGGGGTGAGCTCTAAGACGGGCTGCCACTTGAGAGCAGAGCAGTGAGAGCCACTGCAAGAGGGCTCAGCACATAAAGCCCCCGCAAGACCCTGGCGACCTGCTTGACCCTGGAAGCCCACAAGAGAACGACTTCTGAAAGGTGACCCCTGACCTCCATCTGTACACGGTGGCACGTATTTTTCTTTCTCTTGAATACTTTAAAACAAGAGCAGAGCAGTGGTTGGCGGGCACAGGTGGTCCCTGCAGTTAAGTCTGGTGTTTCCAACCTGCAGACACGATCAGCCGCCCTCGGGAGCACTTGGCTTCGGGGCTTACATGCTGGACTCCTGTCTAAGTGGTCACTAGGGCAAGTGCACAGAGACCCCTGAAAAACAGCTCGTCAGATCACAGCAAAGCTTCAGACGCCTCGAAGACTCACCGTGCACAAAGAATCCATGACACAGCACAGAACACAGATGCAGTCTGCAAATCAAAGTTTTATGATTCAAAGAAAGTTACATTACACACTCATTTTAAATAAGTCAAAGTCCATTGCATAAAACATAATTATGAAACATTTGAAAATGTTATCACTGAAGCTACTGAAAGACTCAAAGAAGAGCCAAGCAGAAGAGCTCAGGTTTCAATAAAGTGCACGGGCGCTGGGCTTTCCCCCCAGCCGGGCTGGCTAGGGCTCAGTCCAGGAAGGTTTTCTTCAGAGGGACTGTCCCAACTTACAATCTTCCAACAGACAAGTGGTGGGGGTCTTTTTACGGAAGAGATTTCTAACTCTAATTAGGAAATGGAAGCCTAAATTAACACCACTTCAACACATCGGGTCTTTAGAAACAATACTGGTCAGAGACGGAATCTAGTGACAAGCGACCAAACGCTCAAAGACCTCCCGTGACCACAGAGCTAGCACAATGGACATTATTTAGGGGTCACAACTAAGAAAGCTTCCAGATCTGACGCCATTTCCGGCTCCCACGGTCCAGGTGGCCCTGGCTTCAGATGAGCAGCAGGGGAGGAATGCGTGCCATGTTGTGGGAGACAGAACTCGACTGTGGGACTGTCCAAAACTGCGAAAACGTTCTCGAAATGCATACATGTCAAAAAGCAGTGGATACTGAAGGACGACTTAATGGAAACCAAGTAACATACAAGGATGAGCAGGTGAGGATTTGTAAGCCTCATATAACCTTTATCTAAGCATTTGCTATTTCGACCTCACCATCATTTTAATAAATGTCAATAAGTAAAAGGTGAATACAAAAATCTAATACATACTACAAAAATAGTCCCAGGCTACCCAAAAGCACAATGTTCTCTGTTCTTAAAATCTATCCTTTTCCTGTTGCCTAGATTCCCACATTTAACCAAAACCAAGCTCAGTGGCTGCCAGGATGCAAGAGGCCAGCGTCTCTCCTACATTACACATTACGAATGTGCTCCGTATGTAGGTAAACGGCAAAACCCCATTCCAAGTCATCTGCTTGACCAAAACAACTTCCATCCAATCAAATGGAAAGGCAGCAAGGTGCTAGTCCACTGCTAGCCAGCGGAACATGCATTTCTTACTTCTTGTCCTTAAGAAAGCGGCTGCTGAGCCTCGGCAGCAAGTGCGCTGGCCTCAGATGAGCTGCTGAGGTGGAGTGTGGACAGCGTGGACAGCCACGCAGCCCACGAGGCAGAGGCCACTGCACGTGCAGGGACAACTGCAGACAGCAACGGGCCGTCTGTACTCCTTGTCTTGGGTGTGAAGGGGGCTCATCTGCTCCAGACAGCAACGGCACGCAGGAGTGCAGCCCCCACTCGTGTGCGCCACGGGCACACGCTGGTTCCACCCAGAAAACCTCACTTCTGGGGCTATGGGACCGATGCCTGGAATTTCCCTCAAAACACTATGGAGAAACTCACTACTTATTTTTCCCTTTAAGAGGCCTTTAGACTCAACCAGTCCAGCTCCAAAATGTGCCGCGTAAAATGGCGGATTGTTTTTCTTCCTGAACAACATCCAAGCTCACTCCAAGCAAGGTCCTTATAAAACTGTTATAAAACACTGCAAAGGCCGTAAAGCCATCACCTAGAAACTGGTAATTTGACACAATATAAACATTTGTATAAAAAAGTATAAAAATTAGTACCCTGTCTCATTTCTACACAACATGAATAGAAAGGTTATTAAAAATCCAGATTTTTGTAAACTTTATTGCCGAAATGTTTGAATGCTGGTGATTGAGATTATCAAATTTTTTTTCCATTTCCTTACAAAAAAAAAAAAAAAAAAAAAAAAGACTTCCAAAACAACAAAAGATACTGAACAGGGTCCCAACCAGAAAAGCAAAGCCAACGTACTTCCTTCAGAACCAGCTCCCTGCTTCCTCGGTTCAAGACTGGGTCGCTGGGAGAACTACTGCCTCCACGCTCAGGGGTCCACCACAGGTCGGACAACAGTGCTCAGGCGGAGGCCTGGGGGGCGTCTGGGCGGCTCCCAGGACACTCTGCTGAGGCAATTCTGTTGAGCTTGCCCACTTCCGCTTGCCAGCCCGGGATCTTCTTGGTGGTCATGTGGCGCCGGGCATGCTTCGTCAGGTGGTCACTCCGCATGAAGCGCCGGTCACACACGGGACACACAAATTTCTTCTCCCCTGTGTGGGTTCTGCGGTGGCGAGACAGTTCATCCGACCGCGCGAACTTCTTATCGCAGCCGTCCCAGCTGCAGCCAAAAGGCTTCTCCCCTGTGGTGAACCCATAAAAGCAAAGTTAGCGAATTCACAGTCCTACTCACCAGCAGGCAGCAGAGCAGGAGTTTCCACAGCTCCTATTCGTCTGCGCGGCTGGCACCTGCATGCCACGGCACGTGGGGCATTACGAGCACAGCTCTGTGAAGCCAGGTCAGGTCTCTTTCCACCGCACAGGTCACTGAGGACCAGACCCGGGCGCCAGGCGTGTGCAGGCGCTCCACCGCGGCGCTGTCCCAGCTCCAGACAGGACATCTCATTACAGCAGTGTTTTATGATTCCAGTGTGGATGGCCCAGTGGCCAGTAAACCCTCAGGAACTCACTCATAAGGTGTAATATTTGCCAAAGAACAAACAGGTCACACTAATCAGATTCTCTAAAGTCTAACATGTAAACACATTATTTAGACATATAATGTCTTTTCTTTTCCATCCTGAGACCAAATCTTACTGTGTAGTCCAGGCTGTCCTGGCTTCAAATTCTTTCTGTCTCAGTGTGAGTGATCGAATAATAGGCACATGCCACCACCCTTGGCTTTAAAAAATATTTTTAAATAAAAATAAATCTATTATTATAGCTTGGAGCAGGGCTGGATGGATGGTGGATGGGTGTGCACAGGAATCTCACAAGTGACAACAGGCACGCACTCAGACATAGTCTCCAAGGGTCGCAAGAGGCGCCAGGGCGCTCTGCCAAGGCGAGTCTCAGATTCCTCAGGACTTTTAAAATAGTGTTTTGCTATACAGTCTTCCTAGGAACTTGAGCTCTCCTGCCTTTGAGATGAAGGTTCTTCTTCTTCCTCTGCATTTTCAGACAGGTCTTATAAGCCCAGGCTGGCCTTGAACTCAGAATGCAGTGAGGCACGATACTGAACTTCTGATCCTCTTCACCTCCCCAGGGCTGGGCTCACAGGCCTGCAACCCTGCTCCGTCCTCACGCAGTGGGGAAACCCAGGGCTCCATGCATGCTAGAAGGCATCCTCCCAAGTCAGTCATGCTACCCGGCCCTCCAAGAAAACTCCTTCCCTCAGGATGAAGTATACACTCCCCTCAACAAAAAGTCCCTCCACGGATTTTCAAGATTTCACAGATCTGTCAAGTTCACATTCGTAGTTCTTACTACACTCAGGAGTAGGTTGTATTAATTACTTCCCGTACTATGGAACAAAACACCGGGCCACAGCAGTAACTTAAGGTAAGGAAGTCAAGGTGCACTCTGGCTGACCCTGAGGCACAGTCCGTCACGGAGGGGAAGCAATGGCACAGGCGTGTGAGGCGGCAGCTCACACTGCTTCTCTGCCAGGATGCCAACAGTTGTGAATGCCAGTGCTCGCCGGCTCTTTGTTCAGTGAAGCCCAAGGCATGCCTGCCCACACTTACGGCGCATCTTCCCGCCGCGATCAACTTAATGGATCATCTTTCACAGGCGCATGAGACCTTGTCTGCTCACCTTAGATTATGCCAAACTGACCACATTAACCATCACACAGGTCACAGCAGGGTTGGTAGTATTACAGCAGACACCTTCCTACTACAAGCCTCAAGTGTCTGCCATTCATTCAAAATTTCTGAGTACCTGGCAGGTGTCAATGACTACCTTCCTGGGATGACAGAGGTAAGGGGCTTCCAGGAGTGGCTACTGCAGCCTCTGCAGCAGGGCCTATGTTCCAGCAGCAGACCCTTCTCCACCTGCGAGCGGCGATCACTCGCTGTCTGCAATCAGGGCTGATTTTCCTAAACAGTTTTGCCCGGTTATGTGACTGGTCTCTCTCTGGATTTTTTCTTTAATGTCAGGTGGCAAATAAATGGTTTTGAATGGACATTTGAAGGGCCACTAACTGATAATCCTCAGAGGTGAATAATGAGATACTTCTGAGTGCCAGGACTTCAAATTCTAAGGATTCCCAAAACTCCATGCCACTTCCCAAACTGCTGCTATGGCTTGATCATGACCCCAAATTTCACATGTGAGATTATCAAATCTCAAAGCCATGTGCTACTGACACTCGAGAGGTGGATCATCGGCTAAGTGCTGGGTCTCGAGGACACTGGACTGTGCAGATCAGTGGATTTCCAGGAGGGGAGGTGTAAGGAAGCAAAGCTTCCCAGCGGCGGTCCAGCAGTACCACATGGCAGATGCCAGCGCCGTGCTCAAACGTCCTCAGCCTTCAGAGCTGATGGCTCAGAAAGCTTCTGTTCTTAGAATTACCACACCCCGGTGCTGGTAAAGGAGGAGGACAGCTGCTCTACTCATACCAGTGTCCAGAGTTGGAGGCGGGCTTGGGATATATAAAACCCCGTAATTGGTTTAAGGTGCGTATGTATTTATATATTTTGGTGTAGGCTTTGTGTGTGTGTGTGTCTGTGTGAGTGAGTGATGTGTGTGTGTGTGTGTGTGTGTGTGTGTGTGTGTGTGTGTATAAGGGGGGGGGGACTATGAGAAGACCAAGGGCAACTTTAGGAATCACCCTGGATTGCTTCTACTTCCTCTTTGCTCTGGGATTCCAGGCCCTTCCCCCCGGGGTTAGAAGTGCAGGCTGCCACCATTCCTGCCTGGCATTTTTTACATGGGATCCAAGCTCAGAATCTTCTGCTTGCAATGCAATCTTAACCTCTGAGCCATCTCTCCAGCATAACTTGTTTTTAACATAGAAAAACAAGAGTATGTAGTCACTTCATCTTATTCCAATTTAAATATTATTCAGGTTAATAGAAATATATGAAACATCATCTTTATCCAAAGTAAACTACCCAAAGTTTCTATTTCTTATGGAAACTCCAGTGGAGCATTACAAATGGCAAAAGGGGAGCCTGCAGAACCTTTGTAAGTCACTTAAATCTTTTGAGAACTGAAAGGAACTTGGTTTTGATCTTCAATTGTCTGCCACCCATCAGTTATTTCTACCAAGGGAAGCTGGATCAACAAGTAAAGCTCCACCATCTTTCTAAATCTGACCTGTGCCTTGCCGTAAAAGTCACCTGAAGAAACTAAGCAAAGAAACAGGGTCCACACCAAGCCAAGGAACCTATGCGAACAGAGCAGGTTGCCCCTCATGCCGCATGCCAGGCGGCCAGCTCTGGAGACCAACTCTCACTGAGCATTGGCACTCGGCACTTGCAGCCAGGTGAGATCCTCCACCAAGCAGGAAGGGTGGAGCGACAGCACCTCCCACGGGACAGGGTCAAAGGGTACGATGGATCAAGAGACCTTCACGAGCTGATCTGGGGAAGGCCCTGGAAGGGTCTCACAGCAGAAATGGGTGGACACCTGAGGGTGTGGGGAAATCTGGAACTAACGCACAAAGGTCAAAGGAGGCTGTTTGCTGCAGCAGCGAGGCGGTAGGTCGCAGGACCTACAGACAACATTGCTCCAGCACTCAGAACAGTTCCTGGGAATCTGGATGCCCAGGCCGCAGAGGGCCTGCCACGCTCCGAGTGCGCATGGTGCGTGCTGCCCCAAAACCGGCCTGTATCAGCATCTGGCATAAAGCGCAACTGTCGCTTATCCCAGCATCATGGGCCACATTCAGACATTCTGATGGAGGGAAGGTCCACAATCAAGTTTAAAAGCACGTCTTAGGCTAGAGGGATGGGCTCAGGGGTTAAGACTCTCATTGGAAAGCAGAAGGACCTGAGTTCAAATTCCAGATCCCCAAAGAGGAAACAGCAGCGGCACGAAAAGTACAAGCAATCTAGGAGGATTCCCAAAGTCACTCGTGGGCCTCCACAAGCACACACATACAGACGTACAAATTTAAAAATTAAAAAAAACAAAAGAACCTGAGTTCAGATCCCCAGATCCCATGTAAAAATGCTGGGTGGAAATGGTAACAGCCTGTAATTCCAGCTCTGCAGGGCAGAGACTGGGAAATCCCAAAGCAAAGCAGTAACAAAGTAGATCAATCCAGGATGACTCCCTTGTCAGCATTGGGCCTCGGCAGGCACACACCCAAAATGTACTCAGAAATACGCGTGCGTGCACGCACACACACACACACACACACACACACACACACAGTGCACTCTTATAAACACACACATATCTTTATTACAGAACCTCAGATCCACTTGTGTACTTACATGCAAACATGCTTGTGATTCTCTCAAAAGTTTAACAAGCGGAATAACAGGATCATGCTGCCCTGATCTCACTCAAGCCCTGCCAGACAGCAAGACAGGCCACTGGCTCACACGGCTATCTAAGCACAAAATTCAACCAATAAGAACGTGAAACTCGGTTCCCTGTTTGTTAAGTGAAAGCGCATGTGCTGGCAGCCCTAAAGGGCAGAAGAGCTCCTGATCACTGGGCATGCTCACAGGAGTGAAAATTAGGGTGCTCTGTGATGGTGGGTGATCCTCCTTTTCACTAAATAGTAGGTGTGCACTCACATTCAGCAAACACCAGCGTGATTTAGGAGTCTGTCCAAACTAGGAAAGTTCAGATTCTAGAATGTTCTAAATCCATATAGTTTTGAGAGTTTAAAGTCCTGCTCTCGCTGCAGTCAGGATGCCACAGCCCTTCCCCTCCCTCCAGCCTCTGCTCCAAGGACCCCCACTTCTGGCACCCCAATCCCAGCACTTACCTGTGTGAGTGCGAAGATGGGCCTTGAGGTGGGAACTCTTGAAGTAGGTCTTCCGGCAGCCTGGGAAACTGCACACGTAGTTTCTCCTTCGGGCAAAGTCCACCTGGGGGGCGCAGCTCTGGCTGGAGGCGATGAACAGCGGAGCAGGGGCGAGGGGCAGCAGCTTGGTGTTCCCGATGGCCACAATGCCGGGTGGGCAGGAGGCAGGCTGCGGGAGGGGGCTCTGCGGGAGGGGGCTCTGCGGCAGGACTAGCATCACAGCTCCCTGGGGCACCGGCGGGCCCATGAACACTGGCTGGGGCCCCGGAGCGGCCTGGGGCAGGATGGGCTTGACAGTCCCTGGGGATGGCTGGGGAGGGGTCTTCAAGAATGCTGAGAACACTGCAGTCTGTGCGGGCACAGGGATCATCTGGCAAAGCAAAGGGGGGCTGGAGACAGGGATGGAAATCAGAGGGGGGGCCTTGCTTGCAAAGTCAATTTCAGAACTCTTTGGTAAACAGGTGTGAAGTGCGACCGGCCAGCCTCCCGGCGGGCCTTGGGTAGGGGACAAGCCGCCAGATCTGTGCAAGCAGGGCTGACAGGAAACGGAGTCAGCGACAAGCAAACCATGGGCCTGGCGCGTGTCCTGCAAGGCCTCGCCGTGTCCAGGGAACGGAGCGTCCCCTTTGCCGACGCACGGCTGCGGCCCGTGGGTCTGGGCAGTAGGAAAGCAGGCGGCCACAGGGCTTCCCGCGGTGTGCCGGATCACACTGGTCACCACAGCCCTGCAGGGCGGCCCAGAGCCGGGCTCCAGTGGCTCTGGCTTCAATCCTGGCAAGTCTGTCTCTACCGTCCTGCTCAGTGCTCTGCTGGCCTCAGCACACGATAGGGAAAGGGCTGAGACCGTGTGTCCTTTGGAATCCGACACCTGGAGAACAGGTGGCCCCGCTGGTGGCTCCATGAGCTCAGGGCTCTGCGGGGGCGTGATACACTTAGGAAGAAAGAAAAATCGTCATGTCAAAAGCTTGCTTTGCTTAAAATTGGAAACATCAAATTTATCACATTGTCTTCAATGTCTTTTCAAAGAGGGGGCTGCTCTGAACTGACCCTCTGGTCTCAGACTGCCGGAGAGGCTTAGCTGCCTCCACTTCTCCCCAACCATCTGCCCCTCCCAAACCATACCCGTTCCCTGCTAGAAGAAAAGGCAATGTGAACTCTAGGCCTTGTACAGCCATTAAAACAAGGATCTATAATGAGAAAACACATTTATACTTAAAATGGGAGCTTTTCATGAAGTTTCATTTTTTTAAAAAAAAATCTAGGGCTGGAGAGGTGGCTCAGGGGTTAAGCTTCTGCCTTGCAGGCGGAAGGTCCCGAGTTCGGATCCTAGACCCCACGTATAGACTCCAGGTGGAAGCGGGGGTGGCCTGAGTTTCTGTTCCTGGTAGGGCGGAGCTTGTGAATCCCTGGGCAGAGTAAACAAGGAGGAGGTGGAGGCGTCCATGGTGGTTCCCGAATTCATCCGTGGTTCTATACACACACACACACACACACACACCACTTGAATAAATAATAAAAAAATTTAAAAAAAAATCTAAACAACAGATCTGCCTGAACCAAACCTCTTTGTATTGGCTCCCAGCAATTCCAAATCCTCTTCAGTCACTCCACATGGGCCCAAGTCCCCAAAAGCTCCCAGCCGCCATGTTCTTCTGCCCTGCTACCACCCACCCTCCCTGCCCCACCCTAACCTGCCCTCCAGTCCTCCCCAGTGCAAGTGTCCAGTCCGTCACTGTCACAGCTACTTGCCACAGAAGGCAGGGTGACACTTCCCACTCGACCGAGGGTGTCTGACGTCAAAGCCCTGCTCTCTCCAGGATTTTACCCAGTGGACTCCAATCATTTGGTTATCAAGCAATGATCCACCAATGAATCCGCACAGGACAGGAAGGGCCGGTCTCCCTGGGCAGCAGCACCGGACGCACCTCCCCAGCCCCCCTCTTACCAGAGCTGAGACGGAGTGGAAGTCCTTTGGTAGCTCAGGCGCAGCCGTGTCCACAAGCATACTGGTGGTGATGTCCCCAGAATCAGAGACAGGTGTGAGGGGCCTTATCTTCAGCAGCTCGCCCTTCTGGGTGACCTTCTGACCCCAGGAACTCATGCAAACCAGGGCCTCCACGGCTTCCATGTCGGTCTGCTGCAGGACACTGCACGTGGACCTCTCGCTGTCGTGCCGCTTCCTCTCCAGGATCGACTCGCAGATGTCCATGATGTGCACCTAGAGCAAGCAGCACAAGCCGCTTCAGTCCAGGGGAACAGGGAAGGCAGCAGGAACCGGCCAGCGGCAGACAAGGGGCTGCAAAGCTAATGTGCACCACTCCACAGCAAAGCGCTCTGCGCTGGGACAAAAGGACCTTCACAGAATCCTCCCTGCAGCTGTGCTGTCAAGGAAACCTGCAGACTGGACTGGGGAAAGCTGGGCCAGCTCAGCACTGAAGGTTTGACTGGCACACACCAAACCCTGGATGAATGCCCGTACTGCGAGGAAAGGTTATTAGCTCCCTGTTTTCCTTGGGTAGACGGATTACTAAGACTAACCCCAGATGTACAAACCCGACTAGCAGGAAGATGTCACTAGAAGGATGAACAACAACGAGGTACAGGGTAAGGTGGCAAGTCAGATGTGGGCTACGAATGGCAAAGTCACCCTGCACAAGCACTTGGCCAAGCTCAACTTCCCAGCAGCTGAATTCCTTGGGCACCAGGGTACCACTGCAGATAGACCCCACCATGACCTTGCCTGTTTCTTCTGCAGGTTCAGAACAGTTAAGTTAGGTCGCACTGCAAACTAGAAGCGGGAGAGAAAGACCGTGTTAAAGGGCTATAACCTAGGTAAGATGTCTCTTCCTGCACACCACTCCACCTTTGAAAAAAAAATCTTGGGCTGGAGAGATGGCTCAGGGATTAAGCCTCTGCCTTGCAAGGAAAAGGTCCTGAGTTTAGATCCCAGGTCCCACGTAAAAAACGCCAGGTGGAATGACCCAGGCTTGCACTTCCGGCCCTGGTGGGCGGAGCCTGGGAAATCCCAGAGCGAAGCAACTAAATAACCCAGGATGATTCCCAAAGTCACCCTTGGCCCTCTACAGGGACACACACACGCCAAGTAAAATTTTAAAAGATCTTGCGAGTTTAGAAAATCTGAGAGGAAGGGAAAGAGCGAGGGAAGGTAACACGCGTGCGCTGGGTGGAGGTCAGAGGGCAGTTTTTAGAAGTCGGTTCTCTCCTTCCACCATGTGGGCTTTCGGAGACTTAACTAAGGTCGCCAAATTTGCAAGTAGGTGCTTTACCAGTGGAGCCATCCTGCCAATCCCACCACCCCGTCTTTTCAATCAGGGCTGAGGGGCGAGAAGCGACCAGAAGGAAGGTCTCTTCTAAAGAAAACCTTAAAGCTACGGACACACAGTTCCACTCAGTCTGCCTAAGCGGAGACACTTCCAGCTTGCCCAGGCTGCTCAGCGAGCAGGGGCACCTCCGCAGACGCCACCCTGTCTGTTGAACCCAAGCCACCCCGAGGTGGCGGAGCCGCCCTGCAGGCGGGAAGGCGTCAAGTCACCTGGGGCCACGACCACTGGCTCCACCCGCCCAAGCGGCGTGTCGGGCCCCAAGTCCAGGGCGCAGCCGGGTCCCCGCGGTGCAGCCGGGTCCCCGCGGTGCAGCCGGGTCCCCGCGGTGCAGCCGGGTCCCCGCAGCTCACCTGCTCGCGTTCCCGCCAGGAGTCCTCGCCCCGCCCCTGCGGCGGCTCCGCCCCCCGCGTGCCGCGTTCCCGCCAGCCGCGCCCACGCCCAACGGCCGCCCTCCACGCAGGCCCGGGTGACGTCATGGCTGGAAATAGCCCCGCGCCGGGCGGGGCCGCGGCGGAGCAGGAGACAAAGCTGAGCGCGGGGCGGCGGGGCACACGCCCCCTCCCCGCCCCGCCCCGCCCCGCCGCCCGCCGGCTCCACGGTGCAGCCGCGGCCGGGCCCCGCCGACCTTCGCGCGCGGCTCCCTCCACGTCTCCCGGCCTCGCCCAGCCCAGCGCAGCCCCGCGTCCCCTTCCCGCGCCAGCCCCGTCACTCACCGCGTGCGCGTCTCCCGGGCCCGCGGATTCGGGCGTGAGCATGGTGCCGGGGCGCCCGGGGGCGACGGAGCCGCCCCGCGGCGGGGGCTCGGCGCGCTGCAGCGGCGCACGTGCGCGGCGGGCGGCGTTGTCCCGACGGGCTGCGGACGGCGCGCGCCTCCGCCCGCCCGCGCGGCTCTGCCCCGGCGCGGCCCTCGCGGCGCGGGAGGGGCGGGGCGGGGCGCCGAGGAGGGAGCGGCCGGGGGCGGGGCGCGCGGGCAAACCAAAATACACCGCGCCCCTTGGGGGCGTGTCCCCCGCCGCCAGCCAATCCGCGCCCGGCCCCTGCGCGGCGGGCCAATGGGCGCCGCGGGGGGCCGCGTGATCGGAGCCTGGCCGCGGCGTGATCCCGCGGGGCGGGAGGCGGCACGTGTTTTGGTCGGGTTGGGGGCGGGGCCTGGGGCCTGGAAAGTAGGGGAAAGGTCCCGGCGGCGGCGGCGCGGCGGCTGCGTGTCCCGCCGGGGCCCCTAGCGCCCGCGTGCAGGCCCCGGGGAGTGGACCTGCCCGAGGGGACCCACCGAGGGGGCTCGACGCTGCCTTTAAATTCTTTGCGACGCCCCGGCTCCCAGGAACGCATCTCTGCGCGGAAAACCGGCGGCGCTAGGTGACGCGCCTGCATCCGCCCATTCCTGTCTGGCGCCAGACCCCGAGCTTCTGTGCCTGGTGTTCCACCGCCGCCTCCTCGGCAGGGTGCTGGAAAAGGAGCAGGGAAGCCCGCAGTGTAAACAACCCCCCGACACGCACCTAGCGAAGCCCGCCTGTGTTTCCCAGTCTCGCTGCAAACGGCCCCCCAAGTCCTCCGGCCTGAGGGCTTTCCTTTCCCTCTGCGTCTGTGGGCGCGTTGGTGCACCTCGCAGCTCCGAGCCGGAGGCGTACTGTGTCCACTCCCCCCCCCCCGCCCCAGCCTGCAGGACCCCCCAAGCCTGGAGTGCCACAGTGGACACCCCTCCACTTACACAGCTCCGAGCAAGAGATGCTCTGCCCTCCGCCCTCCGGGACTGCAGTGTCACCATGGGACGCCTCTCCACTCGGCCCCTGGGTTCTCACTGCAGAGTCCAGGAAATGCAAAGGTGCAGGACAAGACAGCTCATCGTAACGCCCCCCCCCCCCCGCACCATGTAGTTTGACGTCACCAAACAGGTGAGCAGGCATGCGTCCTCACTCGCACACTGACGACCCACTTGTTGGAGGATTTTTGTCCGGGTTCTTGTGTTTGGGATGGAAGATTGAAACCAGAACCGGAGTAGAGGATTAAGGCAGGTTTTATTAGTGAAGAGAGAGGATGGAACTCCGGGACATGGAGCGTGGGAGCAGAAGGAACTCCCAGAGCGCGAGTCTGGGTGGGGCAAAGAAGCCAAGAATGGCTGGCAGGGCAGGGATATCTGCAGCGTTAAGCAGACCCTGGCAAAGTGACTTTTCCTTAGGGATCAGCTCTAGTTTCTGCAAATCTGATTGGAGCTTTTGGTCCCCTGCACCTCATTGGTCTATTCATAAGGGGGCCCAACCCAGCAGTTGACTTGGTGGCGGACCTCATGGTGGAGCTAGGTTGACTTCAGGAATCATCCTGGGTTTCTTAGCTCTGGGATTTCCCAGGTTTCACCCACTAGGACCAGAAATGCGGGCCACCGCCATTTCTTTTCTTTTTTTTTTAAATTGTGCGTGTATGCATGTGTGCGCGTGTGTGTGTATGTATGTATGTGTGTGTAGAACCACGGACGAATTCCGGAACCACCAAGGACGCCTCCACCTCCTCCTTGTTTACTCTGCCCCGAGATTCACAGGCTCCGCCCTACCAGGACCGGAAACACAGGCCGCCCTGCTTCCATCTGGCGTCTATATGTAGGGTCTAGGATCCGAACTCAGCACCTTCCGCCTGCGAGGCAGAGGCTTAACCCCTGAGCCACCTCCCCAGCCCCGCCACCGCCATTTCTGCCTGGCATCTTTTTGTGGGACCTGGGATCTGAACTCAGGACCTTCTGCTTGAGAGGCAAAGTTTTAAACCCTGAGCCATCTCTCCAGTCCTGGAGCTCTTTCGTTAGAGGAACTTGAACCCGGGTTGGGGACATTATCTCTGTGAAAAATTAGATCCATTTCTCCAGATGAGTCGGGTGCTGTTCCTTCAGGAAAATCCAGCACTGGGGGATCCAAAGGCCTTTCCCAGTGTGGCCCTTTTCTGAACTTGCCTAACACTGAGGTGGGGCAAGAACCCTTGACATCAGGTTCCTTCCAGGCACGTGGGTTGGGCCGAGGGATCAACTAGGCCAGAGAGAAGCAGTTGTTGAAAGTGATGTTAAGGATGGATTCACCATCCCCAGATGCTCCTGTGAAAACTTGGGGAGGCTCGGGGAGGCCCAGGGAATTCCACAGGGGACGTTAATCTTCGACGCAGACTTGACTGTCTTGCCTGCTGCCCCCTGCCTCGCACCCGCCTCCCGATCCCCCCCGCCTCGCACCTGCCTTCACGGTCTGTCCCCCACCCAGTGTCCCTGGGCACCTTTCATGGCTCCTCCAGCACGTGCTCTCTGGGGGCTTCTGAGCCGCAGGTCCCATCTGTGTGGAAGAAAAGAGGTCATTTTTGGGCGAGTTCGAGTTCACATCCAAAGACGCTAGATTACCGTACTTCTGGGTATTCCAGGCTCCGTCTGCTCTCTCCTACACCCAGCTGTGTGTTGCTGATTTCCCATGTTGGAAACGCAGTCTCCAGAGTTACATGTTGAACTTTCATTACAGTAACTTGGGGAGAGAGAGAGAAAATAGGTTGCTTGGTAGTAATTAATCAAACTACACTCTGGGTTGAACTTCCCCCCAAGCTTACATGTAGGAAGTTTAGTCTCCAGCGTGGTGGTCCTAGGAGGTGGGGCCTTTACAAAGATGGGTACCATCGTTCCTCACACAGGAGCACCTGGACCCAGTCTCACTCTCCTTGTTGCCCACTTTGCCTTTGGATGGCACACAGGACAGCCATGTCAGATGCTGCTCCTTCATCCTAGACTTCCCAGCCTCCGGGATCACAGGCCAACAAATCTTTATAGAGGTTAAGACTCTGCCTCCCAAGAGAAGGACCTGAGTTCAGGTCCCAGATCCCATGTAAAAACACCAGGCAGAAATGGCGGTGGTCTAAGTTCTTGGCTTTGGAAGGCAGAGCCAGGGAAAGTCACTCAGAGCCCCTTCTCCAGGGCCCCGATCAGCCAGCCCAGGACCCCCCAGTTCTTGAGTATTCCAGCAGCAAGACACTAAGGGGATAAAGCGGTTCCTGACTAGTGACTTCATTGTCCCCCACCTGCCTGCCAGGCTGAGTGGGAGGGCTGGGCAGGGCTGGGAAGAGGGCACCTGCAGAGGCCTGGATCCACACATTTTCTTGCCATCAAGTTAAGCTCATCAAGGCAGCAGCAGCAGAGGATCCAGAACATACCATGAGCTGACTAGACACGTGACCGTGACCAGCTTTCCAGCCGGCCGAACATCTGGTGAATGATTCGATAAGTGGGTGGATTCATGAATCTTGGGTCCACCAACCTACTGTCGGCCCGGAACGAATAGCCATTCCTCTTAATGTTACCTGGTTTCTGGCTCTCCGCTGGGGATCCCAGGGATGGGGACAGAGGGATTTGTAGGGTCAGTTCAGCCATGCAGGTGGGCCCACGGTGGGGGGGGGTAATGTCTCTGGAGAGCAACATCAGTGTTGGCAGATCTGATACTGAGGTGAAAAGGAGGTTCAGACACGCATCACACAGTCAGCACAGGCCAGTGTTGTGCCAAGTGCCAGGACGTCGCCCCTTTGAGCCTTCCACATCATCTCACATGTCATGTAACTGGCCATCTTAGTGGACTCCTGGGGGTGTGCCCAGGATGCCACTCAACTGCATCCTTCTAGTGCCAAGGGCACATGCTGAGCCCCTGCACAAAAGCCCAGCTGGGGCTGCGGCAGCTCCTGGGGAAGGGGACGCAGATGCCGGGCAGTGCTGTCCCGCCCACAGCCCGCGGTGCAGCGCAGCTCTGCTCCCCATGTGTCTCTGGGCTGGGGCGCCCTCTCTGCTCAGCCTTCAAAGAAATGGGCGGGGCTTATGGGTCAGTACCCAGACTGCAGGTGGTCTCAACCTGCAGCTTCTGTCCAAAGTAAACCCCACACGGGGCTGCAGAAAAGAAGAGGATCTGCCACGGGTGGGAGAGACTGGTGGTGAAGACAGAATGTGCTGTCCACTGAGGGCCGTGGGTGCGGATCTAGGACCTTCTGGGCAGCTTGTCTGGGCGGCTCATTTCATCAAGGGGAAGCAGCAGGGCAGCCGTCCAGGGAAAGGAGGTGACAGTTTGCTCCTAAGACTCACCTGCTGCACCGTGGTTCGCCCCATCACGTGGCATCTTTCTGTGAGTGGGAGCTCCGTTCAGCAAAGTGAGCCTAGGAAGAGACCCGTGAGCAGGTAGGCGCATTAAAATCCGGGCTGTGGGTCCCCCCAGCACCTGCCTTTTGGTTTGGGCTGGGACCTGAGCATCTGCAGGTCTGACCCGTGCCCAGAGTGTTGGGGCGTTGGGCCAGCACTTGATGCCGAGACGCCTGGTCTCTAGAGACAGTTGGAAGATTGGCAGGCAGCTCGGTTCTCGTTGCCAAGTGAGCACGAGGAGTCATGACAGACCCCTGTCTCCCCTGCCTTTGCTCCCCCTTGAGGTGCCACCCTGCCCCCGGTTTGGACATAAAGCCCAGGACTTTTGTCCCAAGCACAGCCCCAGATAAAGGCTCGGGAGGTCAGCGTGGCCTTGGCAGCTGTGCAGAGCACCTCCTGACCTGGAAGGGCCGGTCCAAGTGCTTGGCTGCCCGGCCTGTCTGCCCAGGCAACCGCCCCACGACTGGGTATGCAGCCAGTTTGGCTTCCCCGGTGACCCAGTGCAGTGCTGATGCCAACCCGAGGGCAGGAGGGCCAGCTGGGCAGGAGGCTGGCGGCCCTGGCAGACAGCAGGAGACAAGCCGCATGCAAGGTGACTTTCGCGTGTGTCCCTGCAGTCGGGAGCTGCTCCTGCTCCCTGCTCGGCGGGGAGTGCCAGCTCCCGTGCCTCGGGTCCCTTTGTGCCCCTCTGCCTTGGGAAGAGATGGTTCCAGCTGGCTGTCTTCCCGGCCCAGCAAAACAACTTTAACTTGAAGGCAGTAGCCAGTCTGAGACTAGTCTTCAGTTCAGAACTTGCAGCAGGCAGGCCGGCCCCTGGCCAGGGGTCTCCTGGTCACCACAATGGCAGCAGCTCCCTCTGACCAGAAGCCCCTCCATCTTCCCCATGACATCTCTCACCCCAGCCCGTAGCCCCCCATGGAGTCCCAGAGCCAACTTATTATAATGACCAAGTCCTGCCTGTTACTCGCCACTCCACACTGCAAACGCTGTCTCCGAAGCATGTGGAGATGCAGTCGTGGGGCGCGCCTGCCGTGGGCTGGGACTGCTCCCCACGCTCGGCGGCGTGGCTGCGGTGCCTTCGCAATGCGTCCAGTTGGTGTGCCTCACGGATCTGCGCTGTGCCCTGCCGGGTCCCTGTGCTTCTAGGCAGCAGGGACAGCTAAGATGGGTTCCCTGGTCTGCGATGGTGCAGTGCTCACACTGTGGGAGATGTTGACATTTCTGCCTGTCCTGCAAGAGGTCCAAGAGCTCACGATCCCCGCAGGAGCGGCCGTCCTGCAGCCTCCTGGATGGACGCACTCAGCGGAAGGTCGAGTCGCTCTGCACTGAGCCACCGCGTAGAGCGATAGCAGCCCACAGGGCTGCTGTTTGTTAAACGCGCGTCTACTGTTGCGCACTCGCGTTCCTACCAGGTGCAACTACTGTTGCGCACGCGCGTTCCTACCAGGTGCATCTACTGTTGGGCACGCGCATTCTACCAGGTGCATCTACTGTTGAGCACGCGCGTTCCTACCAGGTGCGTCTACTGTTGAGCACGCGCGTTCCTACCAGGTGCATCTACTGTTGCGCACGCGCATTCCTACCAGGTGCATCTACTGTTGCGCATGCGCATTCCTACCAGTTGCTTGGCCAGTTGCTGGGTGGGTGCAGGGGAGAGATGGCTGAGGTTCCTCGTTTCTACGTGACCTTGTGGCTTAACCTTCTGTTTCCCTGCCTGTCAGATGGGATGGTAAACAAATCTACTTACCAGATACATCATGGGACTAAATGAACTCACGCTCGCTTGATTCTTGGCAAAACTGCCTGGTGGGTAGGCAGTTAAAAGGAAGCTGCCCCATGGGAGGAAAAAGTGAGGATTATGGGGGCCGGAGAGATGGCTCAGGGGTTAAGCCTCTGCCTTGAAAGCAGAAGGTCCTGAGTTCTGATCCTGGATCTCAGATAAAAATGCCAGGAGGAAATGGTGGTGACTTGTACTTGGAATCCTGGAAGGAGGAGCCTGAGAGACTCCAGAGCAAAGCAAAGAGGAGGTACAGCAATCTAGGGCACTTATAGTGCCCTTGGACACACACACACACACACACACACACACACACACTAAATTTCAAAAATTAAAAAATGAAAAAAACGCCAGGCGGAAATGTCAGCAGCCTACACTCCCAGCTCTGGAAGGCAGAGCCTCAGAAATCCCAGAGCAAAGCAGTGAGGTAGAAACAATCAAGGATGATTCCCAAAGTCACCCTTGGGCCTCCATGGGGACATACAGGGCCCTCTGATACGCTAATGAAATGAAATTTAAAAGTGAGGATTCTAGTCTCAGCTGGTAAGTGCGGATGGCGCAGAGCCATCTCTGTGCTTGGATTGAATTGTGGACTCGGCCAGTTGCAGCCAGAACACACACACCAAACACGGAGTTGAGGAGGAGCGGGGCTTTCTCCCTTGCCATAGGCCCTAAGCAACGAAGTGTAGCAGTCTTTGCGTGGCACTGAGGTTTGTTAGGCGAGTCATCTAGAGGTGAATTCAAATGGCGAAGGACACGTGTAGCTAATGCACAAGACTGTGCTGTCCAAAGGGCCGGGGATGTAGCTCAGTGGTCCACAACTTGACATTTTATGCCCAAGACTCTGGGTTTGATCCCAGCACTGAAAAAAGAAGCTGACTATTAACATGTCTATGTCAGGGGCGTGAGTCTGATGATTCCGGTCCTGGCAGTCAAGGGGCAGACGTGCTCTGTGGAGGGAGACAGGTCCGGCGCATATAAATAAGGAAACAGGAGAGAAGACCCTGCGTATAACAGGGGCTCGGTGACTTTCAGCACCTTGCCGAAGAGGGGGGCTTCGTCCCTCTGCTCTCCAGTGCCCTCTCAGACCCCACACAGCGAACGAGCGTGTCTGCAGAGGAGAAACCTGTAGGTGCCATGAACAACCTGGGTGGACACTGCACATATGACACAGGATGTGCACACATGACATGATGTGCACATGCCGACTCACAGGGTGCACACGCATGACACGGTGTGCACGCATGCCACAGTGTGCACACACGACACGGTGTGCCCGCTGACTGACAGGTGTGCCCGCGCTGACGGGGCGATGACACTCAGTCTCCTCGTCATTCTTGCTAACTGCAATCTGATCATGAGCAGCAGGCGGAAAGTCCAGGCCCAGGGGTGCCACGAAAGGCCTCATCCAGACCCTCCCAAAGGGTCAAGGTCAGGAAACTCAAGGAGAGACAGAGGACGCCTCTCAGTTGGGGGAGGACAGGCTGGCCTGCTGGGGTGCTGGGGTGCTGGGGCGCACCGGCTCTGGAGATGGGAAGAGCTAGAGTGGAGGACAGGTGGCACCCGGATGGCGTCTGCAGGCGGGTTGACAGCACCAGTCATGTTCGTTTCCCAGTGTGATGAGTGTGTGCGGTGCTGCAAGATGCTAACAGTTGAGTGGACTCTGCAGTGTGCTCGGAACCTTGAGTCAGTAGTAATTATTCCAAAATAAAAGTGGTTTCTGTTTTGCTTTGCTGTTTCGGGGGTGCCCACTCGCTCTTGGGCACTGAAGCCGATGCTGTTCTCCACCCGGGAACTCGAGGCTCCTGGGCTGGGACTGGGTGCGCCCTCGGCTCTGGTTCCTGGCTCCGGCCTTGTGCCTGGGGGCCCCTGTGTCCCGCTGGGCTGGAGGGGGCTCCTAGGCCAAGCCTCCACTACCCCGTCCCCCCAGGAGCCGTCGCTGTGGTCAGAAGCAGCCTCGTCCCCGGTGGCCCCTAGCAGCCTCACACAGCCCGCGGCTGAAGGCAGGTACATGCTGCGCACCTTGAGGACTGGCCAGGAACCCCACGAAGGACGGTGGACATCTGCAGGCCCCTGGGGTTCCCTTGGACGGCCCGCTGGATTCAGAACGACGAAAGGGCCCCTCCCTACCTTGGGCAAGCACACGTACGGCACCCCTGCAACTTGGCGTAACTCAGCGGCCGCGTTGAAGAATTGGTGCCTCTGCCTCTCCTGTGGCATGGTGGTCTTCTCCCAGAGCGCCCACCAGCAGGTGCTGACCCGTGGGGGGAACCATTGAGGAATCTGGCGTTAGCCTGGTAGAGGAGCCAACTACCCCCCACCTCCTCCCCGGCCTTCTTGTGACCTGGCCATGTGGTAGGGGTGGGAGGCAGGTGACTTCAGTCAGTCTGGACCTGACCTGACCTGTTTTATTAACTGATGATCTTATCGCTCGTCCCCCAACTCGTTGTGTCCTTCCAGCCCTCTGGCCTCTCCTCCTCATTCCTGCTCTTTTTGTCGCTGAAATGTGCACTGTGGGGGGGTATATGGGCCACGGCGCCTACCCCCATCAAATTCAGACACATGGATACCTTTTGAGGATGGGATGACGTTTCTAAGAACCCCACTCATGCATTCACACGTGCACCATAGCACACGGACGAGGCACACCCATCACTTCTCCAGCTTTTTGGCTTGATGAGTGGTCCAGAGTAGTGTAGCTTTGGCACTTCTACAGGGACCCCCTCTCCTTACCTTGGAAGTGTCACTCCTGCCCCAGACTCCCTGGAACAGATATATTTCCTCTGCTATGTACCCTCTACCCCCTGGTGCCTTCCATCCTGGGCACCACCCCGCTGCCGCCTTCTGCATGCCCTTCCCTCCTTCCCATCCTTGTCCGTCGGCGAGCAGGTTCCTACTGTGTGGAGAATGTGGAGCTTTTTCTTCCCATATGTGTCTGTCTCTGTCCGAGTGTTGTGACCACCCTGGGCCAGTGGTGACTGATGAATCCTAGGAATTCGTGGTTGATCGCTGAACTGTGATCAATTGAGATATTTCTTTGTGCCAAAAAAAAAAAAAAAAAAGAGCAAAAAAAGTGGCTCTGTTTGCTAAGCGAATATTGAAATGCTATGTTTTCTCTAAATAAAAGTATGAGATGGTAAAAATACAGTTTTAGAAATATTTTATTTGAGAAAAAATGAGAACACACATGCACACATGCGTGTATGTATGCACGGCACAGGTAGAGGTCAGAGAACAGCTTTTTAATTCTCTTTCTCTACCATATGCACATCTTGGAAATGGAACTCAAGTCCCTAGGCTTGCAAGCAAGTACTTTACCTACTGAGCCATCTTGCCAGCCCCACTCCCAACATGCGCACGCACGCGCATACATACATGCACGCGCGCACACACATGCACGCACACGCACGCACGCACACACATGCACACGCGCACACGCACGCACACACACACACACACACACACACGCACACGCACCTTTTAAATAACATTCGTGTTCTGTGGGCAGAGACGGGTTCTGGTCAGTCCTGAGCGCTGGGCTCAGAGGCTGGCTTCTAGAGCCAATGGGTGCCCCACGGATATCAAGATGACCTCTTCACTCGGCAGCCCAGCTCTGCAGGCCTGGGTGAGTCCTCAACCATGCCCCAAGTCCCGCATCTGTGGCTCAGCTATGGTTTCCCATCCAGCATATGGGCAGCTCAGCCGCATGGGGCCGCACCCAGACTCCCCAAGCTGGCACCCCAAAGGCTGGCCAAGGGCCCAGAGGAGGGAGCATCCATGCTCCTCTACTGCCATTGGCACCACAGCCGCACAGGCCCCGCGTGCTCTGGCCTCGGCAGGGGCCCGGCGCTCAGGCGCTCACACGGGTCAAATCCTTAGGACTGGAGGCCAGCAGGAAGCCCTTCCTGCCAGGTCAGGCTCCCAGGGCTGCCTCGCTTCCCAGACCCGGCTGGCCTGTCGGCGGGCAGCAGCATGGCAGTCCTTGTGTTGACTCCAGGGCCTCCTTCACAGGGGCTTCCTGTTGGCATCTGGGGCCCACCTCTGGGCTGGAGGCCAGGGAGGTTGCAGGGGGCAAGGCGGCGCTCCAAGCACAGGAGTCCCTGCTGTGGGGCACTGGGGTCAGCCTGGCTGTGCTCCCCGGAGAACCTCTGAGCTGAGGCCCCACCCCCAGACCTCAGGCTGCCTGAGCGAAGAGCCGCGCACAGCTGGCCGGAGGCTAATCCCCCGCTCACATATTTACCCAACTCTTTCTTCTTCATTATGTTCTCGTGGTCCGCCTAGCAGAAAACATCGTCCACGGGTGGACAGGACAAAGAAGGCAGAAGCCGGGTTGTCCAAATAATTCCACAGGCGATGGGAGTGTGAGGCCTACCTGGGACGCCGGCCGAGCGCCAGGCTGCTCCGGTGTGCAGTTCGGTGGGTGCTGTCCACGGATTCAAGGGGCGATTGGGAGATCACCGGCATTTGCCTTACCGCTATCTGCACAGTATCCCAGATGTTTGGGGTCAGTGGCGGGGGGGGCACGGACAGAGGCCTGGCAGGGGGGTGCCATGAATACCTAAAAGGGCAACCAGAGGATGGCACAGAGGTGGGGCAGCACACCAGCTGGGCATGGAGAGGGTCAGCAGAGCCGCAGGAGCTCTGGAGATGGGCAGCTGCAGGCGCGGGCTGCTCCTGCCCACGGAGGCTAGAAACAGCCAGTAGAAACAGCCCCCCACTGCAGCGCACTGGAAGCGTCAGGCCAAGTCAGCTCTTGGCAATGGCAATGCTCAGTGGGGGGATGGGAGAGGCGTGTGGCCAAGGATGTCTGTGGTCTCTGACCTTTATCAAAGTGGAATTACTTTAAGGATGCGCAGAGGGGTCGAGGCACCAGCATGAAATCACAAACCTGGGCTGTCTGCTGCCCCTCCCCCCCAACTTCCTGGGGCCATGCCTTTGGGTGGGCAAGCATACTCTGGGGGGGGGGGAGATCCCAACACACTGCCTTAATAGACCAACACCTGGTGAGTCAAGGCCTTAATGCAGAGACACATCCGTCACTCATACCGCTTTGCAGTGACAAGTGGAGAAAGCAGATGGTCTGTTCATTCTGAACATGCGATGGGATGGTTCATTTTCATTGCCAGCTTAAAAGGATCTGGAATGGCCCAGGAAAAAAACCTCTGGGCGTGTCTGAGGGTTCACCGAGGAAAGACCACCCTCCATGTGGGTGGCCTGGCCATGAGGAAGACCCAGGAAGGAGCCGTGTTGCCTGCCTGTCTACACTGTTCTGCACAAGTGCGTCTATTGCTGCTGCTGCTGCTGCTGCCGCCGCCGCCGCCGCCACCACAGGCATCCTCTGCCACCGTCAGACTCTGTCGTGTGACTGAGAACCGATGCTGCAGGTCTTCAGCGTTGGAACAGCTACCTGCTTTGAAAGGCAGCAACTGCAGGGTTCTGTGTTCGAGAACCCAGCCCTCGCGTGTAGCAGTCTAATGGACCCCTTGCATTCATGTATTCATTCTCTCGGTTCTGTTCTTCTAGAGAACTCTACCTAACACAGGACTTGACTAACAAAACAGATCTAAAGATTCCCAGGGCGTCATCCTCTTACCAGAAACAGAAGCGGCATCAAGAATAGTAGCAGAAGCTCAGCTCCTTCTAATTATGCTAGTCACTGACACTGCAAACCACCCCGTCTCACACATCCCCACGGTCTCAGGTTCTGACAGACTCTGCCTTGGAGGCAACAGCACCCCACTTCTCAGATGGGGTAGAAGGGAGGTAAAGACAGCTGGATCCAGACCTCAAAACCAGAGACCTCACCTGATAGATCTGAGATCAGAAACAGATCTCTCCACCAAGAATGTTAATGACATCTGATAAGGAAAACACAACTGGACAGACTCCTAGTTAATGGGACAGAACGGAACCAACGGGCAAGCCAAAATTCCTTTCCCCTGCACTCACACTGTTAAAAGCTTGCACCCCCGACTCCAAGTCAGTAATAATTTCCATCTTGTGGGGAAATTGCTGCTCCCTCGCTGGAGTTTTGGAGGAGTTTCCCGAATAAGCTTCTGTTTTCGTGGATGAAGCTTGGGGTTCATGTTCTATCTCCTGCTCCCCCCCCTTCTTTCTTCTCTTTCTAACAGGTAAGGTACTTGCTTGAGTCACTCATCAGCTGTGTTTTGAGATGGAAGTGCAAATTCCGTCCACTGCACTAATCCCTTCCCACCCACTAAGTGGGTTGTGGGCCGCTCCATCACATATTGTCAATTGAGCCAAAGGATGGGTGTTCAATTCCTCCATTTATACTTTACATAGTTTGTGCCTCATACTTGTAACTCCAGCCTTTGACAAGCTGATGCAGGAGGCTTGCTGCGAGTTCTAGGTCAACTTAGGTGACTCTGTCCCTAAGAAAAGGGGGCGGGGCAGAGGGAGGCCATAGCTCAGTGGTTAAAGTGCTTCCCGTGCAAAAGGACCAGCGTTCCCATCCCCAGACCCCACATAAACGTCAGGTGAGTGTGGCAGCCCATCTGCCATTCCAGCCTCGGAAGGGGTCGACCTGGAATCTCAGGGCAAGCTGGCAGCTGGGCTAGCTGTAGGCATGAGGTCTGGGCTTGGTTAAAGATCTTGTCTCCAAAAGAGTGAGATGAACGTGTGATTGAGGAGAATACTAGTGTCAACCTAGGACCTCTACACACATGCGCACACACACGTGCACACACACCTGCATTCACACACATATGAAAACATGCACGCATTTAGACATGCACACATTTCCCTGCATGCACATATACATGAAAATAGAAAAAAAAAAAGTTGGGTGTGGTGACAATGACTATAATCCCAGCACTTGGGAGGCAGAGGCCAGAGCATTACCTCAAGTAGGGACCAGTTTGGTCTCCATAGTGAGTTCCAGGCCAGCCAGGGTTACAGAGTGAGACCCTGTCTCAGTAAAGACATAAGCAGCCCTCCGCCCTTCAACAGTGTTTTTACAACTGATACAATTGAAGATTTGTTGTCGTAGTCATTGTATAAGATAATTTAGGGGCTGGAGAGGTGGCTCAGGGGTTAAGCCTCCGCCTTGCAGGCAGAAGGTCCTGAGTTCGGATCCTATTCCCCACGTATGGAAGCAGGAGTGGCCTATGGTTTTTGGTGGAGGCGTCCATGGTGGTTCCCGAATTCGTCCATGGTTATATACACACACACATACACGCACAATTGAATAAATAATAAAAATTAAAAAAAAAAGATAATTTAAAGACATTGTACCGTTGTTGTGAAAGCGGCTCCTCCTCATTTCAGGAAAAGAGAACCACAGAACAAGAAGGTAGAGGTTTCTCCTCTCTCTACTCCCTCCCTCAACCATTCCCCTCCCTCACCTCCTTAATCCCACTGAGAAAACTCTGTTCTCCCTCTTCTGTCCCAAGTGTCACAGTCAGTCCAAAACGCTGTAGCCAAACAGCACAGATGGGTGTGAGAGCCAAGGCCTGCAGCGGGGTGCAGGGGAGGGGAGCCCTTCCAGGCTGCCCATGGCATCTTCTCCTGGGACTTCCTGCATGGCAGGAAGACGCCTAACTGTTCTCTGGCCTCTGCTGATAAGGGCACAGCCCATCCCTGTCTGAAGGGCTCCACCCCAAAGCCTCCTCCCTCCCCAAGCCCGTTTCCTGTTATTACAACCCTGGGATTAGGGCTTCAGCAGGAATTCAGAGGGACCCAGACAGACAAGTACATTCCATGGGCAGGTCACTGATATCACGTGGTTTTCTATAACACTAACACACACGCACACACACACACACACCCCTTATTTAATTTGGTCCAGAATTTTTTTAAGCATACGTGGACTCAAAGGTGTATGAATTCAATCGCAAGTCACCCTTCCCATTCCAGAAAGCTCTCGTCCAAGACCAGATGTAACAGCCCAGCCTCATCCCCACGTGACTACAGACTACAGACTCCAGGAACATACTGGACATGTGAATTCTGTTTTTTCAGTAATGCGTTCTAGCTGCGTGTTTTCAAGAACAGTTATAGGCTACCAAAGTAGCCCTGACCAGATCAGGTTAAAAACATCTTAACCGGGCTGGGGAGATGGTTCAGGGTTAAGACTCTGCCTCTCAAGCAGAAGGTCCTGAGTTCGGTTCTCAGGCCCCGTGTAAAAAACGAGTGGAAAGGGCTTTCTCCTGCACTTCTGGCCCTGGTGGGCAGAGCCTGGGAAATCCCAGAGTGAAGCAAAAAGGAGATAGAATCAATCCAGGATGGTTCCTGAAGTCACCTTTAGTCCTCCACAGGGACACATAGTACTCTCTTTACACACACACACACACACACACACACACACACACACACACACACACAAAAGTTTTTTAAAAAAAATCTTACCCATGGGGAACTGGAGGGTGGATTTTGGTATCATGCCCAGAGAAGAAGGGGCAGAGCTTACACTTGAGGGGCCGTGCCACTCAACTGGGCACATGGGACCCGCCGAGATCTTGTCAGGGAAGAGGGTGGAGTATCCTCAGGGCCTCTGGCGTACAAAATCTCACCACTGAGCTCACAGCCGGGCCGGGTGGGCCTCATAGCGGGGTGGTCCCAGGATGTCTTCCAGAGAAGTCTACCCCCATTGAGGCCCCTTTTGGACTCCGCCACACTTCCCTGCTCATCTGTTTTGGAGCCGACTTGGAGGCCGGTCAAGTTCCCAGCCTGCTGCTTCCTGGCTCCAGTGTACAAAGCTGTGGTTTGGGAAGGAAGGGAGGGGACCAGGGTGTCCTGGCTGGGCGGGCACAGGTGGGAAGCAGGTCCTGGGAACGCCCATCTCAGGAGGCCTCCTTGAGCGTCTGGCTTTGCTCTCCTGAGGGGGCCTGGCCACCCCGCCCCTCTGGGGGGGCACACCCTAGCCCATGGCCTCATCAGCCATTGGGTGGGAGGGGCTGAACGTTGGAGACAGTCTCCTTTTGATCCTGCCTCAGTCTCCCTTTCTGACAGAAAGGGGACATGACCTTCAGCTACTCAGTTCAGCAGATCCTCCAGATGGCCAGGCCTGAACTGGGCCTGTCCCAAGACAGCCAGGTGGAGAGAGCTCAGTGGCGGGACAGTGGCCAGAGGGAGGAGCTGCAAGTAGAGAACACAAGACACCCCTCCCCCACCAAAACTCCGCCCACGCGGCGTCACAGTCACCAATGGGAGTCTGCTGCAGTTTGCATGGTGCAGACGCGCTTATAACCAAATAGCGAGGGGAGCCAGGGGATTTATTCTTCTTACGATTCTCCATTACATTCATGTCCAGTTGGCAGCAGAGCTGATATCAACACCAGGAGCTGAAGGAACTGGGCCAGATCATGTCCACAGGGACCGCGCAGAGGGGCAAACCTCTCACCAGGCAGATTGCACTTTGCTCAGGTATGCTGAAGTATGCCCAGCACAGAACCAGTCTCTCCACTCGTCCCCTTGCCCAGAATACGGATCTTCCCGCCTCAGTTAGCCCTCTCCTGCAGGCTTGCTCAGGGGCTGCCTTAACCAGTGATTCTTCACAGATGTGCTCAAAGGTCAGTTTCATTGTCAAACTGAGACTCTATCTAGGTAGTAAGAACTCCCCTCCACACCCACACACACAAAAGCAGATCTCAGCTCTGATGGGGAATTGCGGTTTGAGAAACGTGCCTTGGAGCACGTTCACACGTTGGCTGCAGGGCCACATGACCTGAAGCTGCTGGAGTGGAAAACTGGGGGGTCCTTGGTGGAGACTGAGGGGAGATTGCCTGAACCAGTGCGCGGTTGCTGGTGCAATTCCGGGGCCCTGTCTCTGTGGAGGGGTCGAGCGCCCTCTGGAGGCGTTCTCAGATTATGACGAGGAACCTCAACATGGAGTGTCTCCCCCTCTCCCCATTCCTAGCATCCCAGCCAAGCGCCCTGGAGAGACTCTGGCGAGACCAGCTTGGCCCAGGCTGGGCATGGAGGTGCCTTGGTGGTGCGGGTCCCGCGGGACGGATCCCGGCTCAGCCATCCAGGCCACAGGCCCTGTGCCAACCCAGTGCCCTGAACTGGGCGGATACCTTTCTCTCAGTTCTCCTGTTTCCCGAGGAACCAGCCGAGTTCACAGCTGGTTTCCAGGGGTCACCCCACCTCCATGCCAAAAGCTCTAAGAAGAGCCCAGAGGCCCGAGGCCCGACCTACCCTGGTCCAGGGACTTGATTCCTGGAGTGGCTACTATGGTTTTCATTCCTGACCAGGGAAGTCTGCTGCTCCTTTGCAAAAGTGTGGTCACGTGGGGCTGGAGATGGCTCAGGGTTAAGATTCTGCCTCTTGAGCAGAAGGTCCTGAGTCCAGATCCCAGGTCCCGAGTAAGTCCGCCAGGCAGAGATGGCAGCGGCTTCGCTTCTGCCCACTGGGGGCGGAGCCGGGAAAATCCCAGAGCGAAGGAAAAGGAGGTAAAATCCAGGATGATTCCTGAAGTTACCCTTGGTCCTCTACAGGGACACATAGTGCCTCTGATACACATACGAGCTCTCTCTCACACACACACACACACATACACACACACTAAATAAATAAAAGTTAAAGAAACATACTAAAAAACCCCAGAGCAACCACAACAGCAGCAAAACAAAACATACGGTGCAAGAGGCGACGCTGGGCTTCTCCCCTGTGCCGGCTCCGGGGACAGAAGGTTTGAAAGAAGGTACGTAAATGTTGTCATGACACATGGGTAAGGTGGGAGTTTACACGCATACAGCTTCCTATAAGTCATTTGGAGCTCATATCAGGAATGCCCCGTAGCTTCATCTTCGGATCCCTCACTCTACTCCTGGGAATCTAACTTAAAGCACTAATTAGAAGGAGGAGGAGAACAAGCTGTTTACTGTAGGGTGACATAATCCAACGCCCAACCCCAGAGGACTGGCTAACGGACCATGTCGAGGATACCTCATGAAATATCCCACTGCTATTAAGATTGATGTTATCTCGGATTTCAGAATATGCTTTTTGGAAAGGACATTAACTGAAAAAATGAAGAACAAAATTGAGATGAAGAAGACTTTGAGATAGATAAAGAAATTTAAGAGAGAGAGAATTCCAAGAAAAACTTACCAGAATAAATCACACTTGAGCAGCAACTGGATTTATGGGTGTTAGACTATTATTTTTGGGGGGAGGGGTGTGCACAGGAGGGCACGTGAGTGTGTGTCCCCGGAGAGACCCAAGGGTGACACTGGGAGTCCTCCTGGATTGCTCTACCTCCCTACTGCTTTGCTCTGGGGTTTCCTAGGCTCTGCTTTTCGGGCTGGAGTTGCAGGCCCCCACCATATCTGTCTGCCATTTTTACATGGGATCTGGAGATCTGAACTCAGATCCTTTTCCTCATAAGGCAAAGACTTTAACCCCCGGGTCATCTCCTCAGCCTGATTGCTTTTATTTTTGCGACAGCCCTCCTGCCTCAGCCCCTCTCTTTGCCTTATTGGCTCATACTTTATTCAGTTAGAATTCAAACGTCTCTGTTTTATCACATCTACTCATGTGTGGTTGGATATTAGACATCACGATAGACATTGTTGGGAGTAGCGCTTGCTGTCTTCCTTTCAGTGCGGCTGAGTTTCGTTGGACATTGACCTAAGTTATTGGCGCATCTTTGTGGTATCAAGATCGTTGTCAGGCTTTGGGAAGATGGGACAGGTGTGGGGGGAATTCTTCTTCCTTAGCAGGAACAGCTGGACATCCGAAGTGTAGCCAGAGGGGCTGAACTCAGAGCACAGTTACCTACCAAGAACGAGACCAGAAGTGAAGCCCAGGAAATTCAGCTGTACTGAAAGGACAACAGCGGGGCTGGAGAAATGGCTCAGAGGTTAAAACTTTTGCCTTAAAACAAAAGGACCTGAGTTCGAATCCCCAGATCCCATGAGAAAATGCCAGGCAGAAATGGCGGCAGCCTATAAATCTGGACCTGGAAGGCAGAGCTTGGGAAGCTCCGAAGCAAAGCCGTGAGGTGGAAGAACAATCCAGGATGGTTCCCTATGTCACCCTTGGGCTTCCACAGACACACAAGGGGCCTCTCGTACACTCGCCTATATGCATACGTGTACACTCACATGCAAACAACCCTCCACACATATATGCAAAAAAGAAAAAAAAAAAAGACAACAAATCAAGGAGTGCAGAGAGTTTGGGCGACCGACTGACTTCCTGTCTTGGTGTGGTGGTGATTACGTGCGTGAACGCACTTGTAGAGCTCTTAGCACACTGGCCCCTAAGTGTGGTGGATCAGACATGCAAATGATGCTTCAGGACACGGGGCTTTTCTGAGTGTGGTGGTCTCTTCCCTCTGTCTGCGTGGGGGATACCACTGTTGCCGTCCCCCGCTGTGAATTAGCCCCCACAGGCTCCCAGAGGGGCCTACGTGGCTCCTCGGTGCTGGTGGCTTGGGAGGGAAGTCATGGAACCTTTAAGGAGGTCTTGCTGGAGGATGTAGCCCACCGAGGGGGCTTTGAGGTTTGACTGTCCATCCTGTCTTGCTCTTCTTCCTCAGGGTGCTGCAAGGTGACAGCCTGTCTCCTCGTCCCTGTCACGATGGACTGTATCCCCTCTGGACCAAATAGCAGCCCCCTTGTTCAAGCCGCCTGGAGCGGAGCTTGGATCGCAGAGCAGCGCTGGAATAGTGGCCAACAGGGAGGAAACCACCATGGAAACCTTGGGCAGGGACGAGCGTCCTGAACGGGGCAGCGCCGTGCTGCGCGCGAGGAGACAGCGAGCCGAGCACTGTGGATGCAGCGTGACTGGCTGCTCCGCGCGCCTGTCGTTGCGCCGGACTGCGTCCTCGCGACACCTTCCTTCCTTCTTGTTTTGTTAGGTGTGTTTGTCACAGCAATGAGAAAAATCACTAATGTCCTTGTGGCAGTCAGCCTGTGTGAGTGCTGATCAATCACCTTCAAACGGCTTAAGAGGACAAGGGGTTTAATTTGTCTTCTGATTGTTCTGTTACAGTTCTCAGTCCAGCTTTATGGGAGAGCAACGCCAACACCAGGGCCGAGGGAAGGGACCACACCATTTCTACATAATGGCTGAAAGAGGGACGATCCTTACTTACCAGACCAGCATGTCTGGCCAAGTGTACACAAGGATACCAACTTCCTCAACCACCTCTCTGTATTTTACTCACCCGTTCAGGGTCTAGTCCCACCCACCATGGGCTGGGCTTACCCATCAGCTAGACAATCTTCTGCAGGTTCGCTCTGGGCTTAACTCAACTACTAATTCCTACAAATGTGCCCAGAGCGCAAATCCTTAACTGTCGAGTTGACACCTGTGCCTAACTATGACAGTTTTCAAACCTGTGCCTCCTTGAGGGCCTTCCTCGACTCCCGGCACCCACGGCTATCTGCTGGGCCTTGGGGCACCTCCCCTTGGCCCAGGCACCCAGGTTAATAAGTGATAGCTGTGCAAATTTCTGGGCTCCTCCTCTGCTCAACTCTGTCCTCTGAGAGATCCCACACATTTTAACCCTCAGAGGCCCCCCATTCCAACCTCTGACCAGCAGGCTCCAATACCTGCCTGTGGCCAGAGTGAGTCTGGACTGCTCTGGGCAGAGCTGCATGCAGCTGAAACTTCCTCCTCCGTGGCCATGGGCTTGCGGTTTCGCAGCACTGGTCCGGGTCCCTAGCTCTGAGTCTGATATTACTGCTCCATGAGTGCTGAAGCCAGGTGTCTTCACAGAACTGTTTGGGTTGGATTCTGGGTCAATTCCCACTAGCACGTGACATAGGCATGCAGCAGAGTCATCCCCAGAGCGAGGTCCCTTGGCTCTGGAATTTGTGCACGCACGCCCTGATTACTGGAATGCCAACACTCCCGCCCCTCCCCACGCACACACCCCGCAGATTTTCACGAGACTCCGGGAAGTCTCTGGCCTTCAGACTGGGTTCCTTGCTCTTTTATGCTCCTGTTACTCAGAACACCCTTAGGACAATTGCTTGCATGGATCCAAGGCCCACCGCGGAGGTGGGAACAGGGCCATCTCCATGCTCCCCGCCTCATGCTGTTCCTTCATCTTGAAGCACTTCCACAGATACGTGTCGAACAGACAGAAGTAACACAGAGCATGTGCACACGCACACACACGCATGCACACGCGCATGCGCACACACATGCATGCACATGCACACACACGCATGCACGCACACATACATGCACGCACACACATGCATGCACACGCACACACACGCATGCACGCACACACACGCACGCACACGCGCATGCGCACACACATGCACGCACGCGTGCACACACACTGTACAGTCTGCAGACCGCATTTATACTAAATTTTCTCAGTTGCTCAGCAAAGCTCCCTGGCCCTGGAGTGCATGGCTCTTCAGACACCGTGCTGGGGGGGCCTGGGGAGCTGCTGGGTCTTCACCCCTCATGCCCTTTTTCTGATCCTCCTCCAGCTCCCATCTGCCGCCGGGATGGAGCTGAGCCCCTCAGTGTGACTGCTGTGTACACAGTCTTATCACCCTGGGGCGCCTGGGCAAGTGCAGAGAAGCTGTGTGTTTGCCATTGGGCCTCCTTGAAAATCAAGACTCCTGCTAGAGGCCCCTTGACTTGGAGCCTTACGGAAGAGCTCTGTCTAGAGAGGCCGTGAGCCTATGGAAGGCCGGAGCCTGTGCAGAAGGCCCGAGCCTATCTGGGGACAGCTTTGTCTTGTAACAGGGTCTGAGGAGAGGGGTGCTGGCAGGAAAGACAGAGGTTAGCATGTAGGAGCAGCCTGGCTGGCAAACTGTCTTCCCTTCCAACACTGAATGCTTATTCTCTTGCCCCCTTCCATCCCACCAGTCACCAAATTGGGTCAGTTCTTGCACGTGTGCACACAGCAGTACAAGCATGTAAACACCCGCGAGAGCAGTCCAGTCACATACACACATGCACCCCCATGGAGAACAGCACAGTGCACATACCTGTACCGGTAGCATACATACACACATGTACACAGGTGCAGCCGCATATACATGTAATAGTACACACATGCACACACTGCACATACAACAGTAGCGCACATGCTCACATGTGCACATCACACTAGCAGCACATGTGTACACGTCAGCAGTACACATGCACATGCCTAGAACAGTAGCACACAGGAATGTATGTGCACACATAGTGGCACACGTGTGTACACATGCAACCATAGCGTAGATACATGTAATAGTACACACATGCATATCATAGCCCACATGCTGATATGTACACACACAACAGCACATAAATTCACATGCCAAGCCGCAGAGATGCACATACACAGAACAGAAGCACACATGCACATATGTGTACACAGCAGCAGAACATGTGTACACGCGTGTAGCAGCAGTGCAGGTGCACATACATATAGTACACACACACATGCACACCACACATGTGCAGCAGCACAAGCGCACATACATGTAACAGTACACACACGCACATGTGAGCACACATAGCAGTAGCACACATGTGCAGTAAGCAGTACAGTCCTGCGCTGGCCTGGAACTTGTGTCGCTCCTCTGCCTCTGCGCCCTCCCCAGTGCAGGGCTACAGGTGTGGACATCGTGCTGGTGGACAAGCATTAAGGGAGCCCGTGTGTTGTGCGGGGAAGTTCTAAGCCACAGTCTGGCTCAGACATGCTGAGCACTTACCATGCGCCCAGCAAGCTGGGGGGTAGCGGGGAGGTGCGCCCAGCGTGCCGGGGGGGGGGGGGGCGCCCAGCATGCGGAGGGGGGGGTGCGCCCAGCGTTCCGGGGGGCGCCCAGCGTGCGGAGGGGGGGTGCGCCCAGCGTGCCAGGTGCAGACATTCCGCCTTCCAGCGAGCCCTGGAGGTTCTGCTGCCACTGTCTCACTGCAGAAACTGAAGCTCATCAGCGGTGGGGCGACTGGCCTGGCACACGCCCAACAGGGAAGGGCAGTCGCCAGTCGGCCCACCCCGCAGGCTTTTGGATGTTCCAGACCCTTCTTCCTCGTCCTGACTCTTGAGCTTTGGGCCTCCTGACCTGGGCATGACTTCTCCTTGAGTCTTTAGACTCAAAGCCTTCTTGGGGGGGGGAGTCCATGGGAAGCGCTCCCTGTGGGCCGGAAGGTAGAGAGAGACCATCTCAGACAGAGTTGCAGTGGGTCGACCCCCCCACTGCTGGAGGCCAGGAGGCCGGGTCTGGGCAAGCCTGGCCCTGAGACTTGAGGGCGCAGGAGATGCGGGAAGTGGCCAGATGTTTGCTTTCTAACATCTGCCCCAGGCCCACAGAGCTGCCATTGTGCCTGGCTCCGGGCTCTTCCTCTTGGCATGCCGTCCTGACCTCTCTGCCGCCTCCCGGTCAAGTCGTGCTGCCCTCCCCCGTGCCATCATGCTGAGGCGCAGCTCCCTGTGGGCTCCGTCGACCAAAGGGACTCTGGGAAGCAAGGGTCTATTCTGCCAGTCACTGTGGGGGTCAAGGCAGCCCTGGCTTGAGGCAGCTGGTCACCTGGTATCCACAGTCAGAGAACAGAGATGAATGCAGGATCCCGGACCAGGAGAGGTGGGGCCCACAGCCTCTGCTCCCCCCATTCATGCAATCAAGATAATGCCTCCTAGGCTTACCCAGCGGCCCTTGGCCGGGTGAGCTTGGATCTCACCAAGTTGATGATTGTGATTAGCTATCTCCCGCCATCTGGACGGAACAGTTTTCTTTTTATTTATTTTTGTGTCTGTGTTCATGTGTGCAGGCCAGGGTTGGCTGCGGGCGTCTTCCTCGACCTCTTCTGCTTTGTTTTGAGCAGCTGTATTGATAATATTTTATTGATGGCCTGTGCTGCTCTGCAGGGGGTTTCTCTGCCCAGGGAGGCTGGCAGGGCTCGGCAGCTTGCCCGCTGGCCGGTGCAAGCCATTCTGTTTTCCATGGCCCATCCTGTGAGTGGGAAGCCAAGTGCTTCCTTCTTGTATTTTTTTATTTTAATCTCTCATTGAATCTGAAACCAGAGCTTCAGTGTGGCTGACTGGCCAGCGCATCCTGGGATCTGTCTCTGCCTCCCCAGTGCTGGGAGTGTGCGTATGCGTGTGTGTGCGTGTGTGTGTGTGTGTCAGAGGGCACTGTGTATGCCTGTGGAGGCCCAAGGGTGACATCAGGAAGCTTTCTGGATTGCTCTTCCTCTTTTTGTTTTGCTCTGGGGTTTCCCAGGCTCCACCTTCCACGGCCGGGATTATGTATTGCCAACATTTCTACCTGGTGTTTTGATGTTTGGACGTGGGCTGCTCTCTGTGGCCTGTCCGCCCAGGGCCAGGAACCAGGAGCAGGGTGCGAGGCTTCTGTCCAGGAACACGTGGGGTCTGCACACTTCAGAGGCCTGGGATCATCTGCAGACCAGGGCTGGAGGTCAGGGAAAGGTCACGGTGTCTGCCAGCTGTGTGCCAGACAGAGGAGACTCTCACCAGTCGGCCCCTGCGTGGGGGGCCAGCCCTGCATGGGGGGTCAGCGGGTTTCTGAGCGGGCACGCTGGCCTATGTGGAGAGCCATGGAGGCCCGTGGCAGCCCCCTCTCCTCTTGCCTGGATGGGGATTTTCTGCGCCCCCAGACCTGGCTGAACTAATAAGACTGTTCTGGGGTCACTTCTGGGGCACCTGCAGCAGTGCGGAGGGGTTGGCTGGACAACGCAGCTGGCGTGAGACCTTTGGGACGCCTGCTAAGGGCCACGCCTCTCCCCTGGGCGCTTAGAAGAGAGACTGGGACACAGTAATGACGTCTTCCTCCGGGTCCACAGCCAGGGGGCCACAGCAGGTGTCCAGAGGACATTTGCTAACCAGGGAATAGGTCAGTGGACGAGGGACCTATAGTTAACCTGTCCTTTCCCTCAGCCAAAGCACCCCCAAGCTCTGACTCAGCCGGGACCATCCCGGGCCTCACTTCCTAACCATGTTTTGCTTGCGCTTGTTGTGACTGGCAGATACTTCAGCCGGGTCCCTGAAGTGATTTTTTTGGGGGCTATCTAAAAGGGAGGAACCTGGACCGGTGTCCTTGCTGGTCCCGCGGGTTGAGGACACGGTGTACACAGGATTCTCTACCACAGGGACACTGGACAAGGCGGGGGGGGGGACAGGAGAGAGATCCCGCAGGAGCACAGGGTGGTCCTGACTCGGTCAGGGGGCATCAGCCAGGTGGAGGGGAGCTAGTCATGCAGGAGGTGGGCTGTCTTATGGAGAGGCGGAGGCAGCGGGCACAGGAGGCAGCCGAGTCTCCGGACGGTCTGTCATTTTCGCAGCAACACTTCGCTTTCTGGTACCAGATTCTCTTCTCACGGTACCATCCACGTCGCAGTGCCAGCGTCTGTGGCAGTTTGCCCGCATGCTGCGATAAATTCACGGCCAAACGGCTTAAGGAGGAACAAGGAGTTTTATTCTGGCTAATGATTACGTAAGTCTGTATAACAAGCAGCTTTCATTTGAGGAGTGTGATTTGGTCAGTTTTAAAAAAATCTTGTGTGTGTGCACATATGTGGAGGTTGAAGGGTGACCAGGGGTGTCATCGTTTGGAACAGGGTCTCTTGTTTTGCCACCACGTGTGACAGTCTGTAGGTGCTGTGAGTGCCAGGGGTTCTTCTCTTTGACACACGGTCTCCGCTGTCCAGCTGGCGAGCTCAGGGCGCCTTCTGTCTCTCCCCCCTGCTGCTAGGGTCACAGGCATGTGTTGCTGTGCCCCGCTTTGCATGTGTGGACATGGTCGCATGTGCACGGTCATATGTGTGCATGGTCACGTGTGCGTGGCCATGTGTGGGCATGGTCACGTGTGGGCATGTCACGTGGGCATGGTCAGCAAGCACTTCATCGACCCAGCCATCTCCCTGCCCCACCAACAGAGCTGCCAGAGCTTCTTTGTCTTCCTTCCCCGCAACCCTCAGAAACAGACACACCAGGCTGGGAGGCACCAGGCGTCTCGTCCACAGCTCACCCAGCCCCGAGGGGCTGGGGCACCAGCCGTGAGCCAGCGACAGGCAGGGGAAGGGCGCCCTGCTGGACTCGCTGGGTACCTGCTGCTTGCAGGGCCCATGGGTCTAGAGAAAGGAAAAAGGAGGTTGGCACTGGGCGCTGATACTTGTCTGCACGTGCCAATATGAAGGATCTAGAAATGGTAGCTGTGTCTGTGGACAAGTCACTGAGTCCCGGGACGCCAGGTTACTTCTCTGTGAAGCAGAGACGTGATTTTGCTCAGCCCTGCCCTGCAGAGTTCTCCCCCCCATCCTTCTCTCTCTTCTTCCTCGGGTACCCTGGGGACCAGCGACTACGGTTGCTAGGGACGCTCTGGTGCTCCGGAGCCACAGCTCAAGTCTGCTCGGCCTGCAGGATGTTTATTTGGTCGGATCGAGTGCTAGTTCTGCAAACAGAGATGAAATGCTCCGTGCGGGCACCTGGCAACCAATGCGCCCATCACGTAGGCTGCTGGGCGCACTCTGAGTTCCAGCTGCACCTCACCAGCCGGGCTCGCTCCCCAGCATTTCTCGGTGCTTCAAAATTGTTTGAAACTCTTATAGACAGTCACTTGGCTGTTTCCCCCTCATATTTTCATGTGTGTGTGTTTGTGTGCACTGTCTGCAGGTGTGTGTGCACACACTTGCATGCATGCTGAGGGCCAAGACTAATATGGGAATTATTCTCAATCATTTATCCACCTTGTTTTGGGGCTGTGACGCTAAGCAAACCCAGAGCTTACTCACACAGCTGGGGTGGCTGGCTAGCGTGCTCTGGAGAGTCCAGACTCTGTCTTCGGGGGCTGTAGTCAGTCAGCTGCCACGTCCACCTGCATGTCACCTGCGATCTCAACTCTGATCCTTGTGCTTGTTGTAACTTTAACTGCCAAGTCAGCACCCCAGTTCAGCTGTTGTTTTTTATAAGTGGTTAATTAGTAGACCCTGCCTCAAAAAATTGTTTTTTCATATTGCATATCTCTATTATAAACAGTCCACCCTTATAACGGTGCCCCGGACCACCAATGTTCTCTTTACTATGAAAACCAGCCACAAGCATCTTCAGACCTAATCCCATCAGACAGCCACCTCCAGAGACCCTCTCCTCGTGGGTCTCGAGTGGTGGCTCAGAGGGGATGTGAAGGACACAGCAGCTCCAGTCCGGGGCTGGGTGAGAGCCGAGCATGATCGTCTCAGAATCCGGTCTGGTCCAGAGGAAAGGGCTCCGGGAGGTGTAGCGCTGAGCGTGACCTCGGTGGGATGCCGCTGTCAACTCACAGCTGGGCGCCTGGAGTCATGGGAACCGAGAACACACACCTGGTCCAAGCACAGCCGGCTTCTCTCACGGGCAGGGGTCCACTCAGCCGCCCACTGTGATGGGCCCCCAACCAGGGCGCATTCCATTCAAGCCTCTTTTCCTCAAGTCTGCGTTAGGACTTCTGCTACGCTGACCACTGGCCAGCAGCGAGATGAGCTTCAGCTGCTGGTGCTTCCCCGTGGACGAACGTCCAGGCCCCAGCCACCCTCATCTGAGAGCGCGTAACGTGCACAAAGGCCCTGGCTTTATTTGGGCAGGTGTCACTGGATCATTGAAGGCACTGCTAGTGACGTCACCACCCGTTTCTTGAGCACGTACGGGGTGGGGTGACAAGGACATAACCGGCCCTCCAGGACATGAGAAGTTGCGGTGGGCACTGGTGAGCGTCCCTGGCCAGCCTGCTGGGTGCACCGGTGAGATGGTCCCAGAGTAAACGTGCCCGCGCAGACCGGGTGCCTGGGTCCTACCCTCGGGGCCACACGGCGCAGAGAATCCACACGCTCACATGACATGCGTCCTGCTCTCTTAAACAAGTGAAATACTCTAAGAAGGTGGGAGGAAAGAGTCAAACCGAGTAACAGGAAGTGACATGTTACGAAATTGACATATAAAATTTAATCCCTTTGGTTTATAACACATGTTCAATGACACAATTAAAACAAATAAAATTGATTTTATAAACAAAATATAAAATGCTGTTATATGACCCGTGTCCCATGACATCTTAGAAAACCAGCAGTTTCATTCACATACTTCATTAGAACATTTTAACCTACCAATGCAGCTTACAATCCCACTTATACAAATGATCTATTCTAGTTCCCTGAACCTAAAGATATGTGTGATTTTATTTCTGCTATAGCGTGTTATAAAACTACACTTCGGGCTCCCTTAAATATTTAAACGTGTACAAAACACTCCCCCACCACAGTCACGGACTTCTCAAGGGCTTTGCCGCGCATGTCGTCTTGCACTCATGAGCGCACTGGACAAGGAAGGTTGGAAGCGCTTCTTAGCCCTGTGCGAGTTACGGCGTCACAGGCTCACGGCGACCGAGATGACTGTGGAGACCATGGCTAATGGGACACTACTTGGAGCAACTCTGGTGAGGCCTCCTTCTCTCCCTTGTTGGCTGACCACCGCCTACCAAAGGGGGGTCTGTCACCTCAGGAGGCCTCGCTATGCTGGGGAAGAACTGGTCCTGTTTAGGAAAACACAGTGTTTTACCGGCTTAGTCCACGCTATCAAAAATAACTTAACCTCTCTTCTAGAGAAAGTTTTCCAGGTAGATCTTTCGGCTGACCTTCACTAGCTGTACACAGACACTATACTTATATATTATATATTTATATCAGACACATATGTACACATTTACAGACAGACCTTCAAAAAGATATTGCACTTATATACAACGCAGCTTTAACGTAACTGACTTCACAAATAACCCACTTGAAGTTCTTCATCAGAAAGGCAGTTGATGTGTCCCAGGAGTTTCCGGAAGCTTCCAGTAGCGTGCCCTACTTGGTAAACATTTCTGGAGGATGACAGGTGGGGTGGCAGGCGGCTCAGGACTGCTGAGTCAGAGGCAGACTGAACTCCGGCAAGAACACGGGGTCCTCGAAGCCAAGCCCCCCTTCCTGACCCCCACGAGCTAGCAGCCGTGGTCGTTCTTAGATGCAAGGCAGAGACCTCGAGCGAGCAGGCCGCCGCTCTCACAGATGCAAGACAGGTCCCCGAGATTCGGTAACTAACAGAGCGACACCCCACTGGTTCCCAGAGCCGTCAAACTTGGGTACCAAGTTCTCGACTTTAGTCTCTTAAGTATGTAAGAAATTTACACCACGAAGTGGATCTCCCTGCCAGGTGTCACAAGGTCTATATAAGCGTAGTCGTGTCTCCACCCGAAGGACCGACTCCCCTCCCTCACGTCCGCTGTCCACAAGGTGGGTGTCCGGGGCCTCTGCAGCCAAACAGCAAGATCCAGAAACCTTCACGGAACTCCCAGGCCCGGGGGCCGGAGATGGGCCCGCTCAGATCTCTGTCAGGGTGAGCGTGTACGAGCCGCCCGCCTCCTCCACCTGCAGCTGGAAGGTGTCCTCGTTGGAGTAGTGCTTCACGATGTTGTCGTCCATGTTCACCAGGATCCTGGCGAGGACACGGGAGGTGAGTCCCCTGTGCTCCCCAGCTCTGCAGGGCGCCCACCGGAGACGGCCCACGCCCTCCCGTGACTGCCCCGTGCTCCCCAGCTCTGCAGGGCGCCCACCGGAGACGGCCCGCGCCCTCCCGTGACTGCCCTCGGGCGGCTGCAGAGAACACTGGCTGGCTTATCACTTCTGGCACACAGTGTGTGTGTAGTGATGGTGCCCATGCAAAACAAGCCCACAGGGCACGTGGAGACCCGGCTCTAGAAAGCGCAACAGCAGAACGCGGCTAGCTAGTTGGCGTCACAGTTTAAACAAACCACTTCCCGCTAGATTCACCGGGGAAATTCCAATTAGGAGAGGAGGTGAGACAGGGGTGTGGAGGGGAAAATAACTAAAATGCATTGTATACATGCATGAAATTGTCCAATAACAAAAAAGAAAAAATTCCCAAGGATGTATTTAGAAGAATATATGCTATGTCCTCTGCTGATACATAACCAAACAGCACTTTCGCAAAGAGAACTGAAAATAGTAATTTATGTACAAAAGCAACGTCTCATATAATTTGAAAGTACAACTGAGCAGCTGGTGCTTTAGGAGAGAGCGCAAAACCTCTGGGGTCAAAGGTGATTTGAGAGATGGCTTCACTCCACCAAGCATGGGGTCCCAGAGAGCCTCTTCCATGCTGGCCACAGTGACAAGGCCAGCTTGGGAAGAGTGTGCAGGCGCCTAGTGGAGCCGCCTCCGGCCTCCTCAGTCAGCTTTACCCTGAGTGAGCAGAGCTGCCTCGGGACGCCAAGCTCTCCTCGAGAAAGCAATCTCCAATTATAAAGAAAAGCAAGCTCATGGCTATAATCTCAGCGCCTGGGAGGCTGAGGTAGGAGGACTGCTGTGAGTTTCTGACTAGTCACAGCTGCAGGGCGGCCCTGGCATGAAAGATGAGAAAACTCAGTGATAACTACACCCCCCCCATCCCCAAGCCAGACGGCGGCTCTGCGTGCTGTGGCTGTTTCTAGAGTGCCTGACTTTGTCTAAGAACAGTGACAGACTCCCGGGGCACAGCGAGGGGGACCTGTCAAGGATGCCGAACGCCATGGGGGGGCCCAGACCAGACCCCCGAGGCACACAGATCCCATCATGGGTGCTAGGGATGAGACCCCCAGAGAGCGCAGTTCCTGCTTACCCTTTTTTGCACTTCTTGAATATTTTCCCGATCTTGTCCTGGGGGACATCATACTTGTCTGAGATCTAAAACAGCAGAAAAAGAGTTACAAAATGTGGTTTCAAGGCTTCAAAAATAGCCACGCACACGAGGTGCTGCGACCCAACTTTGTTTTCTGTCTTGAACTGGCTCTCAGCCTCCTTGTCTTCCGAAGGTGCAGACCCAGCCCAGGACTGGACAGGACGCAGCCATGCTGGGGAAGGGCTGGTGCTGCTACCGCTGTTAGAGGAGCCAGAATCTCAGGCTTTGAGAACTTCCCCCAATTATTAATTCACTGTGTGTGTGTGTGTGTGTGTGTGTGTGTGTGTGTGTGTGTGTGTGCGCGCGCGCATCAGAGGGCACTGTGTGTCCTGTAGAGGACTGTTGCAGTTCACCTGTATGGTTGCTGATAAAATCACATCACATGGCTTAAGGGAACAAGGGGTTTATTTTCTCTTATGAGTCCTGGTCATAGTTCGTAGTCCATTTAGCAGGTGAGTCCACACCAACACCAGGACTGAGGAACTGGCCACATAATATCCACAAAAAGGCTGAGGGAGGGACGATCCTCACTTTCAGACCAGCATGTCTGGCCAAGTGTGCACAAGGATGCCGACTCTTCTCAAACAGTTCTACTTCACTCACCTGCCTGGGACCATCCCACCCATCATGGGCTGGGCCTTCCCATCAACTAGACAATCTCCTGCAGGTTTGTCTGGGCTTAACTCAACTACAAATTCTTTACAAATGTGCCCAGAGCTCGAACCCGCAACCAACAAGGTGACAGCTGTATCTAACTATAACAAGAATCAAAGAGAACTTTGGGAATCATCCTGGATTGCTTCTACCTCCTTTTTGCTCTCTCTGGGATTTTCCAGAGCTAGAAGTGCAGGCTGCCGCTGTTTCTGCCTGGCATTTTTACATGGAACCTGGGATCTGAACTCAGGACCTTCTGCTTGTGAGGCAGTCTTAACCCCTGAGACATTTCTCCAGCCCATCCCTAATTAATTCAGATGTCAATGAACCAATTGAAAAAAAAATGTAACTACGACAATGTGAATGGATAGGGTCATTCTTTTTTAAAATTCATAGACTTCACTTGTTTTCTTTTCCTGAAGTGGAGCTGGGGCTAAATAAAGATATTTTAATTCGGGCTTAAGCTTGAGGGTTAAGAGAAAGAGGGGTTCAGAAGGGAAAGTCGGAGCACAGTGTGTGCTTCTGTAGGACAGCCCCCCAAGTAAGGCAGACCTGTGTATTTTTTTTTTTAGGAAGAGTGGCTGGCAGGTTTTATTTTCTGAGCAGTTCCAGCGCCCTCTACTGTCTGCTCCTTGTATTACTGGCTGCACTGGCACGACCAGATTCACACACCGGATCTTTAACCTGCAGACCTTCCCACCTCTGACTCCCACCCATCTTTCCCAGGTTAGCTCCTGCGAGCAGGATTTGGGGTGACCACCAGCTGCACCCCTACGTGTTCTGGGTAAGGTCTTCTCCGTTCAGCACAGAGCAACAGCTCAGCGATTTTTTATGTCATTGAGATGGGGTCTGGCTGGCTGGCTCAGGATTGTGGCTTCATCGTCCACCTTGACTCCAGAGTGCTGGGTTCTGGGGCGCGCGCCATCGAGACGACTGAGCTACTGTTTTATGTGAAGTGTGTAAGTTTTAAGGTTAAAAATATGTTTAGTTAAATTTAGTTTTAAGTTTTTAAGTTTCTTTTCTTTCTCTTGTGTGTGTGTGTGTGTGTGTGAGAGAGAGAGAGAGAGAGAGAGAGAGAGGGAAAGAAAGAGAGAAGGAAAGAGAGAGAGAGAGGGAGAGAGAGAGAGGGAGAGAGAGAGCACTATGTGTTCCTGTGGAAGACCAAGGTGACTTCAGGAATCATCCTGGATTGCTTCTACCTCCTTTTTGCTTTGCGCTGGGATTTCCCAGACTCTGCCCACCAGAGCCAGAAGTCAGCCACTACCATTTCTGTCTGGTGTTTTTACATGGGATCTGGGACTTGAACTCAAGACCTATTTTGAGGCAGAGTCTTAACCCGAGCCATCTTTCCAGTCCCTAGTTTTAAGTTTTTAAAATAAAAAATAACTTTGTCACCCATGTAGGGATGAGAATAGGAGGGAAGGGAGGGAGGAAGGGTGGGGACAAGGGAGGCAAGGAGTATGTATAGAAAAATGTCAATAAATTTATTTAAAATAAATACGAATAACTTTGTTAGCTCTAAGTGACATACTACATGCCTGCTCCCACAATCAAGAATATTAAAGCTGCTCCCACAATCAAGAATATTAAAGCTGCTCCCACAATCAAGAATATTAAAGCTGCTCCCACAATCAAGAATAGTAAAGCACTCCGCAGGCCGTGGACCAGTCGCTTCAGTGGGGCATGTGGTAAAGCGATCCTGCTAACTGTTGTCCCTGACAGGAAGACAGAAGTGCAGTCAAGTGGGATGGCCCAGTGGGGGGCGAGTGTGGGCAGCTGGATGAGTGCACATGAGCGTGGGGGAAGGGCCAGAAGTCTGGGTGGTCCAGACCGTTTCCGTGGGGAGCTGCAGAGATTTGCCTTCAATGAAAAAGAAGTACACTTATCTTGCATACGAGTGCATGTTATGTGCATGTGTGTGCGTGCATGTTATGTGTACACATGTATTGGCTCTCTCCCTCTGCCATGAGGGCTCCAAGGACTGAGCTCCCATTACCAGGCTTATTGGCTAGTGTCTTTATACCGAACCATCTTGTAGGCCCCAGTCCTCCTCCTCCTCCTCCCACTTTTTTTAAAGGGGGGACTGCAGAATTGGAGATGGCTCAGCAGTAAAGAACTTGCGGTGGACAAGCAAAAGGACTGAGGGCGTGGCGGCCCCCCGAGGGCGTGGTGGCCCCCTGGCCATCCCAGCCAGGAAGGTGCAGCCTGGGGCTTCCAGAGCCACCAGCCGGCTGAGCTGCCCTGCAAGGTGCAACCAGAGACGCAGGCACAGAACAAGGTGCAAGAGGAAGGGCGACTCCTGAGGTCAACCTGGGGCTCCATACACATGTTCACACACACCCGCACACACCTGCACACGCACACGTGCGCATGACACACACCCGCACACACCTGCACACGTGCGCATGACACACACCCGCACACACCCACACACACACACGTGCGCATGACACACACCCGCACACACCCACACACGCACACGTGCGCACTGACACACCCGCACCCACCCGCACACGCACACGTGCGCACTGACACACCCGCACACACCCGCACACGCACACGTGCGCACTGACACACACCCGCACACACCCGCACACGCACACGTGCGCACTGACACACACCTGCACACACCTGCACACGCACACGTGCGCACTGACACACACCCGCACACACCTGCACACACACACGTGCTCACTGACACACACCCGCACACACCTGCACACACACACGTGCGCACATGCATGCAGACAATGCACCCATCACACATACACGTGAGCACAGAAAGACAGGGCAGACTCGAGGGACCGAGCACATGGGCTACTCACCGCCTCCATCAAGCCCTTCAAAGACGGGGTCTTCAGCATCAGGGCATCGAAGACTTCTTCCGACTCCTTCCGAACATAGAGCAGCACTAGTTCCAGCCCAGAGCAAAGGGAGAGAGAGAGAGAGAGCGAGAGAGAGAGCAGCTGAGTCACCTGAGCAGAACGTGACGCCTGCACAGCTGTGAGATAACAAGACACATTCCCGATGGGGGCAGCTACGTGCACCCCAAAGCACGAGTCCCAAGGGGCCAGCTGCAGCTTCGCCCAGCTCTGGCACCGTGCCACACCCAGGGCAGGTGGTCTCAGAGAATGCTCAGGCGTGAACCCGGACGAGCTGAGCTCGCGCACTTGGTGCTGCGGAAGTGGAAATCCCCACCGTGATGGGCGCACACACCTCGCTTTGGTTCTTCTGCCCGGGCCAGCTTGGGAGGAGGTGGCACCACAAAGTCATCTTCAGCTCCAAATGGGCCCCGTTTCAAGGCGGACCTGTGTGTGACCCAAAACACAGAGACTTCAACCTCAACAAACAATCTCAACTAACAGAAAGGAAGAGTTGGCGTGTATACTGAATCTTAGACTCAAACAGCTTTCCTTCTTATATTTTTACATGTTTTTTTTTTTTGTGTGTGTGTGTGTGTGTGTGTGTGTGCGTGTGCAGGAATCAGAATCAGCTGTCAAACTGGGGGATGGACACATTTATCCGCTAGCACCTCTGACCACAGCTTCATTCTTTACCTGGCCCAAAGTAGGATACTGAGCAGGCCGTGGCTGTTGGGCATGCAATGGAGGACGGAGGCCACGCCAGCGACAAGCCACACGACCTCCACTGCTCCTGCCACTCAGCTGCCGCCCGAGGACAGGGGCTCTTTCCAGGAACAGGGGAGACAGGCGTGAGAGATGGACACACGTGCACACCACGACACACGTGGACGTCAGAGGACAGCTGTGGGAATTGATCCTCTCCCTCCAGCTCGAGGCTCAGGCGTCAAACTCAGGAAGCCAGGTTTGTACGCAAGGTGCCTTTTCCTGCTCAGCCTCCTGGCTGCCTGCTCTTCCTTTCTTGAAACAGGGTCAGGCAGCACCCACTGGAAATCCAGGCTTAGTCTCAAATCCACGATCTTCCTGCCCTACTGCCTGATGGGGCGGGCGTCACCAAGCTCAACCGTGAAACGTATGTTCAAATAGCTCAGGGGAAAGCGAGTTCTTTGTATCATAATCTTTGGCAAGTCTGAGATGATTCCAAAATAAAACGATTTCATTAGAGTAAAGCAAAATATAACGCTTACCCTTCGCCCTCCAATTCTTCGGAGGCAATGGGAAGAACCTAAGACAAAAGCACAGATAACTTTTCAAGCAGGAATTCAAAAATGTTTAGACTGCAAGTATTAGTCCTCAAATGCAAATAATTTTATTTTGACCAATCTAATTCTTTTTTCTAAAATACACAATCCTACAGCCTTACTTTTCATTGCAGATTTTGTAACTACCTTGAATGTCTCTAAACTCAGGAGCTGGTGCACTTGGCCCGGTAGCCGTGACAGGTGGCGGCCTGCGGGACTGCAGGGTGGCCCTGAACCTTCACCCACCTCCCAGGCCCGGCCACTTCTCCACCGGTTGGCAGAGACCAGGAAGCCTGGAGCTGAATAACTCCTGTTTGCTGCTCCCTAGGGCTCCTCATAGACACAGTGCTGGGAAAAGCACTTGTCCTTGCAAGCTCCGCCCACTGAGGCTCTGTCTACGGCAAGCTTTCACACCAGAGGCTCCATCCAAGCTGGAACAAGATCACACTCAACTCCAACTCTGCCACTAGTCCAGACACCTTAAAACAAGACTCGATGCGACAGGGTAGGGTGGCCGGGTGAGTGACGGACGACAGAACCAGGGACACAGGGCGCGTTCCGAGCAGCACCACGCCTGCCCTCGCATCTCGTTCCGCACGGTTCTACAGAGCACACGGCCTGGCTCCTCTCCCATGAACAAAGCCAACATCTCTCCTCGGCCTGCCCAGGAGCCCGGTACCTACGTGCGTGCCGCGCTGCAGGTTGGCAAAGTGCACGTCGGGGATGAAGAGGACCGGCTGGGTGTCCAGGTCGAGGAAGGGCTTGAACACCGTGATGTCCGTGCGTTTGTGCGAGGGCAGCAGCGGCACTTTCACGTCGGAAACTGGGGAGCAGAACCGGCGTCAGCAGGATGCAGTCACGGGGCAGGGGGAGGGGACACAGGGCACTTAAACTCGAGGAGTTCAAATAGCCAGTGAGATGTCGTCACCAGCCCCCCCAGCGAGCGCAGGATCTGCTGTGCGCAGAGGCGAAACCACCCAGCGCCCCGGCGCGATCAGACACAGACACGCGCACAGATTCGAGGTGCAGGGAAGCTCGCCGCGCATCCACCCCAAGACTGAAGCCTCTAGTGTGGCCTCCCTCGGGCAGGGACTGCGCCGTAGCTGTGCTCACAGCACACAGCTCCGGGCGGGCACTGGGCCCCAGGGATGTGGTACACGAGTCCTGCTGGCCCCGGCAGGCTCGGGAACGAGCGTCCTGGTTAGTTAGCAGCACTCGGGCTTGGAGAGCATGGTGAGGCCAGCGGGGGACCCCCGACTCTCCTGCTGTGGGGTGACTTCTGCCGAGCCAGCAGATGGCTCGAAGAACATGCTAGAAGCTCAATACCACAGGATAAACGCTGCAGCGCCCAGCAGCACTTTCTTCTCCAGCTATGAGACATGATTTTATGGACGGGAGAGATGGCTCAGGGGTTAAGCCTCTGCCTCACACACCGAAGGTCCTGAGTTTGGATCCTTGATCCCAAGTAAAAAAGCCAAGTAGAAATGGTGGTGGCCTTGAGAGGCAGAACCTATGATACCCAGAGCAAAGCAAGGAGGAAGTAGCACAATCCAGGATGATTCCCGAATCCACCCTTGGGCATCCACAGGCGCTCATGCACACTCTCGCTTACACGCACACGCACGCATGTACACACATGCACACGCACGTGCGTGCGCACACACACACACACACACACATACACACACACGGAAACGGCTTCCTGGAGAAGTGGGAGGTCGGTAGAGGTGGGACACAAGGCGACACCATCTTTGCAACCTGGACGAGCCGCAGGACAGGACAGACAGCGGCTTCCAGGACGGGGCCACTTGTCAGATTCAGAAGCAGCACCTGAGCCGGGGCGCCCTGGCCGCCCCCTGCAGCAAGCCTGTCATCTGTGTCATCTGAGATGCCGGCGCCGAGTGGTCCCGCCTGTACTGCTGGGGACCAGGCTGCCGCTGGCACAAGGGTACAGGGAGCCGCGAGTCCCGTCAGCGCACTTACCTTTTCTCTTGCTTTGTTTTCGTTCTTCATCCCTGATTTTCCGCTCAGCTCCCTGCAGGGAAAAGCAGACCGACAGGCTTTGGGGTCAGATCCTCCGCGCTACTTAACGACCATCTCTCACGTGAACATCATGCTGTGTGCAACGGCCTCCTGCAGCGCTCCCCCCTCAAAACACTGCTGCTTTGGCCAAAGCACGTCACGTGCAGGCATGGAAGTGTCTTAGCACAGCTCACAGCCCGCGGATGACAAGTGCGTTTCCTGTCAGCAGGGAAAGAATGGAAGAAAGGTACGGGCCGAGCGTGCCCCCTCCGTGAGCACAGCGATCCCGAGGGCTGTGGGTCTGCCCGAGGTCGGCACCGGGGAGTGAGACAGCAGCGTCACTCACAAAAGCAAAGACAAGCTGCAAGTCTGCACGTGCGCCTAACTGTGCCGTACACACCACCGCAAACCACTAACACCAGGCAACTGAATCCACAAATAATTTAAAAGGAACTTGACTGGTAATAAAATGACCTGAAGTTACATATTAGATCACAACATCTAACCATTTCCCTTTATTTATTGGCATATATTTCTGGACCGCCGAGATTTTTAGCTAAAATGTGTGAATTGTTGGCCCACATTCCTCTTAAACACGTCCCCTGAGGGCTGGTGGGGTGGCTCAGCCCCTGTCACGCAGCCAGACGACCTGAATTTGATCCCTGGAGCCCACAAGGTGGAAGGACATAACTGACTTCTAGAAGCGGTGCTCTGACCCCTGCATTGTACCACGGCGTGTGAACTGTCACACGCTCTCTCAATACACTAAGTAATGAAATAGATAATGCAGAATAAAGTTATAAATAATCTAATAAAGTAAGTTACAAAAACAGAGCTGCTGGACAGAGAGGAACACTGGTCCGGGATCGCTACCCACTCAGGCCCAGGGTTCAAAACAGAAGCGGCCCTCCTCCTGCCGGAAGCCGCACAGACATCTGCTGCGCCGCTTAGGCGAGGCCCCGGGACCCGGCTCTCACCTTGTCGCAGAAGACTTTGATCTGGCAGTAGGCCCGGTGCACTGGCTTGTTGCTGCGGTGGTTGTAGCTGTAGGTGTCGATCTGGATGTTCAGCGGCAAACCCTTCACGCCCTTCTGAGAAGAGAAGTCTGTGCTCAAGCAGTTCACGGAGATGAACACCTGCGGGCACAGAAAGCCGTGGCGGCTCAGCGCCGGGCAAGCGCCCGCTCACGACGGCGTCCTGCCCGACGGCGCCCTGCGGACCACAGGAGCTGCTGGGGAGCCGGGTCTGAACACAGCACTAGGGAGACAGAGGGGCGTCTGCGGCTCTGATCTCCCCTCAGGACAGTTTATTATCAGACAGGACAGGCCTGCGCAGCACCGACGTCACCTCTACCATCAGGACAGGCCTGGCGCAGCACCGACGTCACCTCTACCATCAGGACAGGCCTGGCGCAGCACCGACGTCACCTCTACCATCAGGACAGGCCTGCGCAGCACCGACGTCACCTCTACCATCAGGACAGGCCTGCGCAGCACCGACGTCACCTCTACCATCAGGACAGGCCTGGCGCAGCACCGACGTCACCTCTACCATCAGGACAGGCCTGGCGCAGCACCGACGTCACCTCTACCATCAGAACGGGCCTGGCGCAGCACCGACGTCACCTCTACCATCAGGACAGGCCTGGCGCAGCACCGACGTCACCTCTACCATCAGAGCAGGCCTGGCGCAGCACCGACGTCACCTCTACCATCAGGACAGGCCTGGCGCAGCACCGGCCTCACCTCTACCATCAGGACAGGCCTGGCGCAGCACCGGTGTCACCTGACAGTGTCACCACAGCTGCTCCGCTGCCCTATGGTTCAGCACTCTCTCGGGACCCCAACTGCACCTCTGGGTGCTGCGTCTCAGGGTGAACTGTGAATCTGCTTCCTGCTGTAACTAGATTTCTTTTTAAAAAATTTTTTTATTATTAATTCTATTGTGTGTGCGTGCATGTGTGCGTGTGTGCGTGTGTGCGTGTGTGTGTGTGTGTGTGTGTGTGTGTGTGTAGAACCACAGGCAAATTCGGGAACCACCATGGACGCCTCCACCTCCTTGTTTACTCTGCCCCGGGATTCACAGGCTCCACCTTACCAGAAGCGCAGGCTGCCCCCGCTTCCGCCCAGCGTCTATACGTGGGGTCTAGGATCCGAACTCAGGACCTACCGCCTGCAAGGCGGAGGCTTAACCCCTGAGCCACCTCTCCAGCCCCTGTAACTAGATTTCTAAGGATGCTCACTTGTCCGTATTCAGACAAAAATGTCTTCATCCATTCCCCTCCGGCTGGTTTTAGGGTCCTTTGGCACTAAACGTCCTCAGAGAATAATCTATAACGTCTCCTTTCTGGGTGTCTTTGCTACGTGACTGACTTGCAAGGAAACCAAGGAGAAAGCAGCAAAGTGCTCGCGGGCTGAGGCTGGTCACAAGGGTCTCACGGACGATTGAGGACCACCAAGCACTCTCGAGAAATGTGGCTGGCACTTCCTAGAAGTCAGGACATTATCCTGCATGTAAATTTTTTTGGGGGGAGGAGTGCTGTGTTCAGGAGAAAAAAGTAAGTCTCAGTGTTAGGCCATGAGGTGGCCGTCCTCTGCAACGTCGCCGGGGAAACCACCACACCCGAGGCTGCCACCTGCGGCCTCCCTGCCGGTCCTTCTCCAGCACCCAAATGGGACTGACCCACAGGACGGTTTCTAAAGACCACGCGCCCAAGCCCAGCGACTCAGCCCTATGTCAGCCGTGCACCAGAACTTGCCAGTCTGGATTTTGTTTCAAGGGGACAGCACCCCTTTTCCTGCCTCCCACCCCCACCCACTGATCTGGTCAGTGGCCACCCGTTCATCTTCCAGCAGGTTTTCTTAAAAGTCAAAACACACAGACACAACCACCGAGGTAAGGAGTCGGCGCTCTGCACATTGGTGAGTTGGCACCATGCCCAGACCTTTGAGGTGCAGGGTGTGTTTGCTGCCCAGACCCCGGCTCTAGTTTCTGATGTGCCAGCACCATCTAGTGGTCATCACTGGAATCACAGCTGAAAGATGGCAGCCAGCCAGGATTCCTTCCCGGCCCCAACAGCCAAGGGCAGGTAAGCGGAGCAGCACTGGGTGTGGTGAGGGGGGTGGCTGTTGTTGGGCCCGCCCAGGATTTGCCCCAGGGCACGGCCGAGCACGTAGGACTAAAGATGGCGCTGAGGGCAAGGGTCTTGGGCTTAACCTGATCACTTCACAGAGAGCTCTAATTGGCTTTCAGGTGTCTACCTGCCCCCTGTGCTGAGCGGCATTGAACTTGACCATTAGCACCTGTAGGATGTCTTGACCTTGTGACACACTTGGATGCCTGTTTCGCGCCTTGATGGCCTTTGTCTATAAAAGCTCCTTTTCTCCCCCCAATAAAGAGAGATCTGCTTCTGACAATCTCCCCTGTCCCGTGCCGAGTCACTGGGGGTAGAGGCGGAGGTGGGGACGGCTGGAACCTGCTTTCATCACAGCCAGCAGCTGTGTGTGTGAGTGAGTGAATGGATGCGTGAGTGGGAACCGGTTCCCACAGTTGTGGGTGGGGAGACTAAGCACAGGCAGTGGCCCGAGCACAGCAGACAGGGGAGAGGCGGGCAGCTCTACACAGACGCAAAGGAGAGGAAGCTGAGGGAAAGGGAACATGAGAACCATGATGAGCTTTCTTGGTGGCGCAGTGCTGACTGAGGCGCTTTTAGACACTTCCTCTAGCGACTCTTGCTGGCCACCTTTGAAAACCACCTCTGTCCTGTCCCTTCGCCACCTTGCCCAGCTCACGAGTCACCCCGGCCTCCCTTCAGGTCTGCTGGCTTCCCAGAGGTCAGGCCCACCCCACAGCTCCGCGCTCCTGTCCAGGTCTGGCTGGATCCCAACCACACATAAGGTTCTCTGTCCACGGAGGCTGTAGCAGCATCACCACTACCACCACCATCATCATCATCACCACCATCATCATCATCACCACCATCATCATCATCATCACCATCATCACCATCATCACCACCATCATCATCATCATCAGCAGCAGCAGCAGCAGAGGGGCACGCTGCTGGATCATCACCATCATCATCATCACCACCATCATCATCATCACCACCATCATCATCACCACCATCATCATCATCAGCAGCAGCAGCAGCAGCAGAGGGGCACGCTGCTGGATCATCACCATCATCATCATCACCACCATCATCATCATCACCACCATCATCATCATCATCATCACCATCATCATCATCAGCAGCAGCAGCAGAGGGGCACGCTGCTGGATCATCATCATCATCATCACCACCATCATCATCATCACCACCATCATCATCATCACCATCATCACCACCATCATCATCACCATCATCATCATCATCACCACCATCATCATCACCACCACCACCACCATCACCATCATCACCACCATCATCACCACCATCATCATCATCACCATCATCACCACCATCATCATCATCATCACCATCATCACCATCATCATCATCAGCAGCAGCAGCAGCAGCAGCAGCAGCAGCAGCAGAGGGGCACGCTGCTGGATCATCATCATCATCATCACCACCATCATCATCATCACCATCACCATCATCATCATCATCATCACCATCATCATCATCAGCAGCAGCAGCAGAGGGGCACGCTGCTGGATCATCATCATCATCATCATCACCATCATCATCATCAGCAGCAGCAGCAGAGGGGCACGCCGCTGGCCAGCAGTGGGCTGGGACACGCGGGGAGCGGCACGCTGGGCCCAGGAGGGGGCACTGTCCTCCTTCCAAAGACCAAGCCCACACCCTGAGTTTCCCAGGACTCAGTCAGGATTTGTGCACTCGACCTGGTCCCCAAGACTTTATCCCTGGCCTTGGTTGGAGATCTGGGGTGGGGGACAAGACCACCATGTGGACTAGACTGTCCACACCCCAGACTGGCCCTCGTCAACACAGCGTTGGGCTTCTCCAGCACCATGGTATCTTCTAAATTTTTTTTTCCAGTAAATAAGCAAAATCACTCAGCTCAAAAAACAAAAAAACACGCTTTTAGCTGTACATTTGCGTGTATGTGAATGAGGGCTGGAGCACAACCCTGAGCCCCCTCCTTTGAGATGGGTCTGTCACTGGTCTGAGGCTGACCAGCCGGGCTGGCTGCCCATGGGCTCTTCCTGTCTGTCTGCAGCACCGAATTCCAAGTGCGCACCGCCACGCCCAGCTTTTTCATAGATGTTGGCGATCAAACTCAGGTCCTTGTATTTCTGCTTGGGAGGCAAATACTTTACTAGCCAAGCTGTCTTCTCAGGACCTGTTTGAATTTTTTTTTTTAAAAGATGAAGTCTAGATATGCAGAATTGTCAGAGAACTTTCAACCGCATTTTAAAAACATCTGCTTGGATTTTATCTTTTCTTATATATCTTAAAAAAATTTCCTATCACTCCATAAATCTACAAATGACAGTAGGGGGCATCTATGGGTCACACCCAGATTAAAGAGAGAACGAAAGGAAAAGAGCCTTATAAATGATGCAGGCCTCCAAGCCACCACCAATTCATGCGACAACTAAATGGAAAAGTCTGAACTTCTGTCATCTTGGCCACGTGGCACAATCCTAACTCAGAAGTGGCTGCCTGGGAAAGTCACACTTCAGCTCAGCGATTCCAGGAAGTCTCTGACCCACAGCGCCGATCCCTCCCTCCGCAGGATGATTTCATGGTAATCCAACCCAAGCCTGGCGCTCCTTTCCAGCCAAAGTGGAGCCAAATCTCAGGCCTGGTGTGAACTCGGAACCTGGGGAAGGCCCCGCCCCTCCAGCGCACAGGATCATCTGTGCTCTCGTGCATACATTTGCTTCCTGCTTATGAAAACCGCCGCATTTCTAACCCAGCACTTACAAACACTGCCCCGTCGGGGTACATACATGCGCAGGCCAGAAAATTTTCACTAAGGTAGAAAACAGAAGCAAACACCACCACGAAGAACGATGGCCCAAAGAGACCCCAAAAGAGAAAGCTGGGGGCCGTGCTCATGAGGCCTCCTTCGAGGGTCACACAAGAACGTGCTGCGCTGAGGCCTTCGCCAAAGGCCGCGCGTCTGCAGCAGCAGGTGAGAGGCTCCACACGCAGCTTCGGTCTGAAAATCAAAGCAGGTGAGCTTGGCTAGTAAAGTACTTGCCCCTGCGCTGTCCACAGCTACAACACTGGACGGGGTCCTTACCTGTCGCGTGACTGGGTGACACAGAGGTTCTCCGGGTCACTGCCGACCCCGACCCCTGTGACAGTCCACGCATCCTGAATCCACATCCCTGCTGTCTACACAGGAGACAATGTGTTGGATAACACCCGTCTAGGGGAACTGAGTCAGTCTGCAAGGAGCCTGCCACACGGGCACGAGGATCTGAGTTCAATCCCCAGGACCCCCTAAAAGTCAGGTGAAGCAACGGGTGCCTGCGAGCCCAGCGCTGGCCAGGAGGGTCCCTGGCCATCAGCTCCACGCTGCGCGAGAGAAGACCTCAGCACTGACCTCTGGCCTCCGCGCACTCAAATAGTGGGCTCCTTGGACAGTGACAGCCGCACGGCCGAGGACGGGGCTCCCTGGACAGTGACAGCCGCACGGCCGAGGACGGGGCTCCCTGGACAGTGACAGCCGCACGGCCGAGGACGGGGCTCCCTGGACAGTGACAGCCGAACGGCCGAGGACGGGGCTCCCTGGACAGTGACAGCCACGCGGCTGAGGACGGGGCTCCCTGGACAGTGATAGCCGCGCGGCTGAGGACGGGGCTCCCTGGACAGTGACAGCCGCGCGGCTGAGGACGGGGCTCTCTGGACAGTGACAGCCGCGCGGCTGAGGACGGGGGTCCTTGGCTTGGGTGGGTCCCAGCCAGGGTGAAAGCCATGATGCTGTTCAAATAACTAGAACATTAATCTTAAAATATGAGCAACTAATATCCCACCCAAAACGGTTATAAGGAAAAACAAACTAACCACAAAAATCAAGAACTGAACAGGAGAGTAATGTTCTGTGAGACCATCTCTGAACGTCACCTGTTTGTCTATGGACAGTTCCTCATACCTGACCGAAGATGTGTGCACCGGGGACATGCGGAAGGTTTAGTTCTGCTTGCAAAGGGGAGCAGGTTAGCAGTGTGCTAACCTGTGCTACCAAGCACAAAGCAACAAGGTGGACCCCAGCTCCTGGGCTTTCCAAGAGCAACAAGGTGGACCCCAGCTCCCGGGCCGCTGGCACGCAGCTTTCCCAGCAGGCAAAGCAGAGGTGACCAGGAATAAAATCTACAGACCTGCTCTCCCACGGCACAATTGCAGTGAAAGCTTTTGCGGGTCTAGAGGGGAGCTGGGCTAGGTTCGCTACATCATCTAATCTGCAGGGGGAAACTAGGAATTCTGCACACTGAGTTCACAGAAGAGACAGCGTAGTGAGACCTGGATCCAAGGCTGGGGTCCTCAGAGGTGGGTTTGATCCACGGGCCTGAAGAAAGCGAAGCACCTGGAGTCCATCAGTCAAAGTCACAAAACTCGTGAGTTGAGCCAGAAATGAGAGGACGACACGGATCCATGCTACACTCGCCATCTCGCAGCATCTTGCAGGATACGTAAAAGGTTGCTCTTTAAAAAAATTAGCGCAGTGACTGGGGCAACGTTCGTCCCGCGTGACTATTCACGCCCAAGGAGCCTGACCGGCAGTGACATTCTGGGGTGTCTGCTTCCCCCGCCGAGGTTCAGGCTGCTGTAAACTTGCTAGAATGGTGGTCACAACCCCCTCGAGGATCTCATAGTGTCGTCTGCTCAAACAAGAATTAGGGATCGTTCTGAACAGACAGACAGGAGCAACACGGTGCTCAGAGCGAGTGCCGGGCCAGGGCTGCAGCAGCCCCCACTGGCTGACCCAAAACGCTGGCAGGTGGGAAAAGTCACTGCCCACAACAGCACCCCCCGAAGGCGGGAATGTAAACCTGCAGCCCTCAGACCCACTTTCCACCCCCAGCTGCTTTCACCCCTCCCTTGGGGTTCTTTTTACCTGGGGGGGCCTTCCCTTCACTCCACTCTGCGGACGTTTTCTGTTACTAAAAACCTAGCAGCATATAGCACCCTCCCGAGGAGCCCCCTTCCGAGGAGCACCCCAAAAGGAACCTGGTGGTCTCGGTCGCGCCCAGGGGCAGGTGCCCACAGCAATCTCAGCACTTGCCAAGCGCAAGGCCTCCTGAGGCCAGACCGCGAGCTGCCTTAGGAAACAGCCGCTTCTCCAAGGTTCTCTGCTGCCCAGTCAGGGCAGGACCCCGAGCCCCGGGCTGGACGCTGTCACAACAGGCGCCTCAGCGGGCAGGCGAGAGGCTCAGCACAGTCCAACCTGGTGCCCGCGGTCACTCCGAGCCGGCGGTAGGAAGCAGGCGATGGCTTCTGAGAGCCACCCTGCAAGCTCTCCCTCGCAAATGAGCGACCGAGTGAGCAACGTGGAGGCGAGCATCCCACGGGCCTGCAGCAGGGCAGCGTCTGAAATCCCCCCAGTGCTCAGTGTTTATCTTGTGTCCTCTACTACTGACGGCTCCCAGATACACACTGACAACGAAGAGCAGAGAAACCACGTGTGCACGAGGCTTCCTGTTGCTTCAAATCCCCACAAAATGGAGAAAACAAGCCCGTCCCTTCAAATAAATAAAGCTAACACTCATGACAAAGAACCACTACGAAGTCATGCAAACTAGCTTTTCTTTGCTTGCTTGGGGCAGAGGGTGCTCTGACAAGTGAAGGGGCTGCCAACCAGGCAAGAAATGAAAGAGCGATTCCCAGCACCAGACGCATCTATATCATATCACTCGCAAGAACAAAACAAAGCAAAGTCCCTTCCCTCCCCAGGCTCCTTCCCTCCCCGGGCTCCTTCCCTCCTTGCTTTCCTTCTTTCCATGTCTTGTGGGCCAGGCTAGTCTGGAACTTACGATCCTCTTGCCTCTGCCCCTGCCCCCCAGGCAACCACTCGCTCCTCCTCAGAACCCTTCTGGGGGCTTCCGACGTGCGAGTCTGCACGCCTCCGCAGCCGTGGTGCAGTGCCCGTGGCTCAGGCCCCGTTCCCACCGCCTAGTGCAGGAGCGCTTCATGCACTGTCTTTTTCCAATGCACCAGATCCCGGCCCGAGAGCTCTGCTCTGCCCAGGTGACTGATGGCTTCACCTGGTGAAACCCGATGCCCAGCACAGACAGCGGCGCACAGTCTCCTGTGGTACCCTGGGACCCTTTGGTACCCTGGGACCCTGTGGTACCCTGGGACCCTGTGGTACCCTGGGACCCTGTGGTATCTTGGGACCCTGTGGTACCTGGGACCCTGTGGTACCCTGGGATCCTGTGGTACCCTGGGACCCTGTGGTACCCTGGGACCCTGTGGTACCCTGGGATCCTGTGGTACCCTGGGACCCTGTGGTACCCTGGGATCCTGTGGTATCCTGGGACCCTGTGGTACCCTAGAACCCTGTGGTACCCTGGAACCCTGTGGTACCCTGTGGTATCTTGGGATCCTGTGGTATCCTGGGACCCTGTGGTACCCTGGGATCCTGTGGTACCCTGGGATCCTGTGGTGCCCTGGGACCCTGTGGTACCCTGGGACCCTGTGGTACCCTAGAACCCTGTGGTACCCTGGACCCTGTGGTACCCTAGAACCCTGTGGTACCCTGGGACCCTGTGGTACCCTGGGATCCTGTGGTACCCTGGGACCCTGTGGTACCCTAGAACCTTGTGGTACCCTGGGACCCTGTGGTACCCTGGACATGCTTCAGACCTGAACCCATCTCATCACCAGAATGAACACCCAGTATTAGAAATCCTCAAGGAGCAAGGCTTACAGTGCACACCGGTGACCCGGACACACAGGGCCAAAGTGGAAGGGTCGTGAGTTCAAGGTTGGCCTGGGGTACACAGTGAGCAAGGTCAGCTGGTCACAAGACTTTGCTTCCATAGTGAGGACTGAAACTAGGGTTTCACGCCTGCCAGAAAAGCACCACCGAGATCCACCCAAGGCTCTGCAAATAAAATCCCCAACGGCCTCCCATTCCAGCATCCCAAGGTATGGAGATGAAGTTCTTTTTTTGTTGTTATTTTGAGAAAGGGTCTCAGGTAGCCCAGGCTGGCCTTCAAACAACCCACTCTGTAACTGAAGGGGGCCTTGCTCTTGAGTGCTGGGATTACCAGCATGCCTGGCGAGAGACAAGCTTATTTAAGGTGAAGTCCCAGCTCCTTGCTGGCAGACAGGGCCCTTCCTGGTCCAACCTGCTGCTGTGGCTCGGATCCTGAGCTCCGCATCACTGCACGCGTGTCCAGGCTCAGCATGCTGCAGCTAGCTCTCTCCATCCTTCAGGATCCCCGCAGGTTCACTGAGGAACTGACTGGGGTTCATTCCCCATCAAACCAGACCACACGTTACGCACTTGTGCATCTCAGACCACGAGAGCAGTGCCTGGTCGGGAAACACATTTTGGAGGTGAGTTCCTAAACTCCAGTCAAAGAGCGCTAGGAGCGTGTGGTGTTTGGCTACACGAATCCATTCTTAAATGTGTGGTGTGGTGTTGGACTTCACCGATCCCATTCTTAAATGTGTGCAACTCTCCGGCTCTCAAGAACCTATGAACTTGGAACCTTCCTGGCCCACCTGAAGATGAGGAAACGAGACCCAAAGAGTGGATAACTCGCTGCCCTTCTTCGAAAGCTGCTCCTCCAACACTGAGCTGACCTAAGACTCGGGTGTGGCCGACCCAAGGCCGTATGTACACAGGAAGACGATGATGTCACATCTCAGTGCAAAAAGGGTGGACTCCATGGTGGGGCGATCCTGGCAGAACCCAGAACGCCAAGTTCTACTGCCCAGGCTGGCCTCGAGCTTCCTGTCCTGTCCCCCAAGTGCTAGGACTACAGGCGCGTGCTGCCCCCCCCAAGCATGTTCAACATACACAATGGACTTTACATATTTGTTTAATGATTCTGAGCTGACGATCTATAACTTAAGAGCTACTCTGGAAGCGATGACGGTGTGCAGAGATCCCTTAGCTGTGACAAGGCGAGTGTTGGGACATAGCCCTGCCCTGTGGCCAGGGCTGCCCCTGCAGGGCACAGGGCTTCTGCGCCTGCACCTTCCTGTGACCACCCTTCTGTCGAACACTGCAGGTGCCAACGGTCCCGGGGGAGGGGTGCATCACGTAGGCAGGTGTGTTCGCTTGCACATGCACCTGTGGAGGTCACAATCTCCAGTCAACTGTCCTTCCCCCCATCTTATGGATTTCCCCATTTTCATGAGTATGGGGGTGCACCTGTGGAGGCCTGCGGCTGATACGAGGAATCACTCTCCATTTTGCGCGTCTATCTTGTTTTTTGAGGAAGGGTCTTTAACAAACCCAGAGCTGCTGCCCATGCCAGCCTGGCTAATCCGCTTCTCTCGGAGTTCCAGTCTCCAGCTCTTTGAAATGTGGCGCATCCAAGCCAGTTCCGCCCAGCACCAGCTCACTGACTGCACCGTGGGAGGTGCTGGACGCCAGCTGCTGACCCCGCAGGGGACAGCGGTGCTGCGCGCCTGGCTGACTTGAGCGGGAACCAAGAGCCGCCTGCTGACTTACCCGTGGCCGCTCGAGCAGCTGTCACAGCTCCTGAGGACACAGCCACAAAACTCAACAAGCCACAAAACTCAACAAGTTGTGGAAAAACATCCCAAGAGAAGCTCTGAAGGATGGAGGGAAGGAAAGGGGAAGCAGGCTGACCTAACTAGGGGAGATGCTTCTGGAAGGTGGAACTGGAGGAGCTTGCTATGCACCCCCCGCACCCCTCCTCCGCACCCCCCCCCCGTCTGCAGAGCCCTGGGGCTCACCACCCTTTCACTAGAGACAGGCAGGCCTCCGCTGTGGCCGAAGCTCGGCCTCCACAGACACCAGTGGGAACGGGCTTCAGTGAATGACCAGTGGGGCCTGGACTCCCCACACTCCCTGGAATCCAGTGCCACCCGGACAGCCACCTGCGGGAGACCTGGGGAGGCAAAGCAAGGGGAAGGGACGCTGGGGTGGCTGAGCAGGTCACCCTGGTCGAGGGGCACGCAGCTAGGGGTCTCTGTATTTCAAACCACACGGCTCGTTAGTGCCAGATGTCCTGCTTGCTGAGCGGCAGCCGTGGGGTCACAGGCACTGTGGACAGTCCAGTGGCCTCTGAGCCTTGCTATTTACCCCTCTGAGGTCAAAATCTGATGTAGTCAACTGCAGATACAATATCCCCTGGGTCCTTTCTAGAATGCAACTGACATACTAAAGTAAAAGTAGAAACTGTAGAATAAATTGGAATATAACTATCCAGAATATAAAAGACACACACTAAGACAGTTCTAAGAAGTTCTTCTCGCAGGTGGGAATTTCCTGACAGCCACTATTAAAATGTGAGGTCAATAATGCCATTTCTCCATTCTCAACATCACTAATTAAAGAAAGCAACATTGCCATTTTTAGTGCATTTCTATGTTGTGAGTCGATGTTAAGAATGGGCACCGAAGCTGGTGGACTAGGAAAGAGATGAAGAAATCAGATCTAATTCTTGGCTGAGGTCTGATGGGCAGGGGACATTTGGAGCTGACACGCACTGCTCTGTCCCACCACCAAGAAGAACAAACAAACCTGCCTCCTGTCCCTGTGAGTCCTGTGTCTCACCCCCCTTCCCCTCCGGTGCACATGTAGCTCAGGGGCGGGTGGCGCTAGGAAGGAATGCAGCGCCATCCCGCCAGAAGCACCCTGCCCCCCTGTTGCGCCACGATCCCAGCTCACGCCTGCTCCAGGGGAGGGGATGCCCGGACCCCTCCACAGATGCTGTCACTTTGGGACACCCGGGGCGCAGCCCCCCCTGGCACTTCTCAGACTATCAAATGACCCTCTGAGAAACCAGTGGCAGGAAGGGGTGGGGCGGGCCTGACGTGGGCGGAGAAAAGCACTGACTCGCTCTCTTCCCACGGCCGGGCTGGGCGTTCCCCCAGGAAAACAAGCCCCTAGTCAGCAGCCGCCTTTGCCCGCTTCCCACACCGCCCACACGGTGTCTCGGTTTCTGTGCTGTGCACGGAGCCAGGGGAAAAGTCACGGAGATAAAAGGAGGCACGGAGGAGAAAACGGTCAAAGGGACCGGGCGCTTCCCTCCCTCCCGTCCGGTGCCCACGGCTCGGTAAACCCGAGGACACTTGGCGGGCAGCGATCTGGCACTGGTGGGTGCTGTCCCAAATACACAGAATGTGTGTGGCACGGCCGGGGGCGTGGCTGGAGGCAAACACGAGCCGCATTCCTCCGGTGCGGAGTAAGAGCCGGGCACACGGGCCAGAGGAGACACTCACACGCCGACTGCCAACCCAAAGTTCCAGATGGATGGCACCAAAGGCCAAAGGCCCCAACCTTCCCGCCCCGGTATTAACAAAAGACCCTGGAGACCCAAAAAGACCCGCAGACCCGGGGGTCTCTGAATCGCCACTCCATCAGGCCAGATCGAAGCCCCCGCTTCGGTTTAAAGGAGCCAAAGTTAGAAAGAGCCGAGCTAGAAAACCACAGGTGGGATTTCCAGGAAGGATTGGAGGTTAGGGTGACGAGCTGTCAAAGAACCTCACAGAGGAGCTCATTGTTCCTGGGGAGGCCGAGTGCAGGAAGGAAAATCTCTCCCATTAGAGAGAGAGAGAGAGAGAGAGAGAAACCCACACTCAACTGACAGCACAGACAGTGGCTAGGCGGCTCGGACGCTTGAAACTCGTTTCACAAGGTGCAAGTTTCGCTCCCGGTCCAAGGCTTTCTTTGGCTGCCAAGTGGCTCCAAGGCCGGCAGAGACATCTGGCCCTGGCCTCACCCTCAGGCGTGCGCTGAGTAAAGGCCTGCTATTGTTCACGGGATTCGAAGGCTCTGCGTGAGTCAGGGTGCTTTATGTGACATCTGGACAGAGCCTCTTGTGTAGACAACAGAGAGCACAGGCCTTGAAATGTGGTGGAGGCGAGGTCAAGACCACGCTTAAGACAGACAGGGGTTCAGAAAGAAACCACCCTTCAATCACCCCACAGCAGCTGCCTCCCCGCCAGGACCAGATCAGATCCTGTAGCTAACTTGAAACACGCATCACAATTTCTAACCAAGAACATTATCTTGCTATTTCGAATCATCAACTCATAAAGAGTCTTCTATAAAGAAATACAATCTGAGCTGGAGAGATGGCTCATGGGTTAAGACTCTGCCTTGAAACAGAAGCTCCAGAGTTCGGATCCCAGGTCCCATGTTAAAAAAAAAAGGCGGCAATGGCAGCAGCCTGGACTTCCGGCCCTGGTGGGCGGAGCCTGGAGAATCTAGAATGAAGCAAAAAGGAAGTAGAAGCATCCAGGATGATTCCCAAAGTCACCTTTGATTCTCCACAAGAACACACAGTGCCCTCTAATACACACACACATACACACACGTGCACAAACTAAAGTTAAAAAAGAAATACAATTTAATAAATTTACATTTGTTTACTGATTGAGGGAGCATGTGTTCGTGAACATGAGTGTGCATGTGTCATGAGCACGTGTGCGGGGGCCAGCCAGGATGGGGGTGTCCTCTACTGCTCTAGCCCGCCTGGATCTCCGGACTGAATGCGAGGCTCACAGTTTCTGCTAGCTTGGTGGGCCAGCAAACTCCTGGGACCTGGGGCACATGGTGGGGCTATGGGCACACGCAGCCATGCCCGGCTTTTGATGTGGGTCCTGGGGATTTGGATGTGTGTATCTCATGCCTGCAGGAAAGACAGTTCTGACGCGCGGATGCAGCCGCCCCCCGCTTCCCCCCCTTATGTGTTTTCAAACTGTATGAAGAAAATCCTTAAAGGCAAGTGGTCTCCATGCAATTGACTACCCTGACTCTGCCCGGTCTAAGGCTAGAAGCCTACCGACACACAACGCTCCCTCCACTTGCTCTGTGAATCGCCCAGACTCTAGACGTCTCTTATGTGTTCTGCCAGTCCAGTGTCTCTTGCCGCTCAGGCAGGGAACGCTCGGCTGAGCTCTGCGTCTCCTGCCTTCGCCACCGCAAGTACCAGCACAGCACTTGACTCGCCCTGGCTTCCCTCCGCCCTCCCATTCACACCGGAGACTTCACGCTGTGAAACCAACCAAACCTGCCCTGCTTGATACAACCAAACACGGCAACACCTCGTCTTAAAGGCCTTGATTGATGCTTCAGCGGAATGGAATCCCTATAAATGCAAGCAATGTGTTCAGTCCAAACAAATTAAAAATTACTCTCACAATGAATTCCAAATATTATGCTTAGACAAAACATCAGACTGTTATTAACCTCATAAACCCTGCGGCCCACAAGCATGCACAAAACATCGTAAGTTCAAGCTACAGAGCGGTTACGCCCCTTACACAGTGCACTCTGCCAGCCTCAATAATCCCGCCCCAGGAACTCTACACGCTTTGCCGAGCGGGGAAGTAGGAAAGAAAAGATGGTCTCCATCTAAACACACGCAGCCAGAGTAAAGCTGGTGAGGCCTGGGCACGGTGCCAAATTCTGTTTTAATCCACTTTCTTTTGTAACGTGAGCCTTCCCACGACTTAAAACGCTTGCGTCTCAGGATACTCCTCCAAGTGCCTGAGGACCCCTTCCAAGGGCTGCAGGTGACGGTTAACAGGGGAAGTCTCACTAACGGGGTTTCTTCCTCCTGGGATAGAATGCCCTCTGCTCCTGCCCCTCCTCTTAGACCCCAGGAGGAAGGCAAGAAATGGAAGGAAACGAACGAACTGGGAAGAGATTAAAAGTGTACTGCAAAGGGCTCCGTCACCCCCACAGATGGGATCGCAGCAGGAAGTGACGTAGCTGCACCCGTCTGATCTCCTACCAAAGCCTGGGCAGGGCTGAGACGGATGCCCGGCCTCGCCACGGCACGGGTCAGGCCGGGAGCGCAGCGAGGAAGCCGAGTGTCGAGAGCAGGCTCCGACATTCTGGTCACTGTGTCAGAAGGGACCGCTGAGCTCCAATCAGCAGTCTTTGAACGAAACCCACGAATGGAGGATGAAACACAAGCCGCCTTCTAGGCTGAAGATTTAGACGCCACCACTAGAAAACACACAGGTCAGGCGTCCCAGAGCTCATTACATCCTGAAAGGCGTGCTTAATATCCAAGACCTTATCTGCGCAAGGACAACACCGTCCTCCTCTCCGTCAAGGTCCTGGTCACTGATCAGAGCGCCCGGCCACCACACAGCCCACCTGACGCTGTCCAGGACCACGGGCTTGCTAAGAGCAGCTGAACTGGACTCCAGGCCCACCCCCCTTGGGTCTGTGACCTCCGCTGATCATCTCGCACTGTGAAGAGCTCGGTCAGAGAAACGACACCAGCGACTTCACAACGCTGCCCTGAGGACGACTGACCTGCCCAGAGCGCTTCGTTTCCCGGCCAGGCTGCACTCGGAACCCTGGAGGACCCTGCCGTGGTGCGGTGCAAGGCGGCGTGAACGCAGGGCAGGCTCGGCGCGGCCAAACCGTTCCCACCCGGCTTCTCTCCCCACTATTTACTTTAGATCTCCAGGCTCTGAGAGGCCCTCGTTCATATCACGAATCAGATCTCGATGCTGTTGTAGACTCTCGAGCTTTCCAACCCAAGCAAGGACTGAGCTAGGCCAAGACACGCAGTGTAGCACACTCCCTCACTCGGGTAGGAACACTACAGGGCACCCTCCACGAAATCCCTTTAGAACGGGGCGCACCACTCTCTAGACAGCACGCTGCTCTACCTAAGGCACCCGCTGTACCACAAAAGCCCACTTAATGCATGTTCCACCTGGGCTGCGATGCCACTGTCAGCCGGAACCACACACCCCAGAGAGGACGTCGGTGGGCACCGGGGCCTCGCAGTGCTGGGCACAACTGGTGGAGCGTAATGGCTGCAGGCCGCGGACAGGCCACACGGCCGGACGCTCCTGTCCCCGCTGCCCTCTCTTCTCCAGGTGGCCAGAGCCCTCACGTCTCGCCCTACACAGTCAGGAGTCACAGGCAGCCACGACTGTGCTCGACCGACCTCCAGTAGCGCATCTCGGCTGTGCGGGGCAAGGGAAGAAATCGGAGTTACTGCCCAGTGAAACTGCAACCCATCCGGAGACTTCTGAGTCTCTAGAAGATGCCCACAGGCCAACTCTGAGGCAGGACAGCGGAATGAATGAAAGAGGTCTGCCCAGTGAATGAGTCAGTGCCCCTTGGGAACTAGGTCTAAGAAAGACAGACAGAGAGAAAGGCAGAATATACAGGCGGCGGTGCGTGGGCCGAGGCCAGAGGACAGCTCGAGAACTCAGTTCTTTCTTTCCAACTGCATGAGCTTTTGGGGGTCAAACTCAGGGCACGAGATTTGCAAGCAGAAGCCTCATGCGTTGAGCTATCTTGAGGGTCACCTCCCTCCCTCCTCTCTCTTTCCTCCCTCCTTCCTCCCTCCCTTTCCATCCCTCCTTTCGCGCGCGCGCATGTGTGCGTGTGTGTGTGTATCAGAGGGTATTGTGTATGCCTGTGAAAGTCCAAGGGTGACTTCTAGAATCACCTTATATTGTGCGACCTTCTCTGTGTGTGTGGGTGTGTGTGTGTGTGTGTATGTGTGTGCGTGTGTGTGTGTATCAGAGGGTATTGTGTATGTCTGTGAAAGTCCAAGGGTGACTTCTAGAATCACCTTATATTGTGCGACCTCCTCTGTGTGTGTGTGTGTGTGTGTGTGTGTGCGTGTGTGTGTGTATCAGAGGGTATTGTGTATGCCTGTGAAAGTCCAAGGGTGACTTCTAGAATCACCTTATATTGTGCGACCTCCTCTGTGTGTGTGTGTGTGTGTGTGTGTGTGTGTGTGTCAGAGGGTATTGTGTATGCCTGTGAAAGTCCAAGGGTGACTTCTAGAATCACCTTATATTGTGCGACCTCCTCTGTGTGTGTGTGTGTGTGTGTGTGTGTGTGTGTATCAGAGGGTATTGTGTATGCCTGTGAAAGTCCAAGGGTGACTTCTAGAATCACCTTATATTGTGCGACCTCCTCTTTCCTTCCAGGACTGCAACTGCAGGCTGCTGCCATTTTCACCTGGCATTTTTATGTGGGATCTGGGATCTGAACTCAGGACCTTCTGTTTGTGGGGCAGAGTTTTAACCCCTTTCTCCACCTCCACATTCCTGCTTTTAAAGCAGGTTTTCTCTCCCACCACCGGCACCAGCAGGTACGTGCATGCATACACACTTACTGAGTGTGCACAGTGCACGGTGAGTTAAGTTCTGGCTGGGACATAAGCCAAGACATTCATGATTCACCTTCATTCGTCCTAAAAATACAGTGACCTCAAAATGAAAAGGAGAAGCTACAAATAAGACTCCAAGTTGAAGCTGGGTCAGAATTCTGGGGTTACTCATTCTGGCATGGCTGAAAGGTTATATGAGAAGAAAGGAATGTCATATAACTTCCACAAGTCCTGTGTTTGGGGGAGAGAAGGCACTGGATTTATGAATCAACATATGCCAACTTGGGGTGCCAATGAGTAGTAGGGTGCCTAGCAAGCAAAAAGGCCTGGATCCAATCTACAGAACCCCCTAGAAAAAACAAAATTAAAAATGATTATCTATCTTAAATGAGAACAACAAAGTAGGCCATATAAGAAAGTATTTTCAGAAAAAAATGTAATTAAACAAACACCCCCAACTGCACAGGATTCTGCATGCACATCTGCTCATTCTAGCAACCCCGAGGCACTAATTAAATACAAAAACAGAAACATCACCTTGGCCTGGGAAGGCAAAGGATCTAGATGCCGAATCCCCACACACGCCGGCAGATGATGCCTGATACCGGCTTCAAAAGGGAGCAGCTCATTAGGAAATGGCACACCTCGGCGTAGCACACCTTGGGGAGCAGGCGGGGCCGCACGCCGGGTGGGGAGGGACGCGGAGGAGCCGGTCAGCTCAGCCTCCCTCAGGCAACAGGGCTGGAAGCCCCTCGGCTTCCAGGGGCATCTCTCTGTGAATGACACCTGTCAGTCTTCAGTCAACCACGGTCCCCACCTGCTGCCTGGCTGTCCTTCCTCCCACCCTCCACAGTGACGCGATTGCCAAGGCTCTGACAAGTGCTTATTAACGCCGGCCACGCCCGGCCGACAGGAAAAACTGGCCTCCCTGGCCTTGGGCTTCTCCTAGGGTGGCGGAAGGCCGGGGCCAGGCCCACACAGAGGTCAGAGAATTTTCTCTGCCAGCGGCGAATGGCGGGCATTTCTGAGGGGTCTGGAGACCAGCAGCTCCCGGAGGGCACCGGCCACCTCCTCCTGAGGCCCTTCTGGAAACTCACGCAGGAGGCCTGCGGCAGCATCCAAACAACTGATGTGACCACCAGGGAAGCGGTGGTCTGCTTCTCCCCGGCAGCCCCCAGGAACCGCTGCTAGCCCAGCACCCCTGGATGCAGTCCTGGGGGTGAGCGGGGGAGCAAAGGCTGTGCCCTGCGCTTCCATGCAGACCATCTGCTGCAGTGCAAAGACACTGCGGCCTTGTGAGACACACACCACATACAGATGGGAAACCTACTCCAGTACAAACCCCTAGTGGCTCCAGGAATCTTATCATTTGATTTCTTTTTCTTGTTCCATTCTCGTGTGTGTGTGTGTGTGTGTGTGTGTGTGTGTGTGTGTGTGTGTGTGTGCGCGTGCGCGCATGTGTATGTGTGTGCGCCCGCGCGTGCACAAGCCAAAGATCATGTCAGAAATCACCCTCAATTGCTCTACACCCTATTCTTTCTGAGGCAGGCTCTCCAAACAAACCCTGGGCTCGCCACCCCCGGGCTTTCCTGCTAGCCAGCCTGCTTGAGGATCCTAGTCTCTGCCTGCCAAGGCTGACATTACAGGTGGGCTCCACACACCTGACACTTCATGCAAGGCCTGGGATTGTCAACTCTGGTCCTCCCCGCTGCACGGTGAGTGTTTCTACCACTGAACCACCTCTTCAGGCCAATCGCTTAGCAATTTTTAACAGCAATTTTTAGCACTGTAAATTGAAGTCGTGCTAACCCTGGCTTCTGATGTAGCCCGTCCCACGAGTCAATCACAAACATTGCTGTCTTGTTTTCTGGCAATGCTGGGTCCCTAACCACAACCTTAGGCAGGGGACACAGTGAAACTCTCATTGAATAAACAGAAGAATTAAAAGAAGAAGATGAAAAAGACCAGACTTCGCACTGGACAGAAAAGCATTACTGATATCACAGCAAAACTGAAGGCCAGTCTTGTTCCAACAACTGCTTCTAGAGCGAACTTGGACAGCTCAGTGAAGAGGAAGGGACGAAGGGGAAGAGTGGGAGGAACTCGAGAACATGCCAAGTTTTTCTTAATGGGGGACCAACACTCCCTTGGGAATGACTCCAGCGACCGACCACGTGACGTGGAGGCGGCCATCAGCCCTCGGCGTCCCAGGCAAGAGCGTCTCTCACTGAGCTCGCCATGAAGTGAGCGCTGCTACTGACAGCGTGCATCCGAAGCCTTTCTCCCGGAACGCCCGGCACTGCTGCGTTAACCTTACCCCTGAACGGAGGGAGGGGACGGGTCTGAACACCACTCCACGAGCGAGGAAGTAAAGCCAGGGCACCAGGGGCTGGGTGGGACGGGCGACAGCTCAGCCCGAGGGCCACAGCTGGGCTCTGGTTGAAGGAGGGAAGAACCCAGGACAGTTCTGTACCACCTGAACCCTCGGAGCCCAGCTGTGGCGCCCCAGCAGCTGGAAATGGGCGAGTGCAACCTACCTTGGCTTCATCGTTGATGTCCCAGGTGAAGGAGATGGCATTGTATGCAATCTCCTCGATGTTGCTGATGGTGTTGAAGCTTTCCTTATAGTCAGCTACGTGGAGAGACGGACAAGGAAAAGAAACTTAGGGTTACCAGCGTCACTGAGCACTCACAACAGCTCAGACACACACTCAGCTTTCCCTATCGGCCTCCCGACAATTCAAATAAACATTTTATTGATGTGAAGGAAGCTCCCACACAAATGGGGAAAGAGAACCCCAGATTCTGTAGCAGAGGCAGGTTTAGCTGTATCTAATGCAGTGCTACTGGATGAAAATTAGGAATTTAGGGCTTGCTTTGATACCACGTATGTTAACATGGGAGCAAGTCAGAAGATGAGCAAAATCAGGAAACTTTTAAATTCATGGTCCTAGGATTACAAATATTTATCTGAAGAACTGAGATTAGAACTCGGATCTTCTGGCTTGGGACGGTACAGCCTGCAGCCCCAGCACTGGGAGGCTGAAATAGAAGGGCCGTCGTGAATCCAGGGCAGCCTAAGCCATATGGCAAATCCGAGGCTAGTCCAGTCTGTAACGGGGGACCGGTCTCAGACACGGACCTTCTGATTCTTACCAGAGACAACATGAGCCCTACGGAGAAAACGCAAGCAGCCCGAAGAGGCGCAACCGCCGGGAGACGGTGTGCAGCAGAGAAGAACCAGGAGAGAGAACCAGGGCTCTGCCCTGTCTGCTGCACCCCATGCCCCCTCGGGGTTGTTTACAGAGAACAGGATCAGCGGCATAGTTCAGCCAGAGCTGGGGACCACTAGGAACCACAGGACAAAATGTCTCATTCTGCATATCTGCGTTTTGCTTTCCCTCCCTCATGTCACCTCCAAGTAGCAATCAGGATGTCCTGGAAGACATCGCCCCTCAAGAGGACCGAGTAGCCAGGGCAGAGGGCTTGCCCGATGCGCAGCGCTGGTCGATCCCCAACACCATAAAGAAGGGGAGCTTTGCATGCAGGCTGCCAAGTGGGGTTTCCCTGGGTCGGCATCCCAGAGAAAGCCACCGCTGGGGTCAGGCCCCTCTGAAGGGAGCAGGGACAGAGCACGGATTCCAGGAGGCACAGCACGGGGCCCGGTGCAGGTCCGTGGCCGGCACAGACATACAAATGCTTCCAGGAGGAAGTGGCCGGCCGCCGGGAGAGGCCAGGCACGAGAGCACAGCAGTCCGGCCACTCACCTATATCGATGCACCTCTGCTTGGCCGTGTGCTGCCGGGAGTGCCAGTACTTCCAGTGCCGCAGCTGGTCCTCTCGGCTCTTGTCTTCAGCGAAGACCACCATGATGACGCTCTGTGGACGAGAACGCGGCGACGTGAAGACACGAGGGGCGAGCGGCTCCGGGTGAACCATTCAGTAGGAGACTCACAGCTAAGATCCAACACAACACTGGGGGGCTGAGTCGTCTGCTCAGCCTCCCTGCCCGCTCGGCGCGGAACTCACGCGAACTTTGCTGATGGGGTGGTGGATGCCCTCGCTGCTGCTCGCCTCCTTCAGGGTGACGGGGTAGAACTGGCCCTTGTTCAGGTACGTCATGGTGCTGTCTCCCGGCTTCTGCCGAAGTGACTTGGAAGCTTCCAGGGTGTACTCGAAGTTGTTCCTATAGCACAAAGAAGTCACAGATCTCTACTCAGTCTCGGGAGCTTCCTGCACACTTTGTGTGCAGTCCTGACTGCTTGGGGGGAAGAGGGATCCTAAGACAGCAGACCACCAGCAAACACCCACCTGGCCCGCCGCGTCTCGGGCGCCACCTGCCCCCCGGGTATAAGCAGGTCTAAAGCCAAGGGACCAGAAGTTGAAGTGAGGGCTACAAACACTGACGGTTGGACGTGTGGCGCTCAGGCCATGAAAGGTCACAGAAAGCGAGAAGATCCTGGGTGAGGACCGGCTCCCACCATCAGGCGTGGGGTGCAAACGGGCTGCAGCCCGGTGCTGGAGCTGATTCGGCCCAGCACGCTGTGGGTGCGGCGTGGGGGTCTCGCCACGATCTCCCCTCGTCTCCCACCAGACCCATGAGCACCTCCCTAGGACGGTGGAGGACACGAGCGGCCGGCACGTGTGTCTGCTGTCCACGTCTCCACGGAGAAGCTAGGCAGCACCACACCACAGCGACTACAGATCATGACACCTGAACGCCTCGCTCTCTGCCCCGTGCCAGGCCCCAAGAGCACCTGGAGGGAGGGGGGTCTGCCAAGGAATTTCGACTCCTCCAAGTCCCAGACTTCATAGAGTCATTTTGTTCAAAATTGAAAAGTAACAATGTCAAGAAAACATAAAGTAATAAAATGAAACCTTAAACTCTTAAAAAAAAAAGATGCTGAGGTGTTTGTATGTTTCTAAGGAACTTGGGAAATGTGGACATTCCAAGTGGGTGGATTTTGTGACACTAGAAGCAAGCTGCTGTGTTCATTTTACCACTGCAATCGAGGCAGGAAGAACGGCCTTTGCCCACCTAGCTGCACACATTTGGGAACAGAAGGCCCCAGCCAGTGCTTAATCTCATCTCCTCTTTCAGATTCCATCCCGCTGCATCCAGGAGGGGGCAAAAGCACCAACACCAGCCAAGGAAACCAGAAACCACGCGCCCCAAGTCAAATCCCCGCAGCCAGTGCTCCCAGGGCAGGACGAGGCCGCAGGACGGACGCAGGAAGGAAGCGGAAAGCAGCAAAGCCACCTCGGATTTGCCAGCGCTGCGGGACCACCAGGAGGAGAGGGCACAACGCCGAAAACCGCACCGCGAATGAGAGACAACGATTACCCAGAAACACTGTCAAACACATAGTCCTCTGAGGTCATGCCCGGCATCCGCAGACTGAGGTCCGAGGGGAAGAAAACCTGCAACATCAATGTGATGAGCCACAACCACACGACTGTCGCCGTGACGACGGCAGACCCAGGCCTGGCACAGCGACCTGCGACCCTGCGAGGTTCATTTCCAAGAAGCCTACAAACACTTTAAACTTCAGAAAGCTACAAAAGGGACTATCCACCTTTATACACGCCCGAGGAAGGCCACCTCACTCTTCTCTAAGGGGCCCGAGACCACCCTCCCCCTTTCCAGCTTGCCCACATCCGTGTTCAGAGTCTGAACTCCGAGGCCCGTCATGGGGCTAGGAGCCAGGCCTACACCAGGGCCGGGCAAGTCTGGGGTCTTTTTCTTGAGAACGGCCACTTTCTCCTTATGCCACCAGCAAGGCCACGTGGCGGACGGCCCGCAGAGCTGACCCTTTCCACACCGTTCGTCCAGCTACCATTAGAGAGGCCGCAAGAGTTCAACGCTCACAATCCTCGGGATTGACTGTGCCAGCAACTGCTTGCTTGGGGGCTAGGACGGAACAAGGCAGACAGGAACATGCGTGTGGTCAGTGGAAGACCGTGCACCGGGCCCCTCTCCTTCCAACAAATTCTTAGCAGAAATCACAGTGTTAACTCGGCAGCTGGAAAGATTAGCCATATGCTCCTGATAATTTCTGGATTTGTAGGTTTAACTTACAAATTAAAGCATTATAGCCATGGGCCTTTGCTCTTTAAAAAAAAACCAAAAAAACAAAAAAAAAAAAACACCTCTTTTATTCCTGATCCGCTCAGGGCAGCCTGAGTTTCGAGCTTACGTAACAAGGAAAAGCTGGAACCCAATACTTATGCCCTCCTCAGGAAGATGTGTTTGCTCTCGTACCTCCTGAACACCCTCCTTGAAGGTCTCAGAGAAAGTGGAATCGGGGGTCCGCCGCTGAGCGTTGGGGGGCTGAGTGCCAGAGCTGAACTGGTCAGCGCTGAGGTTCCGGTCAAACACCACCACGCGCTCAGCAGGTTCGGGATGGTACACGGCTGGCGGGATCCCCACTGTGAAGCCATGCGGCTGGATTTCCGTCTTGATGGAGTGGGTCGGCATGGTTGCTATGGAGACAGTGACCGTGGTATCGGGAGCTGTCAGATGGCCTCGCTTGTCAATGCCCAGCTGGTTGCCGTGGGGAAGGACGATGTTGAAGGGCACGTTTTTCAGCACTTGGACTCGGTTTTCTGCAGCGGAGACCAGGGGCTGCTCGGCCACATTTGGCATGCTGCTTCTTGAGACAGAAGAAGAAACTGCATTTCAAACTCAGGGCGGCCGACACAGTTCTTTCACGATCGGGTGTGTGTGTGGGGTGGGGGGCACTGGGAATGGAGCCCAGGGTCTCGTGCATGTTTGTCACACTCTACAAGACGCCCTGCTCTCCCTGGCAGAAACCACCTAATCAGAAAATGACACAACCATGACAAGAGGCGACTTCATGATCAGTCGAGCTTCTGCAAAAGCAGAGCCTCTCGGGAACACTGGGGACTTTGAGATTTCCTCTATCCAGCTCCATTTTCGCAAATCTTAATGCAAATCCTCACATTTTACTGCGACCTGCAGCTGCATGTGTGTGATCTCCCCGGCTGTGGTTTCGGTGCAGTTAGTTAGCCGATGTGCAAAAGACTGTGTCTCCCGGGACGGGTCCCCGCTGGCCTGCCTTCAGCCAGGGTGGCTGAGGATAAAGCGGGGACCCTCTCTGGCACCCCGGGTTCTCCTGCTACTTTCCTAAGGCTGAAGCTAAAGTTTTCCCTTCAAAGAAAACCCAGCAGCACATTTACCAGAGGGCACTGTGTGTCCCTGTGGAGGACCAAGGGTGACTTTGGGAATCATCCTGGATTGCTTCTACCTCCTTCTTGCTTCGCCCTGGGATTTCCCAGGCTCCGCCCACTAGGGCCGGAAGTGCAGGCTGCCCAGCATTTTTTGTGGGATGTGGGATCTAAACTCAGGTACTTTTGCACATGAGGCAAAGGCCAGGTCCCCAGCACCAAGTCTTGCTGAGGCCGTTCAGGTCGGCCGGCCGGTGCTGCAGGATTTCATGTGCTACGCGCCCAGCTTTTCCTTTAAAGACCCCTCCTGCTGCCACACGCCGTGCTTGAGGGTCCCAAAGCAGACAAGCAAAGACAAGTTTTCACCAAAACCCTCCCTCTGGAGTGGCAGAAAGTCGCCACTCCGTTTTCTAGGAAAGGAAGTCTGCCTAAGTGAACAGATGGCTTCCCAAGCCGCAGAGGTAGTGAAATGCAGCTCAGAGCTGAGCGGCACCCCAGCAAAGCTCCTACGGGGCCTGCCGGGCTCACCGCTTACCTTTTGCTGTGTTCCGGCTCTGGGTGCTCCCCCTCTGGCTTGGGGACAGATGACCGTCTCTCCCTGGGGACCTAGGGCATTCACACGTGCAAAAGGAATTCACTGTCACCAGCAAGGAAGGCGTCACCCAAAGCCGCTGTCCACTCCCCCCCGCCCCAGGCTACCGATAGATAGCGCAGGCTCAGGGGGTACTGTGGACGAGACAACGCTGCCCTCAAGTTGCTCATGGTGATCCCCGGCACGACACTAAAGAGCAACTGCTCTTCAGTTGAAGGGAGAAGGCGTCGTTGCAAACCTTAACACTGGAGTAGGTTTTCATTTCCTGATGACCTGGTTGTGCCCATCTGTCTACATCATGTACAGGGAAGCTTTAGAGACTCACTGAGCTCAGGGCACTTCACTCCTGTCACCTCTCAGACCATGTGCAAAGCCAAAGGAAACAGACCCTGGACAGTTTGTTCCTCCCGAGACCCAGGGATGGCAGCAGAAGTCAAGCGCTTTGGTTGCTTTCGGCCACAGACAAACCCCATTCATCTGTCCCAGCCTGATTCCTCTTTCTTGCCAGCGGGTAGAGAGCAGATAAACATTACCGGGTACCCTGTGACATCCACCCCTGAGCACCCTCACATGACTGAGACATGTAGAGGTGTTCTTGGTGAGAACATTCTATTACATGCCATTGCATGCTTTAACACTAGAGACAAAACGAAGTATTGTTTTATAGGTTAGCAATCTGCTTTTAGAGCTTGGCTAGTATTAAGTAATAATGGCCAATGCTTACAGCCAAAGTCCTGAGATGTAATTCATTAAAAAAACAGCTTCCCTGACTAGTAAGTATCACCGCATAACGGTCAATCTTAGTGGACAGTCACATGGCTCTTCTCCTCCTGGGACACAGAACACTGTTATACCTTTAAGAGACTTCAGTTCTTACATATGCATGCACACACACAGACACACATCTACCCCCACATGCACACCCACCAAACCCCACACATGCACACACATGTACACCCATACACACATGCACGTACATACACAGGTAGGTACTAGCGTGGAGGAGCGTCTCAGAACTGAAAGTTCTTGTCTTTCTAAACACAGTGGTGACCGTGAACACCCGTGTTACCCACGGCAACAGTTAGTCCAGGGACCCCTGGCAGAACTGTGTTAAACTGAATCCAGAATTCTGAAGGGCCACCCCCGAGTGGCTTCCACTGGTCAGACAGAATGCCAAGGACGAGGCAGAAGGGCGCAGTCCCTAGCAGCCAGCGTGCTGTGGCACGGACAGCCTCTGGATGACCAGACCTGGGTAGAAACCCGGGCTGAACATGCCCCGGCCTCAGGACCTGATGGTGAATGGCGCCTCGCAGGGTCGCAGGTCACCAGCCAGTGGCGGCGGCTCATGGCTAGGACTTGGCAGGAAGGTGCTGCGTGGTGGTGTCCTCGGAGGCAAAGCCACACAAAGCCATGCAGACTGCACACCATGCTCAGGGCTAACCCAGAGCCGACAAACAGGCAGCATAACGTTCTCATCTCAGAGCCAGCCGGTCCCGGAATAATAAGTATGCGCCGTTTCCTGACTTCTATGGCCAATCGCAGGAAATCAAGGGCAATCGCCCTGACTGAGCCCGGGTGGTTGGCTCTGCCAGCCCCCAGCACCAGGGCACCTCTGGCTAAGATGCTCAGACCCAGGAAGATGCAGCTGCCACCTTCTTTTACGGCAGCGTCCTGGCCAGTGAGAGCCAGGCTGCTTCACACACTTTAACAACAGCCCTTTGATTCTACGAGCGTAGCTGTTCAGCTTTGAACCTGGCGCGTCAAAGTACTCATTAAGCTATTTATAGTCACTGCTGGAGCACCAGGCCCTACACGCTCCCAGCAAACGACTGTTTTATGTGCCTCAAACCAGGGCTGTCTGAGACCCTCGCGCAAGCATCAAGAGCAAGCAGCCCAAGCAGTAGCCATAGGATAGCCCACTCTGGAGTCAGGGCAGCCCACCCCGGGGTCTCAGGGCAGCCCACCCCGGGATCACAGCCCACCCTGCAGCCACAGGGCGGCCCACCCCGGGGTCGCAGCCCACCCAGGGCCGCAGCCCACCTTGTAGTAGTCATACAGCAGGCCCAGCGCAGCCGCACTGTCCTCATCTCCGTTGATGCTCATCATGGCTTTGGTCGCTGCAGTGAGCGGGTTTTCCAGAAAAGACTTCCAGGCCTCATCCTCGCTCGTGTAGGGGCGCCGCTGCGGGTACAGGGCCTCATTCTGGAGGACCAACACTGGCCGCTTGCTTCAGAGGAATTGAAAGGAAGAAGATAACGCACACGCCTCCAGCAAGGAGGACAGACCGCTTTAAAGAACTAAGCAATTCCTGCAGCGGGCACGTGCTCGGTGCCAGGGACCGCTGGGGGAGCCCGCCCAGCGTGGGCAAGGCTCGGAATGCCATCATCTGCCTTGCAACAGGCTCAGCACCTCCTCTCTGGAGGCGCCTGGGAGCAGAACCTAGCAAACACAACGGTGTCCCAAGCTCCTCTTGATGCTGAGATAGGAACTTCCAGAAACTGCAGTTGAGGCCTGACCCGAGGGGCGGAACGGCCGGGAGGCAATGCTTTACATCGCCTTTGCTTTACTGGCTTCATGGGTGACTCTAGGCCGAATCAAGACAAGACCAGAAGGCAAAATGGACCTGTGGATCCACCCAAGGGAAGCTGCTCAGAAAAACAAACTCGCAGTGACCCCCCCTTGAGAAAACGCCAGGCTCATCAAATATGTCAGAGGGGACATAGTTAGACAAAGGAATGCTTCTTTTCTCCCAGAGCCGCAGGTCTGCGCCCTCCCCCAAGCCCACATCTTACTTCTGTAAGTCACTTCCCTGTTCCCCTCAGAGGCCCTGCCTTAAAACAACTCCTTCCTAGAAGCCGAGGCGGGGAGGAGGGCCCCAGAGCAACAGGGATACCCGCTCTAATCCTTCAGGGTACATGAGAAAGTTGGGAGATTCGAGTGACTTCCAGCAGACAGTGCATGAGATGTAGCCAAAGGCGACTGTAAATCGAAAGAAGGCCTAATTCTCTGGCAGGGGAGTGAACCGTTGATCTCAGAGATAACACTTAACCTACAATAAATGAAGCCACTGGACAGAAAACAGATTTAAAATAAGTAAGTGGAGAAAACCAATTTTAAAAATCTTTATTCACGTTAGGGACACCCTAATTTTAGTCCCAAGACTCCCTGCTCAGGGCGCTGGGCTTAATCCCGGCACCCTCTCCCCACAAATAAATAACATCTTCACTAGTTTTTCACATGGGGCAAGAACTAGTTCACGTTCACAGTGTAGTCTGGTGGGAAAAATCCAGGAAATCAATGGTGATCTTGGTGAAGCTTTCTGTGAGCTTTAATTTAGACGATTCGAGCAAACATTACTGATTCCAAAACCCTGAAATGTCAACAGTCTCAACAACTGTTCAGTTGGGCCTATTTAATAAGTCAATAGAGAGAGAAAATGGAACATTGACTTTAGCAAGATGGAGCAGTACTTTTTGTAAAAGAGAAAGAATTCAAATGTATGTCTGCAACTACTCTGAATTATCGCTGTTCCAACAAGCCAATTTAAGGATCTGCACTGTTGCGACACAAGGAATGAAATATGTAAATGGCCTAGAGGTGACCTCCCTCTCCAGAAGTGAGTGTGGAAAGACTGATTATCTGTCCAAGGAATCAACAGAGGATAGGGTTTGGCAGTTACCCAGGTCCTTTTAAAAACAGATATAGATTTAGAGAAAGGAGAAATCTTTGAAAGGGGGCGGAGGCACTTAACAACCTCATCTACCCCAAATCAAAAGGGCGCGCTTCAGGATACAATTCCAAGAATCTAGTCTGAAGGTGGCTTGTTCCTTCAACACGAAATAGACACAATTCCTTCAAAATAAAGGGCTTCTCCTCTAAAATGGAGAAGACTGTCTATACAAACCCCAAGTTTTAACAAAGTAAAGAGATGTACAAAGAAGCACTCCCTAAGCCACCTATCCAACAGTTAATGGGGCGGCGGAACCGTGGGTGGTTCCCTGGTGCCCAGCCGAGCTATGATTATTAATAATCTAATAGCTACTTCCAGAATTCCAGAAGACTCCACAGACCACTGGCTCGTCCCACTGCCCCTGTGCTAGGCTTGTGGCTTCTTCTCCCCCCCTTGCCCTATATTTGTACAAGCATCAGAAAATAAATATTTTTCAAGCGGCTTTATGTCTGCGATTACCCGGAAGGCACTGTATATTTCCAAAGTGTGTCTGGTGCCCAAATGTTAGCTCTGGAACTTTTGCCTTATCTGAACCTCCAGTCCAGAAGAAACAAACACAAGAGGGTGCAATCCACCGCTGCACCCTGGCCAGCGCTTGTCTGGGCCCCCAAAGGCACATGGGCGACTCTTTAAGGGTCACCACCTAGGCTTCCAGAATAGACAGCCTGGATGCTCCTGAGACGAGACCACGGTCTTGCTGAGTTCTAACAGTCAGTCTTCGCATCCGGAGGACACGCACTGTAACACGATCCGCAACCAGGAATTATGAAACGCTCTGCCTGGGCTTTCGCTCTGCCTGGGCTTTCGGAGCAGCCGAAACAGGCTGGCTTGGTCTCTGGGGACGATCCCTGGGCTACCAGTCGGCACTGTCCCCCGCCGAAGCCTTACTGCCTCTTCCTTAGCACCGGGGGTCAAAGTGCTGTCCAACACCCCGACCCCACAAGGAGTACCAACTCCAGTTTTTGGTACACCCACCCCACAGCAAAAACACGGTTGTCTGTAGTTACCATAGCGATGCAAGTGTGCAAGAACAACCGCGGCGAAGACCACGCCAGGCACCCGACTCTTCCACCTTGCCCCGCGTCTCTCTCGGGGAGCCCGGTGACAGCAGCCGGCGGGTGAGAGCCGGGGCGGAGGGGCCGTGGCCCGCGTTCTCCGCGCTCCCCTCCCTGTGCTCCCAAGCTCCCCGTCACCTCCATACTCCCCTCTGTGCTCCCCGCCGCGCTCCCTTCCCGTCCTGCCTCTCCTGCACCCCACTCCCCGCTCTCTCCGTGCTCCCCACCCCAGCTCCCCTGGCCGTGTTCCCCTCCCAGTGCTCTCCGCGCTCCCCTCCTCGACCCTCTCCGTCCTCCCCTCTGCACCTTCTCCTCCCCGCGCCCCCTCCCCGCTCCCCTCCCCTCCCCGCTCCCCTCCCCGCCCCGCTCCCCGTGCTCCCTCCGCGCTCCCGCCGCGCCCCCTCGCGCGCCCGGCTGGCCGCGGCAGGTGCGGGCGGCCCCTCGGCCCGGCGCCCGCGCCGCACTCACTTGTCGTACTCCTGTGTCATCGCGCTCGCTCGCTCGCTCGCTCGCCGCGCCGGGCCGCAGAACTGGACTTTCGGGTTGGGACGGTGCGCGCGATCGGGGGGAGGCGGCGCGGCGGGTCCGGAGCGGCGGCCCCGACGGGTTGGGTTCGCTTTTCTCGCTCTGAGCCGGCTCGGCGCGGGCTGCGCGCACAGGGCGCGGGGCTCGGCCTCCCATTGGCTGGCGGCGCGCCGGCCGGGGGCGGGGCCCGGAGGGCCGGGGGGCCGGGCGCGCCTCCGGATTGGTCGGCGAGCGGGGCGGAGGGGGCGAGGCCGACGGGCCGAGCGGCGCGGGCGGGGCGCCCACGCGGTCCGCGCGGTGGCGCTCGGGGTGGCGCGTCGGGCGGCCGCGCTGGGCGCCCGTCGGGCCTGGCGCCGGCGCCACGAGGCTGCGGCGCGCCGGCCTTCCTCGGTGCCCCTGCTCCGGCCGCCCCCTGCGCGCCGCCCGCGGGGTCTTTTCCTCGCTGCTGCTCAGGCCTTGCGCGTCGCCTGCTCAGGTGGCCGTGCCCGGTGCCCGTGGCCGCGCCAGGTGCCCGCAGCCTCCGTCCCTGGGCGTTAGCCCGGGCTCCAAGCCGGCCGCAGCCCTAGCGGCAGGTGCGGTGCTTCCCCATCCGGAGCCTCGTGCGCCCGAGGCCTGCTACCTGCAGGCACTGCCCTAGACGCCGGGGACAGGGCGGAGATCAGAACGGACAAAAGTCTGCTTCCTGCAGCGTCCTGGCTCAGGGGAATGTGTCACAGTAAAACCTGTGGTATGCGGAAAAGTGGCAAGTTCTGCAGGCAGGTGGGGAGGTGGGGTGGAGTTTGGGGCTTGAGGACCAGGTGGGGAGGTGTTTGGGATTGAAGGAGGAAGACCTCTGAGGTGCCGGAGGAGCACTGCTAGAGGCGGCACAGCATGGATCGGGGCACTAGGGTGTCCACTGGAGCGCTAGAGACCCCTGTGCCCAGAGAGTAGCTGGCAGTGCGTGTCACAAAGTAGCCCCGGGCAGCCTCCGTAAGGTCTGCGATGGGGAAGCACTGGGCCACTTGACGATTTGCTCGTTTTCTAAAGGAATCTGGCCGCTGACTCGTAGACAACCCCAAAAATACAAGCAAAAGCATGGCGCAGAGTGATGGGCTGAGGGTCTGGATTCGAGCTGTGCCTGTGATGGCAGCGCGCACAGGATTTCCTGAAAGCAGGATTTGGTGACGCGTCTAATCCCAGCAGTCTGGAGGCCGAGGCAGGAGCAGCTCCGGTGTCACGTGGAGTCAACATCTGAAGGGAACAACCAGAACAGCCACAGATGAAGGAGTTGAGAGTGAATTCAGGTTTTCAGCCGCAGGCTTGACTGATTGTTCCCTACGCTCGCTACAGATGCTTGGGGGAGCGCAGAAGACCCGCTTGGCACATGCCAAGTCCAAGGTTTACTTTGCATCTGAGTAGATGCTTGGTGTAGATGGAGCCAAGACTGATGTCCACAGGGGACATCTTGCTCATCAGTCTTGAAATGAGTGGTATCTCCTAGGTGGGGAGGAAGCAGCAGCACGTGACCGGCTGGGTCCTGAAGCCCCCAACAGCCGAGGAAGGAGAGAGAGGTCTGCTGTCCTCCAAGGACTGAGCACAAAGCTTCTGCCTTCCATCACCTCACCACCACTGAGTTTGATCTCCGAACGTCCAGCACTCCCCCTAGTCAGACACTGCGGGCTCTGCTGTCCTGTCCAGCCTCCGTCCCTGGTCAGAAACAGCCATCTGTCCTTTTCCTCATGCTCTGGTTTTCTACTTAAATAAATCGCATTTACAGCAAGATGAGTTGAGAACAATAATAAGGGCAGGGAAGGTGGTCTGTGGACATCTGCAAATCCACAGATATGGAAGCCACACCTTTATGTGGTCTTTCCTCCTCTCTTAAGCTGTCTTCACACTGTGGCCAGAATGCTCTTCACAAAACACCATCCTGGGCTAGAGAGACGGCTCAGGGGACAAAGCCTTTGCTCGCAAGCAAAAGGACCTGAGTTCAGATCCTATGTAAAAATGCCAGGTGGTGTGGTACTGGCCTGGGAAACCCAAAGCGAAGCATAAGGTGGAATAGCAATTCAGGATGGATCCTGATGTCACACTTGAGCCTCCACAGGCACACACTTAAGTGCTTTCTTATACACATACGTGCACACCCAGAAAACCCCCCAACAAACCAAGAACTCACATCCCAAGTCACTCCATTTGTGACTATGGTAAAGTCCAAGTTTCTCAGTAGTTGTGCACAGCTGGGCTGCCCGCCTCAAGCCAAGCCCCTTCCTGACTGACAGGTGTGTCTCTGTACTGACTGACAGGTGCATCCCCGTCCTTCCTTCTGGCCGTCCTGACCCACGTTCAGTGAACTGTCCTGTGTGGCCCGCAGTGCCTTCCACATGGCCACAGACCACATTTACCAGGTTCCGTTTGCCACGAGCAAGCTCGTTGGTGTCTCAGTCGTGTGATGGGCTTCCCGGAGACCACCAGCAAGCACTACGCCCACCATCACGGGACATCACCACACCACGTGCAGACGGAAGATGTGCAGGTGATGGAGTTAGTACTCTGATGGCGTCCACCACGTCCAGCCGTCACCATCCTATTCCCAAGATTCTCCTCACACCATCTTGCCTTTAAAATGCAGCTGAATGGCGCTGTCCTCTCTGCGCGCCCGCTCTCCCCATATTCTGGTCCCTTCTGAGTCATCTCTAGGGTTAACTTAATGCCCCTTCTGGTATGGAAGATGAATTTCTAATTATTCATTTCCAGCGCTTTCTAAAATTCAAATCTGTATCTATGAGCTATTATTGATATCTCTTTATTTTTGCTTTTTAAAAACTATTTTTTTGGGAGTTGGAGAGATGACTCAGGAGTTAAGCCTCTGCCTCGCAAGCAAAAGGTCCTGAGTTCAGATCCCAGATCCCAGGTAAGAACTCCAGGTGGAAATGGCAGCAGCCTGTACTTCTGGCCCTGGAAGGCAAAGCCTGGGAAACCCCAGAGCAAAGCAAAGAGGACGTAATGCATCCAGGGTGACCTCCATAGGCACACACGGTATCCTCTGATACACCAGAAACACACACACACACACACACACACACACACACACACTATTTTTTTTTTTTAACGTGGGACCTGGGATCCGAACTCAGAACCTTCTGCTTGTGAGACAGAGTCACAACCCCTGAGCCATCTCTCCAGTCCCCACACACACTATTTTTAACTTAAAATTACTTGAGAAATAAAAGGAGAGAGAGAGAGAGAGAGAGAGAGAACAGAATATTCCAGGTCACATGCGGGTGGAGGTCAGAGGATAACTTTTGGAAGTCAGCTCTCTCTCACCATACAGGATTCTAGGGACTGAACTCAGACCTCCGGATTTGCCAGCAGACACCTTCGCCGCCAGTCTGTCTCACTAGCCCCTAAAAGGACTTTTAATTTCAAAGATAATGCTTATGATTTAAAAGGAAGAAGGAAAGAGGGCAAGGATAAGGAATACAGGAAGGAAAAAAAGACATCTAAGCAATTCAGAAGAAACAATCCAAAGAGGCCCCTCTGTCGCCACCCTGAGTCCCTTTCCCTGAAAAAAAAACCAGCCCCGCTGACAACTAATTTGTCAGCACTGCACACTGATTCCTGAGCAAATGAGAGGCATGCTAGACACCAGCTCTCGCTTCTTGTGTTTCACACCAATTTCATGTCAGTGCATGGAAGTCTGTATTTTCCAAAGGCTGCGATGGTTTTCGCAGGGTACATAACAGGCCATACTGGTGGGCAACTTGTTTCTCCAGCTTTTCATAATTACAAGCCCAGTGAGCACCTTTTAAGTACGTCTTTGCGCACTTGACAAACTCTGTGTAGAATTGGGGTTGGTAGAGGAAGATGTTTGTAGGATTGCGGTTGTTTCTTGTTCTTTTATTATTTGTGCATGTGTGCATGTGTATGTGTGTCTGTGTGTGTGTCTGTGTATATGTGTATTTGTGTGTATGTGTGTATATGTGTCTGTGTGTGTGTGTATGTCTGTCTCTGTGTGTATATGTGTGTGTTGTATATATATGTGTTTGTATGTGTATATGTGTCTGTGTGTTTGTTTATCTGTGTGTGTCTCTGTGTATATATGTGTGTGTCTGTATGTGTGTGTGTGTGTCTGTCTGTGTGTTTCTGTGTGTGTGTCCGTATGTCTCTGTGTGTATCTGTATGTGTGTGTATGTGTCTGTGTGTGTTTGTATGTGTGTGTGTGCTGCGTGTGTCTGTGTATGTATCTGTGTGTGTATGTGTGTCTGTGTGTGTGTGTGTGTGCGTGTGTGTCTGTGTATCTGTGTGTGTCTGTGTGTTTGTGTATCTGTGTGTGTCTCTGTGTATATATGTGTGTGTCTGTGTGTGTGTGTGTCTGTATGTGTGTGTGTTTGTGTGTATGTGTATACGTGTGTGTTGTGCGTGTATGTGTCTGTGTGTGTCTGTGTGTTTGTGTATCTGTGTGTGTCTGTGTTTGTGTGTATATGTGTCTGTTTGTGTGTCTGTGTGTGTATATGTGTGTGTGTGTATTTGTGTCTTCCTGTTTGTGTATCTGTGTCTGTGCGTATGTATGTGTTATGTGTGTATCTGTCTGTGTGTATTTATGTGTGTGTGCGTGTCTGTGTGTGTGTGTGTGTATTTGTGTGTGTCTTCGTGTTTGTGTGTCTGTGTCTGTGCGTATATATGTGTTATGTGTGTATCTGTGTCTGTGTGTATTTATGTGTGTGTGCGTGTCTGTGTGTGTGTGTCTATTTGTGTGTGTCTTCGTGTTTGTGTGTCTGTGTCTGTGCGTATATATGTGTTATGTGTGTATCTGTGTCTGTGTGTATTTATGTGTGTGTGCGTGTCTGTGTGTGTGTGTCTATTTGTGTGTGTCTTCGTGTTTGTGTGTCTGTGTCTGTGCGTATGTATGTGTTATGTGTGTATCTGTGTCTGTGTGTATTTATGTGTGTGTGCGTGTCTGTGTGTGTGTGTCTATTTGTGTGTGTCTTCGTGTTTGTGTGTCTGTGTCTGTGCGTATATATGTGTTATGTGTGTATCTGTGTCTGTGTGTATTTATGTGTGTGTGCGTGTCTGTGTGTGTGTGTGTGTGTATTTGTGTGTGTCTTCGTGTTTGTGTGTGTGTGTCTGTGCGCATGTATGTGTTATGTGTGTATCTGTGTCTGTGTGTATTTATGTGTGTGTGCGTGTCTGTGTGTGTGTGTGTGTGTATTTGTGCGTGTCTTCGTGTTTGTGTATCTGTGTCCGTGCGTACGTATGTGTTATGTGTGTATATGTGTCTGTGTGTATTTATGTGTGTGTGCGTGTCTGTGTGTGTGTGTGTGGTCTGTGCCCTGGCACTGTGGAAATCAATGGGCAACCCTGCCCTTGTTGCGCAGTACTCCACACCCTCCAATCTGCTGGGCCCGGAACTGCCAGGCCTCTGCCTTCTCTCTGGATGTCTGGGGTACAGGAGCCACGACATCTGTCCTTTTATGTGGGCTCTGGGGGTCGAACTCTGGTCCTCAGGCGTGGACACAAGAGGTTTATGCACTGAACCCCTGGTTTGCTGTTCTGAGAGGGGGTCATTACGCAGCCAGGGCTGGCCTCAAACTTCTCCTCCTCCTTTCTGGGCCTCCTGGTTGCTATGGTTACAGAGGAGCGCACGGCCAGCCCACCGCAGGGGAGCTGAAGGAGGGCGCTCAGCAGGCTGCTTCCTGGGCGACAGCTTCGGAGCAGGGACCTACCTTGCCCCCTCTGCCACAGATCCGAGCTGTAGCCCAGGGGCTTCTGCTGGCCAGCAGTCACCCCTGTCTCTGCACCTTAGAGAAAGGAAGCAGGGGGACAGTCGTCGCTTCTCCTGCTTGCACGTTTCATGCTGGAAGAATGGTTGCCATGGTGGACAGGCCAAAGTCCAGGCATCCGAGCTTGCAGTCCCCCCTCAGCGTGGCTGCCAGCACCCATCTCCAATTCATGTCCCATTAAAAGCCCCTAACACTTAGAGCGCCTGGTGCCTCTGTCATGGCGTCTCCTGAACATGTGCTGGATGTCAGGACCCTTGCCCACTCCAGGTAAAGGCCCCCTCAGTGCCACCAGTGCCTTCAGAATCATCTCCCCAGAGCCACCAGAATTACCCCCCAGTGCCTTCAGAGTCACCCCCCGCCCCCAGCCATCAGAATCAACTCCCCTCCAGCTCTCAGACTTAGGAAACTGTTAAACATTTGAGTCTCTGTTCTTCAATGTGGCCAACTGGATAATTCCTATTACTGGGGGCTTTTGCTACTTTTCAGGATGTGATGTGGTTGAGGATGAGGAAGGAGGACTAGAGTTAAGAATTCCTGCTAGCCTGAGATAAATAGTAAATGCATCACTCACTCATAAATAAACAAACAAACACAACAAAGAGAGGCTGGAGAAAGTCCAAATGCTAGAGACACTTATGAGGAATAGAGACCACCTGAAGCTGATCCCAATGTCCCACATGGTAGGAAAGAACCAACTTCTAAAAGTTGTCCTCTGACTTCCACATGTGTAGCAGAGCATGTACATTTTCTCTCTCTGTAATTTAAAAAAAAAAAAAAAGGAAAGGAAAAGAGAAATGCCTCATAGTATCAGCCCCATGACAGGCACTCCGTGAATATTATACTTTCCACCTTCCTATTTTCCTTACCCCAGCATAAGCTGTTAATGGACAAAACCTAATCTGTTTTTAACAAGCAACCTCATCATCCAGCGCAGATATGAGCACGTTAACACCGGCAACTTCAGGATGGCAAGGACATCAGCCTTTCGGGCAGTGCTCAGGATTCAGAGCACCTGCCCAGGATCCCTGGATTCTGGGGACACTTTGAGGCAGGCGGGACTATGCCCCTCTGATGGACGGAGAAGCAGGGGCAGAGGTGAAGCAGATTTAGCATCTTAAAGTCTCAGTACCTCCAGTCCTCATACTTTCTACCAGGTCAGTATGTCTGCGTGAGCTTCTGGGGCTAGCCGTGGTCCCCCTGCAGAACAACAGGGGCGTCCCAGCTGTTGCGTCTAGGGACAGCATCTGACTTGGTAGGTGACGTCTGGCAGTTCCCTAAGTGGATTCTCAAACTTTGAGACCACATTGACTCTCAACTTAGCATCTTCAGCCTTGGCATCTGGGTGCCAAGTGTCTAGGATGACACTGTCATGAATGCGCGTGCTTGAGGTCCCCCCACCCCCCTGTAGCTGGGACTTGGTCCAGACTCCAGTTGCCAACAAGCAGCTGCAGTCCTGCGTGTGAATGGAGGCAGAGGCGGCTAAGCGCAGTTGGGTGTCCCCATGCGCTGGCAGCTGGAAGCACCTGGATACCTTGCATTCTTGTCTGATGGCTTCACTGTGGATTGATCGTTCCAGCAAAGGCTTGGTGGTTGCAACACAGCTACCTGCAAGCCCTAGGCTCAGGAGCACCAGCCTTAACCTCCAGTAAACCCCTCTCGCCAGTGACTGACAGCGAATGGGCGTAGCCATTAGACTCACTACCACTTCAAGAAAACAGCCAGACAGGGAGCCGGGAGGCCCAGTCATGCTGCCATATTTTACTCTTTGAAGAAGGGTTACTGGGGATTACACATCTTTGTGGTAAGATAACCACGGCCGTACATTTTAGTGCCAGGGAGAGAACTGTCCTGCTTTGTAAGCAGGAAACAAGGACAGACCAGCTCACTTCTCAGAGTTGACTTTTCGTTAATCTGATTTTTACAACATTTTTCCCCAAGTGACAATTTCTTTTACTTGAAATTCAAGTATTTTTGCATTCACTTTTGTATGTCCTTTTTTAGTAAACCATGACAATATTGAATCCAGGGTCTGTAATGGTGAATGACTTCTGCTGGTGATTATTAGAAAAACGAATAACTAAGGAATGTTGAAAAAAGAAAAGAAAAAACCTCTAGAGACTTTTGCGTAAGCATCAGGCAAGAAAGACGGGCGAGACTAGAGTTTCGTGATGGCCGCCCGCGAGCAGAGGGCTGGGGTGGGCTAGATCTGAGCACAGCGTGAAGGCAGGTCTGCCTCTATTGCTTCAGAATCACGGAAACTGCCCGGCATTACCTGGATATCCTTTAATCCTTTTAATAACAGCATCAGAAAGCTGTGGCATACTCTGCTCTGGGTTGTGGTGGGGTCAGCAGATGGGAGACACTAACTCTAGACATGAAATCCATGGAGAGCCCGGCAGTGTGAGTGTGTGTGTGGGGGGGGGTGAGAGAGACAGAGTGTGTGAGAGTGTGAGTGTGTGTGAGAGAGAAAGAGAGAGAGAGAGACCCAGCACTCTACCACCAAGCTACACAAGCAAGCATGGCTGCGGATGATGCTAAACAAACCTACAGCAGCTCACTGAAAATACAGAGAAGACGGCCAGGCCCGATGGCAAAGGCCTGGAATCTCGCTACTCAGGAGGCTGAGCAGGAGGTCATGTGTTCAAGGCCGGCCTGGGTAACTTATCAACCTGGCATCTCAGAGAGTAAAAGGAGGGCATATACCCTACTGGTAAAGCTCTTGCTGAGAATGTACGAGATCCTGGGGTGAACCCCAGCAGCTCGACACAGAATAATAAAAGCAGAAAGGGTGATTGTGCATCCGGCGGTGCTGTGTGGCGAATGCACTCTGAGCGTGCAGCATTGATTCGTAGAACTGAGATGCACAGCGCACTTCTTTGCCGTGTCCCCTGGATTGTAACTGGGAGCACTTCTCATCTAAGGCCTCATGCTTCTTAACCTCAAAGTCTCCTTGGCCCCTGGGGCTGCAGACGGCACCTACTCCACGGTACTAGGCACACCCGTGCCCACGCATGCCCACGCGTGCATGGCTGGCCCCAGCTCTGCTCTCCAGTCACTGTCTGGAGAACCGTGCATGTAAGATGTCCCCATGCTGGGATCAAGGCGTGTGCGGGAGTCGGACTCTGCCCGCGGCAGCTGAGACCAGAATTCTAGGCTGGCTGGAGATGACATTTAAGCCGTGTCCCCAGGGAGGAGAAAGTGTCCTTCTGAGAAGAGGACATTCCTGATAAGGACTCCAGGCCAGGAAAGAGCCCCAGGGAGCGAGGTGTCATGGCTTGCCTGCGCGGCGCGGGGCAGGAGACGTGAGGGGAGCGGAGGGCGCACAGCTGTGACCTCCCGGCCAGTCATCAGGCCCGCAGACAGCGAGGAGCCAAGGGAGTCTGAGCGCCAGAGCGCTATTAAATCTAGTTTTGGAAAATGACTGGTTGAGGAGTGATGCACGCATGGCGAGGAGAGGGTTATGCAACCTCCCAGAAGAGGAGCGAGAGGGTCTGACATGCTGCGCAGGTCAGGGGTCAGACCTGGAGACCAGGAGCTGGTGAGACCTGAACGGTGGCACCCGACAGCAGGGGACAGAGGGGGAGAGGGACACAGGGACACAGGGAGAGCAGGTTTGGGTGCAGCTGCAGGCAGTGGAGGACTTCCTCCACACATAAAGACCAGTGTTCTCATCCACGTCCCCCCAGGGAGAGGAGGGCAGAACTACCAACTGCCACAGCCCATGGGCTCTGGACCTGGGCCGCCTGGGATCAGATCTTGGTTTTGTGGCTTCTTGTGGGACCTTGGGCAGATTACTATGTGTCTCAACATCCCTCATAAATAACGTGGAGTCGGCACCCCTCATAAGTAACACAGAGTCAACATCCCCCATAAATATAACGTGGAGTCGGCACCGTAGTTAGGAGGATGAATAAATCAGGGGCCTGGAGCACTCTAAGCCAGAGACAATTATTTGACCAGCCACAAAAGTAATATCTGGTTGTTCTGTCTTCTTAGAACTTCGAACTGGCTCAGAACCATGCCCAGGCGGCAGAGGGGCGAGAGTCATCAACGGTGGCTGTAACGCGGGAAGGTTTGAGTCTCCTCCCTTTTGTCCCTCCACTCCCACTAGCAGAATTCTCTGTCTCCATGAGATGTGGCCCCTTCTGAAAGGACACTTGCAAGCAGACTACACCTATGTCCAAAACGCAACATGCTGCAGGAACTGCGGGCAGGAATGTGCAGCGTACCCCGAAAGGAGCAGGGGAGCAGGGAGCCGTGCCTGGGAGGGGGGCGTCTCCCTCAGTCTCCCACCTGCAGGGAGGCTGATGGTGGCAGATGCTGGAGCTGGGCTGAGCCACAGGACAGACCCCGGGAATGTCCCTAACCCACACGGCCCAAGCCTCTTACGCAGGTCCCCGGGTCGCGCTGTGTAGAGCACTTTGATTAGATAGTAAGGAGCAATTAAACAAAACCACAACAGAAAAACCAAGACTTTGAGTGGAGAGGAAGTGACTGGGCTGAGTCCGGGAAAGAGGAAACACCAAGTCCCCTGGCACGACTCAGTCCCCCGACAGTGGAGGCCACTGCTTCAAAGATGTGTCTTCTGGTTCCAATTCCCAAGGAGAGAAAAGGAAGCGCCGTACCATCCTACTTTTTGTCGTCTTAGGATTTTTTCCTTCCACTTTTTTTAAATATACAGAAACAAACATAAATGTGTAATAAAGATACTGAGATGAATGACAGCGACGGCTAGGTGGTAATGTTCATCTCCTTCCAAAGAGTCAGCATCAAAAATATTGCCTCATATAAAGAAAGGGGCTGGAGAGATAACTCAGTCTATAAACGAGGGTCTGACAATCTACAGCACCCACATAAAAGCCAGGAGTGTTGGTGTGTGCCGACAATCTTGGTGCTGGGGGGAGGGGTGAGACCCCTGAGGGCTTGCTGACTGGCCAGCCTAATCATGCCTTAACAGCTCCTAAAGACCAACACACTAAATTGATCTTTGCTGCACGTGTGTGTGCGCACACGCACGTGTATGTCCGTGTATACACATCCACCAAATATGCACATCCTAGGACTTTTTAAATTTAAGAGCCCATCTTTTTCAGTTTAACTAACATTTAACTTAATCACTCAGTGCATTTAATAGGAAGGATGACAACCACAGGGAATTACATTTAAGTGTCTTCTGGCTTAAAAATTCCTCCAGAATACCTGAGAGCTAGCCAGTTCCACACAAACATCCTTAAAGCATGCACTGATTGCTCCAGAAGGAAATGACTGTTCAGAGGAGCAAAAGGCCAAGTGAGCTGAGACGCCAGCTGCTCCATTTCTTTTTTTTAAATTTTTTTATTATTTATTCAATTGTGAGTTTATGTGTGTGTGTAGAACCATGGGCGAATTCGGGAACTACCATGGACGCCTCCACCTCCTCCTTGTTTACTCTGCCCCGGGATTCACAGGCTCCACCCTACCAGGACCGGAAACGCAGGCCGCCCCTGCTTCCGCATGGCGTCTATACGTGGGGTCTAGGATCCGAACTCAGGACCTTCCACCTGCAAGGCAGAGGCTTAACCTCTGAGCCACCTCTCCAGCCCCAAGCTGCTCCATTTCTGAAGCCAGTACAGGGTTCTTTCGAAAGCTCTTCTCGGGTCACGGGTACCTTCAGCCTCGCACTCAAAGCGCTTCACGCTTAAAAACTTCACGAGGCAGCAAAGCAGAGAACAACATCCCCTTGAATGCACTTCGCAAGCGACAAACGCAGTGGGGATTTACTCAGCTTTCAAGGACCCTTAGGCATTTTAAATTAAAAAGAAATGAAGTCCCCATCTACGTCCCCACAGTGAAAATACTGTTACTAATGATCTGTGGCATTCGAGTTACTCACAGGACGGTGACAGCAGCTGCGCCTGGAACTCTGCTCGGGGTCTTCCTGAAGACTTGGGCTCAGTGTGCCGCCTCCCCTGCAAGCAGTCTGTCTTCCCGAGCAATCTCAGGGTTCACACTGTTCTTTTTGGGCGGCCTTGTACCAGAGAAAAGAAAGAGCAGAAGTGTGGGTGTCTTCCAGGGGTCTCATGATGTGCCTGCGGCCAGGCGCGGCCAGGGGCTGGGAGTCTGGTCCCGCGTGCTCCCTCCTCGTTCTGGCTTTAGAAGTGGCTTCCACTTCAAGGCTTGCTCCGTGCCCCGGAAACTACCCTTGAGGGAGATAAGGCACTGCGCCCACCTGCCACCACTACTGCATTCCCACAGCAACGTCCACTGCCCCTGCGTGCTCGGGCTGACACCCAGGCAGACGATCCTAAGTTGGAGCCCAGAAGTCTCAAGCTACCCAAAGCAACACATCAACACATACTTTGGGGGGAGATTAAATATAAACATCCTGATGCAGGTGGGCGGCTGGGTGAGACACTGTTCTGTGCTCCTTCCAGGGCCCCTGCTTCTCCGCCGAGCCGGCTCTCCAGCCCCTGCTGGGTCAAAGTTATAGGCACAATCAAAAGGCAGAGATGCAGGACTTCTGCTGTAGGCTGGATCACTACAACTTTGAAAGTCTCCAACTTGCTGAGCGGGGTGACCCGTGTTCCTTAAGTCCGTTCTGTGCAGCCCAAGCCTGAGTCCCCCATCTGAGGACCAGGAAGAGACGGCACCCTCGACCTGCAGATGAAGATGCTCGCGGGTTCCACTCGCTGTGTCCTGTGGCCGTCTTGGATCTGATTTCACAGGAATTGCCAGGGAATGAGAAAACAGCCGCAATAGGAGGCAGAAGCTGATGGGCAATGGGAAACACGACAAGAAAAAATCCAAAGTGATCTGCGGGAAAAGAAAACTACGGAATCTTCCTCATGAACTCAGAGAGAGAACTCAAGTTTTCAGCAAATCAGCTGTGGGGGGGGGGGCATATGCCTGTGACCCCAACATTCAGAGAGGTCCGCCTGGGCTTTACGGCAAGACCCTGTCTCAAACGAGCAAGCCAACAAAATTGAACCCATAAGAGATGGCAGATGAGGGTCAAGGGAGGAGAATCCTGGCGATGCCAAGGTGGCCCAGCTCTGGGAACCAAATTGATTTCATTTACTCTCCTGACTAAAAGGAAATCCAGAGGGGTCTCCCAGGTACTGAAAAAGAATCTGGAAAACTGGAAAAGGACATTCGTTCCTGATTCCGAAACCCTTCCTGTGGGCTTGACTCACACGGCCACCTCTTCTGCTTCACCCGCTCCCGCCCTTTTGCGGCTACCACGCCCCCGGTTCTCAGCGGCCATGTTCCCCCACCCCACACCATCGACCCCGAGTAGCTCCACGGCTTGCTCCCACTACCACAATTCCTGCACGCTTCTCTGTTCACACGCGACCTCCCCACAGGGTCCTCGAAGTCACCTCCCCAGAGGGTCCTCGCGATCACCCTTTGTAGAATGCTCCCTTATCCCTTACTCTGCCTTTAAGGGCTCGAACTTCAGCCCCCCAATATGCACTGCTTACTATCAGCTCCCAACAATAGGATCCTCGAGGCGGGGCCTGGTGCATGCTGGGAGCCTGGTGACTAGGTCATGGCTAGAACGCTGCACATTTGCTACGCAAGCGAACTTCAAACGTACAGCACACAGCGGGCAAAGGAATACGCTTATAAAGCTTAGATCTTTGATCCCTCTGGTATTAACTTTGAGATATAAGCGTAAGGAAGTAATTCAGCACGGAAGTAAATTTGCCGCTGAGCATACTGTGCACATTTGGAAGGCAGACGCATGTTGAGAGTCTGATATCAGCCTGGGCTACAACAGCAAGCTCCAGGCCAGGAGACACCAGGTAATGAACTTTGCGTGGCTAGACCCTGTCTTGGAAAGAAAAGCGAAAAGCATAAAAATCAAATTTGGCCTTAAAATACAATGAAACCATTGGCAGCCACAGCAGTGTTCCTATACCTAAGGGGAACACGGGAAAGGGTTCAGGGAAAGGCCACTGGGTCCTTGTACGTCATCGGAGAGGAGGGCCCAGAGGAAAATCAGGCATGCACAAGAAAGGACTCTCTGGGAATTGGGGCGGGAGGCACTGGGGGATGGGGAGGGAGGGGGCTGGGGAGGGGGAGCAGGGGGTACGGGGGGAGGAGGAGGGAGGGAGGGAACTGGTGTACCTATTAAGTTTGTATGAGCTGAAATAATAATAAAAATGTATTAATAATAAAAAAATACAATGAAACCAAATTTCCAGATTCCATTTACATAATTTATTGAAAGAACATTTATGAAAAAAGTTTACAGTTCATCTATTTTACCATATATAGTTTATAAGCATGTCCGATACGTATATGTATGTATTTATTTGTGCAAGAAAATATTCCTCACAATCCCAGAACGTTACAGGCAACTTGTCCTCTGTCGTGCGCACACCTCTCAGCACCTTCGCATTTTCTTAGATTTTGAGTTCTTTTTTGCTTCACTGTATTTTTTTTTAAAAAGTTTTTTTTCAATTAAGCTCACTTCTTCATGGAGAGTAGAAGTCTTTATTCTTAGTAAGAAGGAGAAGATATTTAGTATAAACTGGTAACTCAGAGAAAAATTGGACTCTTCATAAGTTGTCGCATGTTTGCAATAACTAAAAGGGGAAGAAAAGAAGTAAATGGTAGTTTAGAAATACATACATATATCCTTTGAAGTCCCCCGAATAACTTAGCAAGCAGATATGGTTGATCTTAAAACAGTACTGAGTTAGAAGGGAACTTGGCCCACTTTTCTAAGACTCCTTAATTTCACAGTCCGGGATCCCATGCAGACACAGGCAGGACAGGGAGGTAGGTACCCGGGTCCCTGCCCGGGGTACTTCCACTGCTCCGCTTCTTGCTACAGTCTCCACAAGCAGGCACCAGGAGAAAGTCTGGACTTCTTTGTCCAGCGCTGGGGATGGAATCCAGCTTCACGCTAACTAAGCAAATACTGTACCAAGAAGCCGTGCACCAGGTCACTTCGAATGCATTTTTCATATAACCGATTTGGAAGACATCTTAGAAAAACAAAAAACCCGAGTTATAAGCCAGATGTGGCATCTCACATCTGTAACCTCAGCACAGGAGGATTGCTTCGAGCTTGAGACCCACCTCATCTACATAACAAGTTCCAAGCCACTGGGGGGTGGGGCTACAGAGCAGGTCTAAAACACCAAAAAATCTAGCTACATTTCCTTGGTTGTCTTAAATGGAGCAGAATCGGTGTAATACATCTTTTAGTTCTTTCAATTATTTCATTGCAATTGTCCATTTTATCATAGAACTACTAAGAAATAGGGTAAGTATTGTTGAAAAACAAACAAACCAACCAACAAACCAACCAACCTCAGGGAATGCTAAGGTGGGCACCATCAGGCCACCCAGCACTGCGGACCCAATGTGCTGTCTCAGCACCTCCAGATCTTTCCTACTTTGTTTCTTTGTGATCAGGAGTTTGGAGATCAGACCTCATGCAGGCCACACACAAGCTCAGTCTGCAGGCCCCAGGGAGGGGCAAGGGGGCGCTCCGAGGAAACGCGGCCTGCGTGACATTTTTACTGGCGGCCTGAGTGCTGCTCACTGTGGTTCTTGGTCGTGGTCTGCAGCAGGCAAGCCTGGCAGCGCGGGGCAGAGGGCTGGCATTCCTGAAGCTCTGGCCACTCTTGAGCAGCTGCTGCATTGCGAGAAGATCTCAGTCGTTTGGCCCCAGGTGGTCTCAGGGTCTTCAGATCTCACCCTGCTCTCTGCTAGTGTGAGATCTAAGGAGCGCGTCTACACACCCACCCAACGCATGCGCCCTGGGAAAAGCAACAGCTTCTCTTCTCAAAAGCCTCCGAAGCAGAGCTGCCCAGCGAGGCGCTGCCTGTCAACAGGGCCACCGTTAGCGCCACTCCTGTCTCTGCATACAGCTTCACTTCTGACTGTCCAATAAGCAAACTGCAACAGACAATGTCCTCTGACTACCATCTGCAACTTGTTCTTTGTCTCACTGACCTTTGATTGGGGTCAATCTATGATGTGAACTCTTCTGTAAGAAATTAGCTTTAGGGGATGGAGACATGGTTCAGGGGTTAAAACTACCTCGCAAGCAGAAGGACTTCAGTTCAGATTCTGGATCCCCATAAAACACCAGGCAGAAATGGCAGTGCCTGCACTTCCAGCCCTGGAAGGTGGAGCCTGGGAAATTCCAGAGTGAAGCAAAAAGGAGGTAGAAGCAATCCAGGATGATTTCCAAAGTCACCCTTGGGCCTCCATGGACATATGCAGTGTGCTCTGATACTAAATAAATCAATTAATTTAAAAAATGAGCTTTGGGACTGGAGAAATGGCTCAGGAGTTAAGACTTTGCCTCATAAGCAGAAGGTCCTGAGTTCAGATCCCAGGTCCCATGGCCTGCACTTCCAGCCCTGGTGGGCAGAGCCTGGGAAATCCCAGAGCGAAGCACGAAGGAGGTGGAAACAATCCAGCAATCCAGGATGATTCCCGAAGTCACCCTTGGTCTTCCTCAGGGACATACAGTACATACATACAGGGACATACCCTGTGATGCACACACACATACACACAACAACACACTAAAAAAATTTTTTTTAAATTAGCTTTGTTTAAGGCAGTAACGGTCACGAGCCACATGGGGTTCAGTCTGTAATCCATGGAGGCAGGGGATGAGGGCTCAAGGTCATTCTTGACTATACTTGAAGTTCGAGGATAGCCTGGGCTACCCCAGACCCGTCTCAAAACAACACCAACAGCAAAGAGATGCTAACGATCCAGTTACCCTCAAATGCTTCTGCTGCATCAACAGCTCACTAAGTCCCTGGAGCATTCATTCATTCACTCGTTCACTCACTCTCATTCATTCATTCATTCACTCGTTCACTCACTCACTCAGTTGTTCACTCGTACAAGAAATACTCAATGGGATCCTGCACTATGCTCAGTACTAGCCTAACTATATTATGCTTAAAAAAATGCTTATTCTTAGGAAATACCTGAAGCAGAATCAGGAGGGAGATGAGCATGACATATGCAATTGACTTTAAAAAAGGAGTTCTCCCGACAGTTGACACTTTCACTGTCGGCTGCTTCCTGGGGATGAACTTAGTGGCAGGACGAGGTTGTGCAAATCGTGTGGCACCGTCTCTTTAAGTTTTGACCAGTTTCCCTCGGATTCTTACACAACACTCAGTGCACAGTTCTGATTTTCTTGACTGTGCGCGTATCATCTTCTGGGAGGCGGGAAGGAGAGTGGAACTTTTTGTGTGCGTGGAAGGCTGAGCACTTACTTAGCAGGCACAAAGCAGTAGCTTAATCCCCAACACCAAAAATAAGACAAAACATAACAAGACTAAAAAGGCCATTTTCTAATTCTGACAAATAACCTACCTGACTTTTTTCTATAAGTGACTTTCTTGGATAATTATGCAAATGATCTTCTAATAGCAAACTATGCTCTTTAAGGCAAACTGGAGATCTGCCCATGTGCTGAGTTCTAAAGGCGTCACATACCTTCTGCAGAATTTCTGGGTGCTGAGCCAATATAGCGCGTTCTTGGTCAGCAGTGACTGGCCCTTCTTGGTCAGGAGCCCCTGGAGGCTATGTCCATGAAAGCAGGGTCTCTCACTGTCTTCTCGAGTCCAGTTGAACTGAAAACTCGAAGGGCCTTGCTTTTCAGCCACCACTGCTGAGCCAACCAGCGCGCTGAACTGCTTCTGCAGGCTCACCACCATTTCTGGAAATGGAATAAAAAGCAAGTGTTAATTTGTGAACCGTCTGGTACTTCCTTGACTCCTGTTCTTAGGTTCCCTCACCCTGGGTCAGTCTGCAGGGATTTCAAGTGTGCACCTGGCAACCAGCCACTTGTTTTCTTTCTAAAATATTTATTTACCATGTGCGCGCATGAGTGCGCGCGTGTGTGTGCATGTGCACGCGTGTGCATATGTGGGTGTGTGTGTGCACGTGTGAGCTGAGACAGCCTCAGGAGCTGTCTTTGCCGTCATCTCGCTGGAGGCCAGGTCTCTCTCTGACACTGCTGTGTACTGCAGGCAGCTGGCTTATTAACTCTCCTTCTTGCTGCAGGAGCGCTGGGTGGCAGACACGTGGCACCTTCTGCAGTGCCAGCAAGCCACGCTCAACCATCGGGCCTCCGTGGCACCCACTCTCACCTGTTGATCCATCTTCTTGGTTCCCAGGTGGCTTTTGAATTTTGGCAAATGTACCATGAGAATATTCAAGGGTAACAGTAGACAAAATTGAAGCTGGATCGGGGCATAAAGAAGTTACTTTAAAATGACTAAAAGATTGACTTTTTATCACAATTTGAAAAAATAAGTGTTCAAGAAAAATCCAAGGGCAATTCTCCAGAATGAGTTCTAAAAGTCATTAAAACACTCGAATATTGGTGGGAATTTATGCTGTTTTGGATATAATGGCAAGTGGCTGAAATAAATAGATTTCTACAGAGATTTCTGGCAGAGGATGGCAGTGCTTAGGACACAGACGCTAAACATGCATTCACTTCTCAAGCCAAGCCACTGGCTATTCTACAACTGCATTGCCGCCAGGTCCTGAAGAGAAGAAAAACTCAACTCACCTCTTTTTTTATATACAATTGATTTGTCGATGTGAGAGCGGTAGAGCGGCTTTTCACTTTTCCACACATACCTGCCAGATAGAAAAACAGATGAAGCAGATGGAGACCAAACGTCTCGCACTTCAGAGACACTCAGAGGCCGAGTCTCACATTCCTGAGGCTCTTCGTAGTTCTCCGGCGTGGCGGGCCAACGGCAGGGCCTACCCTGTCCACAGAGCTTCCGTCCAGCAGAGAGCACGGGTAAGAGCGGCCAGTGGTGTGCTGGGCCCCTCCCATCCGTCCCAGATGCTGCACAACCCTGCAGGAGCCACGAACTACACCCCCAAAACTCCTGCTGCTCTCTCGTAAAGTGAAGCCGCCCAGGCTTCCTCCTGCCTTTACCTCAAGTGGTCCCCAGATTGAAAACGCATCAAAGCAGCGAGTGCCGGTCTCGCCAACACTCAGGGTCTGGAGAACGACCCCACTGCTGGCGGGAGTGAGGAGGAAAGATCTGGCTTCCGGCATGGCCCAGACCTCCACACTGAATCCACCTAGTCCTGCCTGGGCAATAGGTTCACCAGAGGTGGGGTACCGCATGGATCTGGTTCTCAAGGTCCCCTCTAGGACGAGGACTAAGTGATAGTCCTGCAGGCCATGGCGACGAGTCCTAGACTACCCCAAGAAGTGTCGTGCACTATCCCTGGCTAGTGGCCAGTGCTCGGCTGTCGGGCAGACACTGCTGTTCTGAACAGCAGGATTCGTCTTAAACTTCATTTCTGTTCTTCTGAGCTCCTAAAGCAGAAAGCTGTTACAGCCAACAGGGAAAAACGAATGCCGTCTTCTCCCACCACATGTTCCCAGCTGTACCCGAGGACCTGGCCCCTCCACCTTGCAGCGACTCCAGTGACAGACAGCCCTGCCTGTCTCCTCTAGGCCAGTGTGGGGATGGCACAGAGGGGACTCAGCTCTTGTTCAGCGATGCCCGGACAGATGAATAAATGAAGGAACAAACGAGTTCACATCTACTTTCAGAAGGTTGTTTGTGAGGGAGCATCATGACAATACATGCAGCTGGTGCAGCGGTTCACACCTGCAATCTCAATACTTGGGAGGTGCAGGTAGGACGGTTAGGAGTTCAAAGCCAGCCTTGGCTACAAAGGGAATTTGAGGTCAACTAGGGATATACGAGATTGTGTCTCAAAACAATAGAAGGTTCTTTATCTCCTATAATTATTAGAGGTAATTATCATTTAATGCTTGGGAAAGTGCATAGCTAACGACACGAGAAATACTTAAAGTTTTCTAGAAAAGACAATGAAGAATAGGAAGTCAGAAATATAAGCATTTCTATTTCTTTACAGAACTCTATAATTTATAATTTTCAATTCTATTAATTAATTTATTTATTGTGTGTGTGTGTGTGTATGTGTTTGTATATCAAAGGACACTGTGTATCCCTGTGGAGGACCAAGGTGACCTCAGGGGTCATCCTGGATTGTTTCTACCTCCTTTTTGTTTTGCTCTGTGATTTCTCAGGCTCTGTCCTTCGGGCCCTGAAATGCAGGCTGCCACCATTTCTGCCTGGGACCTGAGATCCAAACTTAGGACCTTCTGCTTGTGAGGCAAAGTCTTAATCCCTGAGCCATATCTCCAGCCCTTCACCATTTCCTTTTTATTTATTATTATTATTATTATTTATTCTATTGTGTGTGTGCATATGTATGTGTGCGCGCATGCATGTGTGTGTGTCTGTGTGTGTGTAGAACCACGGACTAACTCGGGAACCACCACGGACGCCTCCACCTCCTTCTGCCCCGGGATTCACAGGCTCCGCCCTACCAGGACCAGAAGCGCAGGCGCCCCCGCTTCCGCCTGGCGTCTATACGTGGGATCTGGGATCCGAACTCAGGACCTTCCGCCTGCAAGGCAGAGGCTTAACCCCTGAGCCACCTCTCCAGTCCCACCATTTCTTTTTTAATGCTAACTAAGAAAAAACATGTAAAAATTAAAATTTTACTAAAATTGTAATAGCAAATGATCACTTTAACCAATTTAAGAACTGAGAGTTTTCCTCAAGGATTTTTTTTATCTTAATTAACATAATCACTATGAGAAAGATGTTAACTTTTGCTTTGAATTCCCTCAGTAACTTAAAGTGCTAAGGACAGAAATGACATTTCTCTAAGAGTCAGAATGTTGAGATATATTGAATACTGAGATGGTCCTCCTGTAAATTAAGTGCAAACCAAATTGTTAAACTAGGCCAGATATAAAGTACATCAGAGATACTGTCCAATGGACTGGGTCTGACTCTTTAAAATATCTTTCCAGAGGCTGGAGAGATGGGTCAGAGGTTAAGACTCTGTCTTGCATGTAGAAGGTCCTGAGTTTGGATCCCAGATCCCACATAAAAATGCCAGGAGAAAATGGCTGCGGCCTGCACTGCCAGCCCTGGTAGGCAGAGCCTGGGAAATCCCAGAGTGGAGGGAGGAGGTCGAAGCAATTCAGGATGACTCCTGAAGTCATCCTTGGTCCCCCATAAGGACATACAGTGTCCTCTGAGACACAAACACATACAAAAACACACACAATAAATAAATATTTAAATAAAATAAAATAAAATATCTTTCCACCATTACTGTTCACTTTCTTAAGTCAGGAGCACAGCACAATGAAGCTCCCCACAGTGCTTCCATCCAGTCCTTAGCTGTGCCTGCTGCTACGCAGTCCTTGTAAAAGCTGGATGCAGACAGATGTTTCTTAGACACTGATAATAAAGACTTAGGGAAGGAGCCACCACTATAATCAAGGAGGCGTTACTACTGCCCCGGGTCACATGCCCACAGAATGGGAGAGGGGATCTGAGATAAGGCTCTAAGTCTTTGGACATCCTCTGGTGATGAAAGCTCCCTCGGGAGTCTGCTTCGTGCACCAGAGACACACCTCAAAGGCCTCAACTTATCTCTCATTCCCCCATCTTTACCTGGCTTGCTTGAAAAACACCACCTTATTGAAAAACATCACCAACAAAACCCACTAAGTTCTAAGGACCTAAAGGTCCTTCTGATTAGTATTAACACGCACAGCTGCATAATCACCTCTATGATTCATATATGGAGCAGTCCATCATTCAAAAACAAAAAAAAAAACCAACCCAGATCCTTTTGTAGTCAATCCCTTTCCACCCCTTGATCTTAGGCCAGGGTCTACTTTTATCCCTGTAAATTTGGCTATTTGCAGAATGCTTGTAAATGAACCCATGCTACACTCCTCAAATCTTCAGACCACACACGCCAGCAGGTCTCACTGCTGCATGACCCTGTCCTCCCCCGTGTGCCGCCCCGTCTACCGCAGAGATATGTCATGGTTTGTCAGTCCAGTCACTAGCCAAAGTCACGCTGACATTTCTATACTGTTTTTACTTTGCTTGGGTAATTATCTAGAGTGGAATGTGGTGCCAGACATTATACTCTGTGTATGTTTAATGTATGAGAAACTGCCTAGTTTTTCACATTAGTGGAACCACTTTGCATTCCATACTCTGTATGGCCGCTCTGCATTGTCTCCGGCCATTCTACCTGGTGGGTGACATTTGACTGTGTTGAGGCTTTTTCCAGCTGGTGATATCAAACGCTTTCTAAGCTTCGCCTATGCCTCTTTGTGTTCACTTGAAAAACTGAGTTTTTCCCTATTTTTGTGAATTCTTTATATATTATATACATAAAATCTTTTACATGTGATTTTTTTTAAATCAGATATGTGAGCTAACAACCTATGAGTAAGTTCTTCTGATGAGGCACAATTTACCAATCTTTTTCTTTTATGGGTCACGCTTTTGATGTTAGGCCTAAGAAATTTTCAAATAACCTAAAAGTATTGTATTACTGTAAATTTACATAAAACAGGTATTAGTTCTTTTTCAGTCTTGTAGAGATTCAAAGGAAAAAGCTCCACTAGAGATCAGTGTAAATGTACTGCATTTATTAAGGAAGGAAATTAGAAATTTTTAAATGAAGTAGATTTCAGTGCACCAAGGCTAGGCAGAAGTCACACAGCTGGTCTGCCATGCAGTCAAGAGTCGCCCACACCTCCCGCCCCAGACTGGATACCTCTTCCACCGCACAGCAACAGACCTAAGCAGGAAGGAGGATTCCAGAAGAGAAGCCACTGCCTGTCTTTGGCTGTGGACTTCACAACAGTGAACGTCCAGGGAGGTTTTGGAGTCTTTGCAAGCAGCGAAGCAGATGGGAATGACCAACTTAACAAAGAGAAGGTGAGGAATATGAGAAACGTAAAGCACCAAGGGTGACATGTCACCCTGGATTGGATCCTAGAGCAGAAACGGGGTTCCTGGAAAAAATGGCAAAGTCCAAAAAAAAAATAGCAATATAAAGGAGTAAAAAGCAGGTCTTTGAATACTAGCTCAGTGACATGTCACTGCCTAGCATCTCCAAGGTCCTGAAGTTGATCTCTAGGCCCAGAAAAAAGGAATATGCAAAAAATGTTAACTGGAACATACAGGGTCAATATTTCTAGAGAAAAGTCACACTGACATTGAGTGCACACTGAGTTTCAATTTCCAGGTAACTGACACAGACACGGCTGAGCCCGAGTGGAAGGGACACAGGACCGACACGCACACGGCTGAGCCCGAGCTGAGGGGACACAGGAACAAACACAGACACAGCTGGGCCCGAGCTGAGGGGACACAGGAACTGACAGACACGGCTGAGCCAACTGGAGGGACATACTTTGCTCTTGCTTCTTCCCATTTTCGTTTGGTCTCATCCAAAGTTTTCTTCATCACTTGGTACCACTTTCTGAAATCAAACCACGGCTTATCTAAAAGAAATAAAACCCGTGTGATATGATACATTACAATAATACACATTGTTCATCTTGTCTTTGTTCATGAATGAAACTAAACTTTACATACCAGCTTGTGGACATGGGCCTCTTCCACTCAAGCTGACACCCTAAGTGTCTACTGCATTCCCGCCCCGTGAGGATTTCATGTCTATTTCCCCTGAACCTCGCTGTCACTTCATTGAGAATGGAACATACTCTGTTAGGTGCTACACACGCAGGCTCACTCTTCCCAAGCTCCACACCCAGTCATGAGCCGGCCTGGGTGGTGATCCAGCTGAGAAGCAGATGATGCATAAATGTGAAATGGTGCTACTGTGGGCGAACCCAGACTTTGAATTTCATCCTAATCCTAATCCAGAGATTCTACAGATGAGAAAGAAAGCAGACTGTGTGGAGAGCTGGCATGTATTCAAGGTAGGGCTAGAGGACGACAGTGAATGTGCTGGATGTAAAAGGGATTACTTTCTATTTTTCTCTAACCAAGACAACCTCTTTAATGTCGAATTAAAAATCTTTTCAACCAGCCAATATAACCCACGGGGCCTTGTAGGCATATAGTCATGGGACAGAGGTTATCAAAAGATGTGCGAGGACAGAGGCGAACTGGAACAACGAGTAAGCTTGGAGTCAGCATAGCTTTTCTCTCCATCTCCAGGACGGAGCGGGAGGACAGCAAGTGGCAGAAAACCTGCATAGCGAGCTGTCTGCTGATGGCATGAAGTCTGTAGGAGGGCCTAGCATTCTTCCTCACACATCCACGAGACCACGAGACTGCATCCCCTTAGCTTAAGAAGGAGCATCGACTCTCCACAGACCTGAGTCTGCAGGATGCGGACGTGAGCGCCGCGCATGCGGCGGCGAGGGATGCGGACGTGAGCGCCGCGCGTGCAGGAGGGATGTGGACGTGAGCGCCGTGCGTGCAGGAGTGATGCGGACGTGAGCGCCGTGCATGCGGCGGCGAGGGATGCGGACGTGAGCGCCGTGCATGTGGCGGCGAGGGATGCGGACGTGAGCGCCGTGCATGCGGCGGCGAGGGATGCGGACGTGAGTGCTGCGCATGCGGCGGCGAGGGATGAGGATGTGAGCGCTGTGCGTGCAGGAGCGAGGGATGCCGACATGAGCACCGACGTGAGCACCGCGCGGCAGTAAGTGCTTAACTGTGCACACGTTCTGGGAAAGACATGGAGCACTAACATGAACTCAAACTCCCAAAACCAAAGAACACAGAATGGTGGAAACTGGAACTTAATTGAAGTATTCGATTATTCCCCAAACGGAGTTACCTGTGGATGAGTTACTCTACTAGACATTGAAGATACATTTTTTAAAAAATCAAGGTCTGGGTAGTGCGGTGGGATGGGCCCATAACCCCAGCTACACAAGCTAAGCCAGCACACAAGCCCCAGCACTGCCCGGGCTACAGTGTGAGTTCAAAGCCGCGCCAGGCAAACTGTGTGATCCTGTCTCAAAGTGCAAAGTAAAAAAGGACCAGGTGGGGTTCAGTGGCACAGTGCTCGCCTAGCATGGGGAGGCCCTGGGTTCAATCCATAGCAGGTATCCTTCCTGTTCCCCCCGAGAAAGAAAACATGGTCCCTTGCTCTAGAAGCTCACAATCTGTCTGTCTGCCTAACACTTCTAAAGTGCATGCCGATTATTCTACCGGCATGTACAATCACTGGTAAGCCAAGAGGGGCAGGTTTAGGCTGTCACTATACCCCAGTGTGCAAATATCTGTGCAGCAGCAATATGGCCAGGGAAGGGGGCGTGGTGTGAAATGAGTGGGTGTGAAAAATGGGTAGAAGAGTGTTATTAACGACGAGCCTTGAGGAATGAGAGGTGGTGGCCAGGTCTGAAGGGCTGTGGAGGGTGAGAGAAGAACATGTGTGGAGGGCCAGGCGGAGCAAAGCTGAAGGCATAACAGCCGCAAAGCTGCACGCAAGGCCGGCGATGAGCAGAAACGAGGACTTAGGAGCAGATGAGTCTTCATGGAAGAAGAAGTCCCCAAGGTCCCTCAGCAGCTCACGATGTGATCTGTTGTTCCTAACAAAGTAGGGAGGTATAGCGTGTGCACATGTGTATACATGTGTACACGTGTGTGTGTGATTATTGCTCAGTTTCCTCCAACTTATTCTATCTTTCTAAAATCCACCACTTACAAACAAAACACTTGGAATAAAAACATGTTCAGGGGGGCTGGAGAGGTGGCTCAGGGGTTAAGCCTCTGCCTTGCAGGTGGAAGGTCCTGAGTTCGGATCCCAGACCCCACGTATAGACGCAGGGCGGAAGCGGGGGCGGGGGCGGGCTGCGTTTCTGGTCCTGGTAGGGCGGAGCCTGTGAATCCCGTGAATCCCGTGAATCCCGTGAATCCCGTGAATCCCGGGGCAGAGTAAACGAGGAGGAAGTGGAGGCGTCCATGGTGGTTCCCGAATTTGTCCGTGGTTCTACACACACACACACACACACACACACACACACACACACACACACACACACAAATTGAATAAAACAAATTAAAAAAAAAAAAAAAAAACACGTTCAGTACCTTCTCTGTGCTCTTCATTGTATGTTTCAGCAAGATCAGAATAAGACCTGCAGGTAACAGACAGCGAGTCAGTTTGTTTGGACAACAAGTAGACAGTTAAGCTTCGAATTCTTCAGAGGAAAAGCACAGAACAGTGCTCGAGAACAAAAGCAAGTTCACTTTCACAGTTAACAAAACCTAGAAAAACCTTGGAGAGATGAAAGGTGATGTTACACATTGATACTACTTCATTCTTCATGATCTACGCTATTGTAAAATCAGAAATATGTGGCAAAGTGAGAAATGCGCTACCTCGGTAACACCAGTGAAAGGATCAGAAAGCAACAGTCAAAGTCTCACGGGAGAAGTCACCACTAGGACACCACACTAGGCTCATCTGCTACTCAGAAAACATGAGTTCTTTACTGCGAGTAACTGGTAAAAGCACTGTGCTTTTCCTGATTGTGTTCAAAGAGGGAAAGTCGGTGCGATGAAGCCATTTGCCAGATACTCACCATTCTAAGTTGTCATCCAGTAAGAAGAGCAATTTCAATACTACCACAATGACAGCTACGGCTTGTACATCATATTTCACTGTTTTTTTCGTTTTGGCTATAGGGTCAAATGTCAGGAAATCAACGTCTCCTATCCCGGTCATGCTCACCACCTGGCAGGTTAAATGGTGCATTTCACCTGTTGAAAAACGAACAGTAAAGGCAAATTACGTTCTTTGGCTAACTAGACCATAGTAACGTGTGTATCCACAACGTATTATCTTGTTTTTCCTTCTTTTAGAGATTCACAGCAGAACTCACACATTTTCATACTTCATCCACACCCATCCCTCCTCCTTCTCCCGCAGTAGTCCTCCTTCTCCCCTGCAGTCTAACCTCCTGTTTTCTCGTCTTTTCTCAAGTGTGGCCCTAGGTTGCCTTTCAGGTGTGCCAAGTCAGAGCACAGCTTCCTTGACCCCACTCGGCACACAGCTTGATACTGGGAGGAGCGGAGTCCAGATGGTGTGGCTGGGGTAGAGCAAGCCTGGTTTCCGAAGGCATCGCCTGCGCATTTGCTGGAGCACGGCTTATCTTCTGGTGAGACAAGGTCTCAGCACATTGCCCGAGCTGGCCTCACACTCGTGATCTCCATCACTTGGCCTCTAGAGTGAGTGCTTGGGCCACCACACCCAGAGCCTGTATCTTAAAACAGCCCATGCTAGAATTCGGTGACATACGTGTAAATAAAATATACTAAATAAGTTCCATATAGGAAATAATGGCAGTCTTTTGGCAAGACCTATCCATCCCTATATTGACTTTCTAGAGCACCTGCTATCTGTGCAACCCAGCTGACCTCCTGCCGAAAGTCGCACATTGATGTGGTGTCCAAGCATGTCTGTTGCTTGGTGTCCATGGCTTGTCCTTATCAGGCCAAGATTCTCCAATAAGTGCACATGGTTGTCCGGAGCCATGGTAGGCGCCCTGGAGGCTCTAAACATGCATTTAACTAGATGCTCTGCGTTCAGCAAACACTACTTATTAAAGGCTCAATAATGTGAGACTTGGAACCAGGAGACGCAGGAGCTGTATTTAGTCCCCCATCAGCAGCCCGTGGTCACACTGCCTGTGCTTGTCTCTCTTCTTTTTTGAATCAGGGTTTGCTGTGTAACTCAGGCTGGCCTCAAACTCATGGTTCCCCTGCCTTGGCTTTCTAAGGGTGAGATTACAGGTGTGTTGTTAAGTGTATTGTAGGAGAATAAAGCGAAATTAGTAAGAGTGTACCGAGGAATATACTTGCAGAATTCTAAGTTATTACACAAGCTACTCACATGCTCTAAACCAAAGTGTAGCAGGTGGCCCACGTCCTAATGGAGCTGCAGTGAAACAGCCACCATCTGTAGGAGCGAGGATGCGCGTGAGTCGGCGTGCAGCTTCTGCTCGTGATCAGTCTGCACTCTCGCCCCCTCTGAGGTGGCGAAGCCACTGCCGGACCATGCTGCCTGGACCGAAATACCCGGCTACCTCTCGCCACCTCTGTGGTCTGTACACATCACATGTCCTTTTCCCCGTTTTTTCTTTTTTAACTCATCTGTCTGGCATAAGAATAACAACACCCTCTCTTGATAGCCATCTAAAAATCACATTAATTCATCTGCCTAAAGCTCTCAGGTCAGGCTGCCAGCCGAATGCACTGCTGAGCGCCCCAGGGGAACTGTCTCCCTTCTTCCCATCTTCCCTGCCAAGATCCAAGCATCTCCCTCTCTTGTGCTCGTGCACCTATCAAAACTGACAGCTTCCAGCCCCAGTGGGTCTTCATGGCTTCACTCGCCTCTCTGTTTTGCTCGGCTGCCTTTGTCCCTCTGGCTGAGAAAGACCATTTCTTTGGCTGGCCAGATGGCTTGGTGTGGAAAGATGCCGTGCACAAAGTTGGTGACCTGAGTTCAATCCGTGAAGCCTGCCTGGTGGGAGAAGATAATCCACTTCCAAAAACTGTCTACTGACTCCACACGTGTGCTATGGTACACACGTGCCTGTACACACACACACACACACACACACACACACACACACACAGAATCTCTTTTCCTGATTCCTCATCACACACTTTGCTGGGCTGGTTCTCAAGTCATAGCTTATACCAAGCACCTCTAAAAACACCCGCTCCGCACTGGAGGCTTTGCTGCCAGCCCCCCTCTGAGTGCTAAGGTGGCCTCCCAACGTCTCCTACTCCTCCTTACAGTTAAGAGCTCACTTCATTCGTCTCCTTCTTTAACTTGAGAATGACTCAACCTTGTTTTTATAACCACAACATCCTACATATAACTGGAATTAACTACAAGTTTATGACAAAGAATAAATAAAATATGAAGGTAATTTAGTCTCTGAAATGTTTAAACATTTAAAAATTTCACTGACTAGGGCTGGAAACGTAGCTTGGTGGTACAGTTAGTTTGCCTGTGTGAGGCCCAAGGACACACACACCAAACAACTCACTGATTAAGTAGTGCTTTGCTTACACAAACTAGACCATATGTACCAGTGGTATTTCAAACCACAGTCAAAGTACTTCCACAGGTCTGCTACAGTCTAATAACTTTTCTAAAATCTTCACTTAGCCTTTATTTATTCACCAACATTTATTTGGCAATTACTATGCTCTGGGTACTTGAGATAGAGACAGTGTTGGTCCTACAAGAGTTAGGGCTCGATAGCTTGCAAATAATGAGAACAGTGCAATGAGAACAAGGACAGAGTCAGTGCCGTGGGGACCTCCCTGCTGGGTGTGAAGGTAAGTCGAGTCAGCTCATGAGTCTGTCTACTACTATTAAGACAATTTCAGCCTAGAAATTCCATCTGAATTTCCTTGTGGGCTTTGTTCACATGTGAAAAGACAGAGACAAAATGACCTTCAGTCCAGCAAGCATTTACTAAGCGCCTATGGCACACAGGAGCTGTGCTGTGATGGGGCGATCAGGAAACTGACTGGTAGAATGCTTACATCAGACACGTATGCCACTTAACCTGAAAACACACTCAGTTTTAGCTGATATTTGCATTGGGCTATGGTCTCTTCTTGGATAACTTCAACCCACGTTAGTAGTAGTGCATCAAGCATGACATCTCTGACTGGCGCGGTGGCTCGGGCCTAGAATCCAGCACCCGGAGAAGGGGCAGAAGAGCCATGCTGAAGGCCAGTCCTGGCTTCAGTGACTTTGAACCCAGCCTGTGCTAGTGAGACCCTGTCTCAGGAAAAAAGACAGAAAGAAACCCCTGGACTGGGTGTGGTAAGACACGCCTACAACCCCTGGAGGCAAGAGGATGGTGCTCCAGGCCAGTCTAGGCTACACACTGAGATCTGGTCTAAAAAAAAAGACCCGAATTTCTCCTATTTCTAGTCCTGTCTGAAATTCAGGGCTGGCTTCTATCAACAAAATGCATCAAGGCTGTTTCTGTCTTGGTGTGAGTGGTGTGGATGAGGTACAGTAAGGCTCTTTTTACAGTTCTTAGGCCTTCAAGGGTTCATTGTAATTTGACTGCTTTTTTTTTTTTTTTCAGGGACCGGAAATTGCCAGTGTTATCACACAACAAAAACACTAACTGGAGACCAGCCTCCGGGATTTGTTGTGTGGCCAAGTCCTAGTCTCCTCACTGGCACAGACTGGCCTTGAACTCTGCATCTTCCTGCTTCTACCTGTCAAAGGCTGGAATTGCAGGTGTGCCTGACTGTATTTTTGTTTTGAATTATTTCCATTATGTAGTAATAATACAAAGGTAGTTTAAAGGAGATTGTGAGGGCTGGAGAGATGGCTCAAGGGTTAAGATTCTGCCTCACAAACAGAAGGTCCTGGTTTGGATCCCAGGTGTCATGTAAAAAACACCAGGTGGAACTAGCAGCAACCTGTACTTCTGGCCCTGGTGGGCAGAGCCTGGGAAATCCCAGAGTGAAGCAAGAAGGAGGTAGAAGCAAACCAGGATGATTCCCAGGGACCTCCACAGGGACATAGCGCGCACACACACACACACACACACACACACACACACAATGAATAAAGTTTGAAAAAAAAATTGCTAAAATTAATTTCCCATTAAAAAAATAAAAGCAGGTTGTGAATACTTGTACTGAAATATTAGTTTCTTTTCTTATGCTCAGCAAACTTGTTATACAAGTCATATGTATTCTCTTCAAGCACAAATCTTGATACAAAATAGAATTCTATTTCTGAACACTGTTCCTTCAAACATTTCACATAGCCTGAATTATTCCAAGAAAGAATTTGAAATTAAGCGCCACACTACTCTTCCAGGTAGCTTGAGTATCTTGAATGAAAGAAAGGAAAGCGCCACGCTACTCTTCCAGGTGGCTCGAGTGTCTTGAATGAGAGAAAGGATCCTCTGCTTTGTCTACTGTGATCCCAGCGCATGCACCACTTCTTACCAGGGAGGTTGCCTTCCATCAAGTATTTCATGCACAAGATGTTGGGGTGAAGGTAGCAGTCTTCACTTACGACGGGAAACCGAGGCAAATCTAAAAACGTGGCGAGTTCAATCATGTTTTTATAAATATTTTCATAGTCAGGCCAAGACTGAAATAAAACAGACATAATCAAGAGATATAATTTTTGAAGCATAAATTATTTCATATTTTTCTGATTTAAGAGTAATATGTATTCATTAAAAACATTTAGAATGGGGGGTCAGGGAGGGATTAAAAAAATTTAGAATGGGAGAAAGATACCTACAAGTCCTTACTAGTCAAATACTAATTTTAAATGACAGCAATCCTAAATTAAAAGGCCACCACAATTCTGTGTGGCTCATAAAAACTCCTTCTGGCCTTACTCATGATCCAGTGAAACCGTTACTTCCTGCCTCAGAAGGACTTGGAAGAAAGATAAAGCTGAAAAACAAAAGTCCTCTGGCTGGAGCTGCGGGCAGTATGGAGCGCCTGCCTAGCATACGCGAGGCCCGAGTTCAGTCCCCAGCACCACTTTAAAGCAAGCAAACAGTCACTAAAATCATGGGGCTGTCATAACTGCTCTAACGTACAATTTCTTCCTCCCCTGTCTCCTGGGTCCTCTAATGAATCAAGTTCACATTGACAGGTACAGCCCACTGTGGAGAGATTCACATGCTTTTATGAGGGAAATAACAGCAGGCTCAAAGTCAAGATTGCCCCGCCTCTTTGCATAGTACATACAAGTTGGAAACTTAAGAAAGGTCCTAGTATCAATGTTATAAAATTTTTCTGTATTGTTTTCTTGACGGCCTCTCTGTGTAGCCAGTCCAGTCTTCAACTTGTCATCCTCCTGCTTCAGCCTCCTGAATGCTGGGGTTACCACACCCAATAAAACATTTTCTCGTTTGCTCACAAGCATACAGGACTTTAGCTTTCAATCTGCACAAGGCACTGTGCCAGCTGGTTTAGGAAACAAAGACGGATGAGACAGAGACTTCGATGGAAAAAGGGAGACAGACACAACAATGACAGCACAAAATACAAAGTTACACGTGTAAGCAAAACACGTATTTATTTGAGAGAAAGGGCAAAGGTACACATTGCTACAGGGCATATGCAGAAGTCAGAAGACAACTTTCAGAAGTATGCCTACCATGTGGGCTTTGGGGACTCGAACTCAGGTTACCAGGTTCGCACATAAGTACATTTATCTACTGAGCCATCTTGCTAGTCCCCAAAAGAGAAATTTATGAACATCACAAGATATAAACAAAAGTTTTATGGGATCTCAGGAAGCCTAACATTTTGTTGTAGGAGGACTCTGTCCGGGTTGGTCTTGATTATGAGAGCTGCTAACCTGCTGGAAATGTCCGTGACAACTGAGCATGTATGCATTCTATGACAAGCATGCTTTTAGTTACATGTGCCCTATGTGGATGAACATGCATGTCCACGAGCCACACACAATAGAAATTCTTAGCAACCTTCGTGATAAAAACACACAGGAAACTACCTGACTCTGTCAAGGACAGGTAGGCTGAGTAAAGTTTTACCTAACCTCAGAAGGCAACATGAGTCAGCCACGAAATGAATGTTCTATGTGCAATTGTGAGTGAATTTTCAAAATGTAATATCCAAAGAAAGAAGTCAAATGCAAAGGGTTGATCCACTCGTGAAAAGTGCAGGCCGAGAGCAGGGCCAGGCTTGAGGCCGTCATTAAGTCGGGACAGCGAAGATGGCAGGGCAGGTGGGCTAGGGCTGGACGGCTGCTGCCGGTGCTAGCGATGTGTCTGGAGCTGGAGCATGGCTAGGGTTGTGAAAAAGCATCATGCTGCATAGATTTTGATAAGTGCATTTCCCAGATCAAGTTACCTCAATAGAAAGAAAAAAAGAGGGATGGGACAAAAAAGGACAGGCAAAGTCAACGTCATAAACTATTTCCTGTAGGACAGCTGCTTCGTCCTTCCCTTCGCGGGAGAACAACGTGACCGTCAAATTCAGAGTTGAAAAGAAGTACCTCCTCTACCAGACCTCTGCAGGAAGGCGAGCGGAAACCGGCAGTTCCCTGAAAGCACTCTCAGGTAGGGTGTGTCGGGGGACACGTGTTCTACCCCTGAGCTACAGCCAACTAGTCATTCTATTGTGTGTGTGTTGTATGTGTGCATTCGTGTGTGAATGCGGTGCACACGTGGTATGATATGTGTATGGAGATCAGAGGACAACCTCAGGTGCAGGTCTGCCTTCTTTAAGCAAGCTCGCGCGCTCTCTCTCTCTCTCTCTTTCTCTCTCTCACATACAAGCTTCCGAGGAGCCTGTGAAGGGATTACAGATGCATCTGGCTTTTCGAGGTGTGGGGAGGTGAGCTGCGGGGATCTGGGGAGGTGAGCTGCGGGGGGTCTGAGGAGGTCTGGGGAGGTCAGGGCATACCTACTGACCTGGCAGGCATCCCAGCCCAAGGTACCCCATTTTCATGTAAAGATCTCTCGGTTACAAAAAAAGTTCGGCTTTCCAGTCTGGGCTTAGAAGAGCCAATGAACTGAGCTGCTCGGGAAACGGTGCCGCTGGTCACAGCTGTTACATGTGGAGTGCTGGGTGTCAACTGAGGAAGCAACGACTTCTGTCCAGTTCAGGCGGGTCAGCTCAGCTCCGGTGCATGAGACATGGGGGACACAGTGCTGCGGGGAAGGTCTGGCAGCTTCCAGCGCTAGGCCTTGATGACTGCTGGGGAAGCATCAATCATGGCTGCATTCCGCTTTTGTAACATGGTTTCAGTCTTTAGACTCTTGAATTTTACCAGGAGCAAAATGACTTCTGGTCTACGCTCTATCAGCCTCTCATTAATCCAGAGCTGGAGAAGACCAAGCTGCCCATGTCAAGCAGTCCTTCCCTGGCCGAGGCCAGCGATTCTACCCGAGAAGAAAGGAAAATGTAAATTCTCAGCAATTTCTGCAAGGAAAATGCTCATCTTCTAAATTCTGCCCCATTCGGAAATCTGCTCCTCTGTGCATGGGATTTGGGCTCTTTCAACTCAGGACAGTTTCAGCGCCGCTGTTTACAGCAGCCCTTGTCCTTCCAAGACGAGAGACGACGCAAGATGTGCAGCGAAGCACGTTTACTGTTAAGCAGACACCAGAGCGGGGCTGAACCTTAGAAAAACAATCACCCCAGTAAAGGATGATTTAATGGATGCCAATAAATTGAGAACGTTTTCAAAACTGCCACACAATAAGCTGTTACTTCATTGATACACAGGCCACCATCTTTTAAGCATGAACGGAGGAGAAAACAGTCGACAGTGCAAATCTCTGTGTGTACACTGATGCTCAGATGCTTGATTTTCTCATCTTAATTCGGTGTTTCAGATTTCACTTTTGAAATTTCCTGGCTACTTATCTTGGCTCTGGGGGCAGGTCTCACTCTGTGTAGCCTTTGTTGGATCTGAACTCACTTGGGATCCTTCTGCCTGTACCTCCCAAAATGTTGGCTTACAGGCTCCTGGAAAAATTCATTTTTAAACAAAGCCACCATTTTTTTTTAAAAAGAGGATTAAGGCAGAGTTTATTAGAGGAAAGAAAGAACGGAACTCACGGACTCCAGACACGGAATCCATGAGGAAATCCACCTTTTTCTTACTTAATTTGTGTGTGTGTGTGTGTGTGTGTGTGTGTGTGTGTGTGTGTGTGTGTGTATCAGAGGGCACTGTGTGTCCCTGTGGAGGATCAAAGGTGACTTTGGAAAACATCCTGGATTGCCTCCTTTTTGCTTCACTCTGGGATTTTTCAGGCTCTGCTCACCAAGACCAGAAGTGCAGGCTGCCGCCACTTCTGCCTGGTGGTTTTACGAGGGACCTAAGATCCGAACTCAGGACCTTCTGCTTGAGAGGCAGAGTCTTAACTCCTGAGCCATCTCTTCAGCCCAAACCCTTTTTCTTTGTGAATAACTCAAAATGTATTTGAAAAGGTGGCTAAAGATATTCAATATCATTCCATTTACTTATTTATTTTTCTTTTTTTCTTTACAGTAGTGTGTGTGTGTGTATCAGAGACTATTGTGTGCCCCTCTGGAGGCCCAAGGGTGACTTCAGGTATCATCCCTGATTGCTTCTGCCTCCTTTTTACTCGGCTCTGGGATTTCCCAGGCTCCACCCACTAAGGCTGCCACCATTTTTAGCCTGGTGTTTTTACATGGGATCCAAACTCAGGACCTTCTGCTTGCTATCTTCCGGCACCATCCCATTTATTTTTAAACCAGTTTTCTATTACTGATATTTATTTAAATTGCATGTGTATTTGAATAACATTTAACTTTGATTATAAAATATATGATCATTATAAAATTTTGTAATATAAAATTTATGAAACATGAAACATTATACTGAAGATGAAAATCACTGAAAACTTACATTTGGAGTATTTTTCTCTAAATTTGGGGCATATCCATATTTTAAAACTCAGAGTTTCAACTCAATAGCCTACTTGACATTTCTACTTGGAGAGCTCCTCCTTTGTGTTGAGCGTATATCCCAAACTAACTCTGCATCTCCTGCTCCCAAATCTTATCCAACCAACAACATTCTCTAGAGACACTGGGTGAGCTCAGGAACCTTCTGGAGCTTCCTTTTAGTCACAGACCCCCATCCACTAAGCTATGTGACCTTTATTCTATCTCAAGCCCGGTCTTCCAAATGTGTCTTAAATACATTTTGAATATACATTTGGAGCTAGAGATCAAAGGAAGCCTTTTTTTTCTTTTTTCTGAGACAAGCTCTACGAAGTGGTCCAGGGTGGCCTTGAATTCACTCGGTAGTTCAGACAATTCTCTTGCCCTAGTCTCCCAGGGAGCTGAGATCATAAGGATATAACTTAGAATAAATTCTATCACATATATCTAATATCTCAAATATAACATTATGGGATACATGTGGATAGTAAAATGGTTACTATGACAAAACACATTAATGTTCCTATTATCTCATGGAGTTATTTTTGTGTGAGAAAGAGCAGTTAAAATTTGACTTGATTGATAACAAAATCTTTAATACAGTACCATTTTCTTAATTTCAGTCTTCTTGTTGAGATAGATCTTTAAAGTTGTATATCCTACATATCTGCTATTTTGAATCTTTTTATCTACATCTATCAGTCTCTTCTCCCAATAGTAATCAGTTTTGCTCTTTGTATATTTGAGCTCTTAAAAAAAATCTCATATATTAAACACGGTCACAAAATATTCTTTTTTACATCTGACTGATTTCACTTAGCATATGTCCAAGGAGGTCTATCCAAAACAGCTCTTTCTTCTTTCTCTTCTCTTTTCTCTCCCTTCTTCCTGTCTCTTCCTTTCTATCTCTCTGGGGACTGGAGTGATGGCTTTGCACACTCCAGGTGAGTTCTCCACCACTGAGCTACACACAGTGCTGACTCAAGGTCACTTTTTAAGGTGGATGATGTTCCACTGCACACACAGGTTTTTGCCATGATGGGCATTTAGGCTATTTCTGTGTTTTTGTTTTTGTTTGTTTGTTTTTTTTCTTTCCCAGTCCTCCTCCCTTCCTCCCAACACCTTAGACTATTTCTGGTTCTTGACTGTTGTAAATGAAGCTATATGAACAAAGGAATACAGATATATTTATGAGGTTGTAATTTCCTACTCTGCAGATATACCCTAAAGAGAGAGTTAGATCACATGGGAGTTCTATTTTTTACTTCTTCGGGAACTAAGTCTAAGTCTGTCTTGAATACATATTGCACCATGTCTATCTTGCTCCAAATCTCCATCCCCCAGGCCCATGTGACCAGCCCACCAACAGACAGATGGTGACAGGCTCATTCTGATATTTAACAATTTTTATCTGGACAGATTTTAATTGCAAGTGTGCTACACCACTCCCACTACAATCCCCACAACTGTTCATGTTTTTCTTAGACATCTTCTGCCTGGCCAAGAGCCTCCAGCACCTGCATTGTCACATGACACATTCTGTGAGAGTCTTGTGCGATGCTCTATGGAGACGCCATCTTGAGGGATTGGAAAAATACTCCCTTCTATGAACCCATCTTTTCCTATTTTAGGACATTTATATTAGATACAGGCTATATGTGTCACAATATTAGATATAGGCTATATGCATCATAGTATTAGATATAGGCTATATACATCATGATAGTACATACAGGCTATATGTATCATATTAGATATAGGCTATATGCATTATAATAAATAGCTACTAGAAAGTCTTTTTATAGTATGAGTTTTGTAACTTAGGGAAATAGCTATAGTATAATACTGGGTTTAAATAAGGAGACGAATTTATGTACTCTTCAATCCTAATTTTGCACAAATATGTTTATATACATCAAATGATGTATTCAAAAATACTAAATGCTAAGGGCATCTGAAAACAATTAGATGATGGATGATTTTTACCTCTTCCCCTATATTGCTCATTATTTTCTACATTCATTTTAATCATACTAGATTTAACACATTTGCAATAAGAAAAAAAGTCAGTAACACATGACAAGGCTAGGAATACAGCTCTGTGGTAGACTGCTCGCTTAGCATAAGTGAGATCTACATTTAGATTTCTACTCCCATGTCCCAAGGGACATTACAGAGGTCCAAGAAAAAATGGACTTACTATATAACCTAATAGTTACATTTCTAAACATAAATTCCCTTCCCCAAAACTTGAAAGTACTCAAACAAATATTTGAATATGATGTTTACAGTACCATTATTTATAATAGCTGAAAGCAGAAACAGCCAATGCCCCCAGATGAATGGACAAAATATGGGATGTGCACACAATGGAATTTTACTTTCTTAAAACTGAACACAATTCTATTAAGTGCTACATTATTGATACTACTCAAAGATACACTAAGTGAAATCAACCAGAAAATAAAAGTGAAAGAGGTTGTATGATTTCACTTACATGAGATTCCTGGAGTAGCCAAATTCAAAGACTAAAAGTAGAACGATATTACCGGGGGCTGAGACGAATGGGAGGCTAGTGTTTACTGCTCTCAGTATGGAAAGATGGAAGAGTCCATTGACCAGGGTGGGAAAGAACCCAGTGGAAGCATTCTTGTACACCACATGTAAAACTATGTCTAATGTCTAGTCCCTCTGCAGCTGCCAGGACACTCAACAAAAGACAAGAAGGAGACAAAGAGAGACAGAGGGTGAGAGAGAGGGGAAGGAAGAGAGAGAGAGAGAGAGAGAGAGAGAGAGAGAGAGAGAGAGAGGGAGGGAGGGAGGGAGGGAGGGAGGGAAGAGAGAACGCTCAGAGGCAGTGATGGTGACAGCTGCATAACGTGAATATACTTAGCATCCCTGAACTGTACAGTTAAAAACTGCTAAAATGCTACATTTTTAGGTATGTATATTTTGCCACAATAAACAAGTACAGTGGTTGGGATGGCTCGATAGGCACAGAGCTATAGAGGACAGGCTTGGAGCCTCGGCACCCACACAGATGTGGGGTGGGGGGGGTTGGGGAGCACATCTGTGATCCTAGGCTGGGCGAGTGGGCAGGAGGATGCTGGAGCACACTGGCCAGGTAGTCTCGTTCCAGGGTTATTAGAGATTCTCTCAAACAATGTGATGGAGAGTAATGAGGTGCCCAACTCTGGTCTCCACCACTTGTGCATACATGTGCTTGTACACACATGTGCATATAAAGACACATACACTACACATAAATATATCACACACACACGCACACTTTTTTTAGGTATAAAGGAAGACCTAAGTGATGTCTAAAGGGGAAAGCCCCCCCAATATGTTAGAGATTACAGTTAGAAGTGTAACCAAAACAAGATTTTTTGAAAATCAATTATGTATAATACTTATATACATTCAAAATCTATACTAACTGTTAATATTTACCTTTATTTTATATTAGCAAAAGAAATATACTTTGGCAGAGTTAATAAGCCATAATTATTAAATAATAACTTCAAGATACAGGATGTATTTCCCAGAGGAAAAAAGTATACCTAATAGAAAGAAAACTGAATACTGCAGAGACTGCTGCTGAAGGCATCTTTGTCCAGAAATTGCATCTGATTTCTATTAAATGACTCCAGGGTGTCCTTTGGTGTGTCAGATGAGGCTAAAGAGGTATCACATCACCAACCACCATGTCATTTCCCGGGATGCCATCAGAAGCATCACCTGTAGACGACCAGTGAGGAGATGGGTAAGGCTGCATCTACAGCGCCTGACTGTGGACAGCCCCCTCCCCAGTACAAAGGAGCCAGGCCAGTTTGGGCCTGCACTGCTACTCGGTGTGCTTCTAGAAGGTATGCAGACGGTAAACCACTCTTGTCTAGGTTCCATTATCCTTAGTCCAGACAGGGGAGTCAGCCTGTAATAGGCACAAAAATTCTAAGACTCAAATAACCCTCATATAATCATTTCCACAAACATTCAGTGACTGTGTTAGATTGACTTGTGTAGAACACAGTCCTCTACAGATCCAAAGTCTCTGAGAAACTGGGGGTGTTTGTAGCGCATCCTCACTAGACATGTGAGATCCATGCATTATTGAGTAGCGTGAGAGTCTTACCAGGTGGTAGAAAACTTCGTGTATTTAGTAACGTGTATCAACATTTTGCTCCATCTGACCCTGGGTTATCTGTTAATTACCCTAAATACTACCCTGAACTTTGTGTGGAGCAGTGTGGAATCCAAAGGAAAGGCAGAGGCAGAGAGATAAGTGTGCGGTGCGGAGCAACATCTCTATCAGAATCACTTCCAAGATGCTCATTACTAAGGCGTCTTCGCAGATCGCACCCAGATCGCCTGAGTCAGTCTCAGAGGCCGGGTCAAGAAGACTCAGGCTAGATGAGCACTCTGGGGCTTTTTCCTCCCGGGATAGGGTCTCACTACGCAGTCCAGGCCACATGGCTCTCACGGTTCCTTCTCAGTCCTGGGATTACACGTGCAGGCCCTTTCTTACGCACATAGTAACACACGAAAGGCTTTACTGGACTGGTAGACTTGCTATAGATTTCTAGGGAAGTGGAGGGGAGCAAGACTAATAGATAAAATGCAGCTACTTTTCTTACCTAATGGCAGAAACCTTCAGTGGTTTTACTGTGGAATCCAGAAAGGGGCAAGATGTCGTGGGAGGCCAGGACAAAAGTCAGCATAGTTGAAAGGAAAAAGGGGACCACTGGGAAACCAGAACACCTGTTCTCATTATACGTGCTGTAATGTCCCTTGGTAGATTTTAAATGGCCAGATTCTTACTCCAACAAAGGTTGCTCAAGCAATCTCAAGGGACACTTTGCTAAAACAGCAAGGTTTGAAGACTCGGGAATGTATTCGAACTTGATCCAGTAAGTCTTTCATTCGGAGGAGCTTAAAAAGTGACTGACAGCTCTGGGAGAGTCTGTTTCTTCCTCCAACCTACAAGGACCTAGTTTCACAGAGGGTGTAAAACTGCTCAGGGGCCAAATGAGTCATCGTGGCAAAGTGCCACTCAGTGGGCTTGGCTGAAGCTACATTACATCTTTTCTTTTCACTCCGAGAGACCAGAATGCTGCTTGTTGACATTCGAAATACTGCAGATTTGTAGTTTCGTCTTTATTCCTACCTGCTGAGTCTATCGAGTGACGACAGCATGACTGGTTCTTGGAAGGATTTAGAAACACTGCTAAGAGCTCAGTAGGATTTCAGCGTTGCCTATTACCTGTTTAGAACTTGGCCTGAGGAGTCAAAATATATAAAAATAAAGAAAACTATGGCCCAAAAGACAGAACCTGTCCCCATCTGAGGTCGCTGGAAGAATACGGTGTATCTGACAGAGAGACACGTGTGTCTAGGGCGAGTGTTCATCCCACCCGTGTTCCTGACTGTTAGTGCGATGGGCCATGAAGGGAATTCAACTTGTAGCTTCTGCTGGATGAATCGAAAGATTTTGGTTAGAAGTCAGTGAGGTTTCAAAAATCACTACCATTCTCCAGAAACTTGAGTGAAAAATGAAGCAAAAGAGAGCCAGAAAAAAGATTATCTTCAAATTACATAGCAAATAAATACCACACAAGGGCTGTCTGTTTGGGGCTACGAGTCCCAACTCAGAAAAAGAGATGGCTGGAAGTAACACAGGCTTCTATGCGCCTTTCCAGATGCCTTGATGTCAGACAAACTCTCTGGCCTGATGGATAGAAGAGAAACACTCCATCCTCTAGCTTTGAAATGGCAGTTGGTCAGCCCTGTAGTTATCCAGACAGCAGTCCTTCTAAACTAACAGAACAGCTCAGTGGAAAGAATAGCTCACCTACAATAGAGGTCTAAGAAGGTTTTTAGAGTTGGTTTTTGTTTTTTCGTATGGGATGGTACTGTTGGTGTTTTTAAAGATGCGTGCAAACTTCTAAAATTACACAAATAAAACAAAACCAGACACAGAAGAAAAACGTCCCCAGGAGCCCCCCTCCCCACCAAAACTCCAGGCACGTTATCTTCCTGCCATCTCTGAGCACAATGGCACCTTGTGTCATTTCTGGTGGAGGCACAACTGCCGAAGAAGCCAAGAGGTAGTGGAGAAAGCTAAGACGTAGAAGGGGGAAGAAAATGCTTCCTTTGTTAAGGAAAAGCCATTTCCATTAAAAGTTTCAACATACCACAGAAGAGTGAATGCACTTTTGTGAGCAAGGGCAAAGCACACAATGAAGGAAGCTGCCTGTCTACTAAGTCAACATTCACTGAAGGTCCAGACCTTCCCCTTCTCTTGAAAAAGGGGAGGGAGAGACCATGACTGCACTTGGCTGCTCATGTGTCTAAAGGCAAGATGAATATGACATGTGTGGCTTCCAGACTGATACGACCCACTTAATTACAATAGTAAGGAATCACAAGTTTAATATGTTTTTTAAAAGACCACAAAGCTGTAATAAATTGTTCCAGCATGCATTAAAAACAGAGTGCTTGGGAAAGCATTTTAATTGAATTTCACAAATATTCCAGTGAGTTTATTTTCCTTTGTGAAGCAATGCTTTAAGACAGGCAAGGACAAGCTAGAGTTTCTGTTACACAACAGCCTGCCCTGTGATAAAGCAGATTACAATACCCCGTCAGAGGCGGACTTCCTGCTCAACTATTAAAAAAAAAAAAAAAGGCAGGGCCGCACCCTATTTGTTCTTATTGTTGTTCTGAAGCTAAAATTCAGCTAAGAAGTGAATACTGCATGCACCTGTTAGTCCAAACTTCTCCCAAGATTTTCTGTTACACAGGAAACTAACAAGGAGAAAATGACTGCAGTAAAAGAGCACCATAATGTACATTCTTTTCGGACAAAAGATAAAATGAATTCCATATATATTATGGTTCATAAAATAGTTTGCCTCATAATTTTAGTTGACCAAAATGATCTTAATGATTGTAAATCTACTTTAGTAAGAAGACTTTCGTGTTCCAAGTGCAGTTTGGAGATGTGGTGAACAGGGTTTTCGTGGTGAACAGCTGTGGTTCTAAGGATGCAATCTTTTTAAAAACATGCACAGAAAAACACACACCTAGTGAGCAAATGCAAACTAGGAATTGATGACCGCGGGAGCCTTGCCAGTTAACAGGAGATGTGATTTGCTTTGGCTCCAAGACCAGACCTGGGGAAGCCTTGTGTTTTCCTCTGGTTGCTGCATCGCTGCTCCAATCTCAGCGGCCCACAAGCAAGGAGATTCAGAGCTGGTTTTGCTGGCCAGCTGGTAATCCCCAAACGATCTGAATTAGACTCTGGAAGGGTTAAGTTATTGTTTCTGCAGATTTACTTTGTCAATATTCACTGAGTGGAGGGAGAAGAACCCTGGGCTGCATACGCAGTCCTGCAGTCGCCCAGGACCAAACTAAATCACAGATAATCCACGTGAAATCACTGGTTTCACTTGGCAAACACGAAGCATGATTCTCCTTAAAGAAACATAAATGTAATCTCACAGACACACTTTCCAACCTGAATATTTCACACTGGTTTCTTCACTCTGTGAAGAGCAGAAATGAACTGATAAGATGACTTATCTCACACTGATTTTCATATGAGTGATACCAACACACCCATAATTCTGATTTCTAAATGCCCTGCTTATAAAATGAAGTTATGTCCCTATTCACTTACCATTAAGATTTAAGAGATTCTTTAAAAAAATACCATTATTTAATGACATTATTTGATGTTACATAATAATTTTATTAGAAATGTTAAGGGAATTTCCTACTCGGAGTAGATAAAAAGCAAACTAGCAAATCAATTTGAAATTCTGCTGCAAATGCAGTGCTGAAGCACATTTATTTCATAACTGTTCTAAATCACTTACTCAGCAAACACACACTAGCCGTTCTTACTATGTATATAAAAATACATCAGTTCTCGTGGATTGTAAAATAGAATCTGTGAATATGGTCCCAGCATTCAAAGAATTATGGAGATGTTAGACATATAAGAATCCCTTGCATTGTGTACTGCCATCGACGTTTCTCCCTTAGAAATCTCATCTGAGAAGTACAGACGACTACATGCAGCATGCTTGAAATCCATGAAATAACATCATAAAATAAACACCCCTGAACCACTAACCTTAGGCCCTGCCACACTGTCACTGTCGTTCTTCCCAACACGGAAGTCTCCTGACCTTACTGTTCTGGTCATTTCCTTATATGATGAATTTTGATCACCACTAACTTGCTTTCAAAAAAAGAAAAAATATATACCCTATTGTATACAGTTTTTTGTCTTGCTTTTTCCACCATCGATATAATACTTCCAACTTCAAGTTGCCTCTAACTGTAGTTCACGGCATTCATAATTGTTTAATATAATGCTATATGAATTCAATACATTTTATCCATTTTTCCTATTGTAGACAGCAATTAGATTACCTTTAGCCTTTTTAAAAAAAAAATTACTTAGCTGCTTTGTTTGGCCTTTTCTCCTGAACATAAAACAAGCATCCGAGAACTAAAGTATATTGTGGCATATCTGTATTATGCAGCTCTAATAAGAATTTTTTTAAATGCTAACTAAATTACAGTTATGCAAAAGAATATTCTCAGTCTTAATTCCAGACTGAAGTATTTGGGAGGTAATGGGCCCAGATAGTTGTTACTTCCCTTCAATGAGTCAAAATACAATTAGGTAGTTACAGAGGTGAACAGAAGAAAATGCACTGAGATGGTACGACTGAGTGCTCTCAGAAGCAAAATTAATACACTGTATCCCCAGCACACTGGCACCCGCACCAGAAAGAAGTGTTTCCTATGAGAAAAACTTACATAAAATCTGAAAAGATGACTGATTTAAAGACACAAGAAACATGATACAGGAAACATGGATCCAGAGGAATCACAATAGTTTTTAATAATAGATTTAAAAAATAAAGATGCAGGGGCTGCAGAGAGGGCTCAGGGCTTAAGCCTCTGGGCAAGCAGAAGGTCCTGAGTTTGGATCCCAGATCCATGTAAAAACGCCAGGTGGAAGTGGTAGATACCTGCACTTCCGGCCCTGGAAAGCAGAACCTAGGAAACTCCAGAGAAAGGCAAAGAGGAGGTAGAGCCATCCAGGATGATTTCTGAATTCATCCTTGGGCTTCTACAGGCATCCACACAGTACCCTCTGAAACACACAGACAGACAGACAGATGCACACACGCATGCGCACGCACGCACGAACTCGCACACACACAAAATAAAACAAAACAAGCAAGCAATCATGAAGTTTATAAAGTGCCTGAGAAAGAATTTGAAATAACAATCTTCTTAAGAAGCTCAATGAGATATAAAACAGACAATTCAATAAAATCAGGAGAAAAAATATCATAATTTGAAAGAGAATTTCTAGTGGTACACGAAAGAACTAGAGAGAAGTCTTATCAATCAGTGAATAAAAATAAAAATAAGTTAAGAGCCAGAACAGACTAGGTCAAGCAGAAGAAAAGCTTCTGAACTTGAGGACAAGTCCTTTGAGCTGGTCTAGTCAGGGAAAAAGAATGAACACAGGAAAAGAAGAGAAAGAAGAAAGGAAAAGAGCAAAGAAGGCGCTCTCATGGGCACCATCGGGCAAATGAGTAATTAAACTGTGGCAGTTTCACAGCAGGGGACCAAAGAAGACACAGAAAGCTCTTTAAGGAAGGGCAGCTGATGAAGCCCCACAGACTGGAATACCTACATCAGTGAAGCTCAAAGAAGCTATTAGACTCACCCTGAGGCCCATTATACACAAGTTAGCAAGAGTCAAAGACAAAGAGACAATTTAAAACCAGCAAGAGCCAGGGATGGTAGCTCATGCCTGTAGTCCCAGCACTAGGAAGGCCAAGGCAGTATGAGTTCAAGGGCAGCGTGGGCTACAACGTGGGACCAGTTCACCACCCTCCAAAAGGGAGGATAGGGAAAGACAGACTAATATAACAGCTAGGTAGCTAAACATCCCACTTTCATCCATGGATAAGTCATCCAGGAAAGAAACATCAGTTAAATTATACTATAGACCAAATGGACCTAACAGACATTCATAGAACATTTCATCTAATACCTGCAGAATATATATTTTTCTCATCAGCACACAGAATATTTTTCGGATAGACTATATGGCAGAGTGCACACACACACACACATACCACATACAGAGACCCCCCAAAAAACAAACAACGAACAAAAACCTTAACAACTTTTTAAAAAATGTAACCATATTATGTATCCTCTCTGAAACTGAAAATCCAAAGAAACAGTGGCAATTATCAAACACACGAGATTAACAACATGTTCTATAACAACCTGTCCTGGAGCCATCAAGAAATTAAAAGAGAAACTTAGTCTTGAAATAGAAAATAAGTCCATCCAAACCTACAGAAGCAGTAGAAGAGGGAAGATTGGAGAATAAATACCTACATTAAATGACATAGGAATACTTGAATAAAGAACTAACAGTACAACTCGAGGACGTAGAAGAATGAGACACAGAAAACCCACATTTAGCTAAAGGAAATAAATAATAATTAGATCTGAGGAGAACTGAAATTGAGACCAAGACAGGGGTCAGGGCTGTGGTCCTGTATTAGACACTTTAGAGCATGTGTTTGAGACTTGGCACCACAAAGTGTGGAGTCAGTAAAACAAGAAAAAGGTATCTGGGTTGTTTCAATTGGTTTTGGTAGTTTTGAGGCTGAGTTCAGGCTTTCTTGCCTCTAATTCCTAAGTATAGGATTATAAATGGATCATCAAGTCTCCCAGCAAACTGGAAAACCCAGAAGGAAAGGCTGCCTTATAGTATTCATGAAGCAACAACTCACAGAGACCAACAGTACGCAACAAAATTGAACCAGTAATAAAACTTCTCCTAAAAAAAGAAAACACTAGAAAATCTCACTGCTGAGTTTTAGCAAACTTTTAAATTTTTTAAATTACTTTTTATGAATTCAATTGTGCGTGTATGCGTGTGTGAGCATGAGTATGTGTATGTGTGTGTATGTATGTGTGTAGAACCACGGACGAATTCGGGAACCACCATGGATGCCTCCATCTCCTCCTTGTTTACTCTGCCCGGGGATTCACAGGCTCCGCCCTACCAGGACCAGAAACGCAGGCCGGGGCCCTGCCCCCCCCTCCCGGCTTCCGTCCGGTGTCTATATGTGGGGTCTAGGATCCGAACTCAGGACCTTCTGCCTGCAAGGCGGAGGCTTAACCCCTGAACCAACCTCTCCAGCCCCTTAGCAAACTTTTAAAGAACCACACCAATTATCAAACAATTCCAAAAATTTTGAAGGGGGGAAATTCTTCTAAAAGCATTATGAGTACAGTATTCCTTACCAAAACCAGGTACGGACACAACAAAAAGATGATAGACCCCAATCTCTGATAAACATAGCTACAATTCTCAGTCACATACTAGCACACTGAATGCAGGAAGACAATGAATCAGGATTTTCTTGCTCAGTTTAATATTAGTGGGGAGACCCACCGTCAGCAAATGTGGTGGTTCTTCTGGTTACAGCCCAGGTAAAGGAAGTCAGATTTAGTTTTTATCTTTGTGCCCGCAGGCGTGTGTATCTTCTCTGTGTAGCATATTTGCTGCCATCAAAAGCAGCTTTTTCTTCCCTGTGGACTGAAGACTGGTGGCTCTTTAGGAAAGCTCTAGCCCTTCTGGGCAAGGCTAATGGGCTGAAGCCTGGGCCCCTCCGGGCAGGGCTAATGGGCTGAAAAGCCTGGGCCCCTCCGGGCAGGGCTAATGGGCTGAAAAGCCTGGGCCCCTCCGGGCAGGGCTAATGGGCTGAAAAGCCTGGGCCCCTCCGGGCAGGGCTAATGGGCTGGAGCACAGGCATGTGGACTGGGCTGTTACCAGATTCTCAACTTCATTGCGAACACTGCAACTGCTGGCTACTTAGACTGCACCGTGTAAGTCAACCTAATAAATTCTCTTGACAGCAATTTTGTTCCTAGAGAGCCTGACAGTACTGGGAAAAGTCAAAAGCATGTCCTCGAGGAGCCAGAAGACAACAGGGTGCCCACTCTCGCCAGTTTTGGCACATGAGCAACATACATACACACACGCGCACGGAAAAGAAAAAGGAAAAAAGAAGGGCATCCAAACTAGGAAGGATGAAATTAAACTATCCTTGCTCGTACGTGACATGTTGTTACACACAGAAAATGCCCAAAATGTGAGCAATGACTAAATGAATTCAGTAAACTGCAGGATATACGATTAACATGCAAAAGTCAGTAGCAATTCTACACACCAATAACTAACTGGCAAAAAAAAAAAAAGCAGTCTTACTTGATAGCTACCAAGAATTAAATATTTCAGAATGAATTTAAATAAGGAGACAAAGAATGCTATGATGAAAACCATAAAACTGAAAAGAATTAAAAATAGAAAGGCAATGTACATTGATTCAAAACATTAAAACTGTTAAAATGGGGGCTGGAGAGGTGGCTCAGGGGTTAAGCTTCTGCCTTGCCGGCAGAAGGTCCTGAATTTGGATCCTAGACCCCACGTATAGACACGGGGCGGAAGCGGGGGCGGCCTGCGTTTCTGGTCCTGGTAGGGCGGAGCCTGTGAATCCCAGGGCAGAGTAAACAAGGAGGAGGTGGAGACCGTCCATGGTGGTTCCCGAATTCGTCTGTGGTTCTACACACACATACATACACACACGCGCACACATGCATACACATTCACAATTAAATAATAAATTAAAAAAATTTAAAAAACTGTTAAAATGTCCATCCTAACGTGATCTATTTATATAATCTCAGTGAAGAGACCTATATTTTCTTCACAGAAACAGAAAAAAATACCCCTAAATTTTTTTTTCTTATTTTTTTGTGTGCGCGCGTGCATGTGTGTGTGTGTGTGTGTGTGTGTGTGTGTGTGTGTGTGTGAGGACCCTGTGTGTCCCTGTGGAGAACCAAGGGTGACTTTGGGAATCATCCTGGATGGCCTCTACCTACTTTTCGCTTTGCTCTGGGACTTAACTTCCCAGGCTCTGCCCACCAGGGTCAGAAGTGAAGTCTGCCACTGTTTCTGCCTGGCATTTTTTTATGTGGGACCTGGGATCTGAAGTCTGATCTTCTGCTTGTGAGGCAGAGTCTTAACCCCTGAGCCATTTCTCCAGCCCAACTCCTAAAATTTGTATGAACTATGAAGATTCCAAACAACCAAATCCGTGCAGAATAAAAACAACTAAGCTGATGATATTAAGACCTAATTTTGAAAGATGCTACAAACTATAGTAACCACCAATGGCACAGTAATAGCATGAAAACATACAAAAAGACCAATGGAACAAAGCAAAGACCCCAGAAATAAATTGAAGTACTTATAGCAACTGATTTTTGACAAAGATACCAAGGACATACCAAAAAAATAAAAAAGTGAACTAGAGATCCATATGCAAAACAAATACTGTAGACCCTTATCTTGCCATGTACAAAAAAAAAAAAAAAAAGGTGAAACCCAAATTATGAAGGTACTAGAAAAAAACACGGGGAAATGATTCAGGCATTGGTCTGAACAGAGCTTTTTTTAAAATATATATATATATATGACATCAAAGACACAGACAACTGAAGTAAAAATTGACAAGTGAATTTATATCAACTCAAAAGCAACAGAATTCAGAAACAACCTACAAAGTGGAGCAAATACTTGGAATCTACTCATCTGACAAGAGATACACAAGGAGGGGCTGGAGAGGTGGCTCAGGGGTTAAGCCTCTGCCTTGCAGGCGGAAGGTCCTGAGTTCGGATCCCAGATCCCACGTATAGACACTAGGCAGAAGTGGGGGCGGCCTGCGCTTCTGGTCCTGGTAGGGTGGAGCCTGTGAATCCCGGGGCAGAGTAAACAAGGAGGAGGTGGAGGCGTCCATGGTGGTTCGCGAATTCGTCCGTGGTTCTACACACACACAGATACCCACATGCGCGCGCATGCACATACATACGCACACACGCACAATTGAATAAATAAAAAAAATTTAAAAAAAAGAGATACACAAGGAGCACACTAGCAAAGATTGTAGATAAGCCTGTTTCTAATGCGCAAGAAATCTGAACAGACACCTTTCAAGATGGTCAATAAGTGTAGGAACAGTGTTCAGCATCACTGACTATCAGGGCAACACAAACAACACAATAAAAGCCACAAAACAGCTAGAAAGATGGCTCTGGGATTAAGACTCAGCCTCACAAACACAAGGTCCTGAGTTCAGATCCCAGGGCTTACGTGGAAACAGCAGTGGCCTGTATTTCCTGCCCTAGTGGGCAGAGCCTAGGAAATCCTAGAAGGATTGTGTGTGTGTGTGTGTGTGTGTGTGTGTGTGTGTGTGTGTGTGTATCAGAGGGCACTGTGTGTCCCTGTGGAGGACAGAGAGTGACTTCAGGAATCATCCTGGATTACTTCTACCACCTTTTTGCTTGGCTCTGGGATTTCCCAGGCTCCGCCAACCAGAGCTGGAAGTGAAAGCCACCACTTGTTCCACCCGGAGATTTTACATGGGATCTGGGATCTGAACTCAGGACTGTCTGCTTGTGAAGCAGAGTCTTAACCCCTGAGCCATCTCTCCAGCCCTTTTCTTCTTTTTATAAAATGACCCAGTGGAGGAAACAAACAAACAAAAAGAACAACAAAAAACTTAACCCTAACCCTCACCCCTAAAAAACAAGTACTGGTCAGCTTTTGGAGACACCTCATCTGATTTATATTGGGAAAGTAAACTGGTAGAGCCATTCTGGAAACTAAAAATAAAAGCCTGGCACATTCCCATAGTCTTCAGCATGTAGCAAGGACGGTTAGCAGTTTGAGATCAGAGAAAATCTGTCTAAAGCACAAAAACAAACAAACAAAAACTCAAGGCTAACGTAATCCCCTGATTCCACTACTAGGTATGTCCAAAGGAAGGAGATCAGCGTGTCAGAGACTTGCCCTGAGACAGCACGAATCTTGACAGTCGAGATACAGAATCAACTGATGTGTTAACTGACAAATAAATCAGCAGGAAGCTGTGTCTACACACATACGCAATGCTGTGCAGTCGTAAAGGATTGAAGGCCTGTAATGATAGTAACCTGGGGAGCCTAGAGGCACCGGGCTAAGAGAAGTAAGTCAGACCCAGAAAAACAAGTACAGCGCGAGCACATGCGGAAGTTTAAATACTGAACTGACAGAAGTAAGAGTGGACTAGTGACAGCACAGCCTGGGAGCGTCTCATGCTGTGCGGTGCACGGGCAGCTATTGCTGACAAAGCCTAATTTGTATGCCCAATAGCTAGTAAAGACAGTGTTGAATGAAGTAAATGAAAAGGTGCTTGTAACAGGCAGGCCAGTTCCTGATCTGCTCACTTGCACACAACCCTGAAACAGGACGCTGGACTCAAATAGGAACACTAATGTGTCAACTAAAATCAGGCAGACGTGAAACAGGTGGATGACATTTTTATTAAGTTCTGATAAGAAAGTAGCCCAGCATTTGAAATCAAGTGAAAATGTCTTTCAAAAACTAAAGCAAGATATGAGAAAAATGCAAATCAAAACCACATCAAGAATCTGTGTCGCCCCAGGCAAAATGACTAGCATCCAGAACACAAAAAACAGCCAAAGGCGGGAAGGCTTGGGGGCGGGGACCTGTACGCTGTTGGGAATAGAACTTGTCCGGTCATTAGGGAAGGCATTCTGGAGGGTTCTGAAAGAAAGGAGCGTATAAGCCAACAGACAAGCTTCCAGACACACTGAAGGAATCCACTCAGCACACCAGAGACGCCTGCGTGTCCGTACTCAATGCGACACTCACGGCAGCCGAGGGAACCGCACAGATGCCCACTCACGGATCAACAGATAAAGAAAATGTGACACATGTGCAGCTACAAAATGAAATTATATCCTTTATAGAAAATTAGAAATCATCAAAAAAAATTAGAGATCATCAAATTAAGCAAAATAAATAAGTCAGACATAGAAGACAAATAGCACATGCCTTCTATTATCAACATGAAAGCACAGTGTGTACTATTTGGGGAAACAAAGGGAACCAGTGGGAGGAACCATATGCAAATGTCACAAAGAAATCCAGTATCTTACATGATTATGAAATAATGAAAAGCAATAATAAAGAGAGTGAAAAATAAGAGAGTAAAACTGGGATTGGAGAGATGATTCAGTGGAAAAAATATACAAAAGTATAAGCTAAACAAGCTGAAGACCTGAGTTTAAACCCCGCATCCAGGCAGAAGTCAGTGCATGTGCGCTCTCCCAGCTCTGGGTGGCGGGTGGCGGGAGTAGATACAGGCGGATCCCTGGCCTTTGCTGCCCAGCCCACCCAGCCAAAGCACAGAGCTTTAGATTCACTGAGAAAAAACAAGCTAGAAAGTGATCGAAGAAGACACCCGAGGGCATCCTCTGGCCTTCACATGTGTACCTGCATACAGGTTTACACACACACACACCACAGTACAATTAAATTTCCTCATGACAAAGGAAATTACTAGTTAGATACCAATCTCAAGCATGTAAACTCAGCTCAGCAAGAACATTCTTTATAACCAAGTTATCAAATGGGGTAAGAGGCCAGATTCATTATGTTTCCTGTCCCGTAGCCTTCCTACGCTGAGAAAATTAGAAATGCACATTTAAATGCTAACAGCATTGAAAATGGAAACTCTATCGTTCAGAACTAATACATGGTTTTTCTATAGGCAGCTGCATTAGTCTCTTCAACCCACCCCAAAGAGCAAGGAGGTTTTCTGTCCTGGGGCCTAAAGGAAGTCTATCCCCAACTTGCTATCTGTGACCCTAATAAAGACAATGTTTATTCACAAGTCATAATTCCTAAGTTGGTTTCCTTGCTGAACTCTCAATTTCCCTCAGGCTTTAATTTTTTGCATAATTCTGTAATCAAGATTTTAGTGTCTATTCTCAAGAAGTTTACAATCTCGCCAGGGAGTTAAAAGATAACAAATACTTTTAGGTACTGGCAGTATGCACAAGCAATATCAACTAAATCCCGCTAATCTCTGTACGTTGAGTGGTGGACAGCTGTGAGAAGTCAAGTAGCTATAAGCTACAGATCAGACCAGCCATAAGGAGGAGACAGGTAGAGGAGGGGAACAGAGGAAAAGCAAGCAGGGGACCGAGGGAAGAGGGAAAATGTTTTCGTGAGTCAAGACAGAACAGGTAACTGACAGAAATAATTCAGCGCACTGGTTGCTCTAGAGAACCAAACAAGTACAACATAAAGACACATAGCTAAAACTAGGGAACCAAGTTTTCTCTAAGCAGGACATTTAAACAAGGCTCATGAGTTCTCAGAAAGAATCCACATGAAATACAAAATTATGGATTTTTAAGTCACTTATTCTTAGCTGCAGGGTATCTTCAGTACTCTGAGGAACGGCCAGGAGCCCCGCTTCTGGTCAGCACAGGGACAGGACAGCAAAAAGAAAACAAGCAGCCAAGTCCCTGCGCCGTGACGTCCACGGGGCTCTAGGGAAGGGAACGCTCCTCACGTCACTGCGCTCCTCCCCACGTCCTCGGGTCAGTTAGTCCACTCTCCAACTGGTCATCTGGGCCCAGGGTGCTGCTGGGAAAACAAGAGCCTGCGTCCTCAGTGCCTCAGGTCAGTGACCTCGACCCTGCCACCAAGAGACGCTTACTTGCTTCTCAGAAAGCGGCATATTACAGAAGGCCTGAGCTCGGGCCAGAAGCAGGACAGTCCCTTCTGCCCTCATCTCCTCTCACCCTCTGAACCACCAGCCCCACTTTGATCCTCTACCACCCAGCTTTTATTTCTGGTGCTTCTTGGCCTTTGGGCTGCCCACTGGCTTCCCTAGCCAGCTGGAACTCCTCCTGCCTCAATGTCCTACTTCTGCTTCCTGCTCCCCACTCTGCCTCTCACCCAACCCTCTTTCTAACTGCCCTCAAAGGAGGGCTTCACTTGGCCATGTTGACACGACAGGTAGAGTAGAGGGCCCGGCAGCATCTAACCTCTGTCTCAGATTCCTCTGTAAAGCAGGGAGGATGATAATGATAATAATAATAATAATGCACAAAACATACTTCATGGGGTTGCCCAAGAGATGCATTCTAAATACTTAAAGCCAGGGCTTCACGAAACAGAACTTCCACTATTATTATTTCCTTTTGTTTCTTCCAGGTCAAGTGGTAGTTGCAACTACACATGCTTTTGCATGCTGATGGTACATCAAGCACATCTGGAGCATGTCCAAACTCTCCTGTGTATGAAGAGAAAATGGTGACTAAGGCAGAGACCTTCAAACCCCACCTTACACTACTTCCTGCTCTTCCAAGCTACCAGAACTGATTTCCACAAGTTTAGCTAATCACTCTAAGGTGGAGACACTGTAATTGGAAAATCTAAGCCTCACGTAATGACCTACAGTCTAACTCCAGCACAATGCTACTAAGCTGAGTAAGATGCAAAAGTGACACTGCACTGCTTGCTGGTGTTTCCTGTCACCCCCTTCCATAGGACTTGATGCTTCAAAACTGTACGTCATAAAAACACAGTATTTACGCTCAGTTCTTCACAACTACTCAAGTATTTTCACAAACTAGTAAGCTGGGCTGTGGTTCAATGGTACAGCATTTGCTTAGCATTATGGGATTGACACTCGGTACTAAAAGCAAAACCAAGAACCAGAATAATGGGAAGGGCAGAGTGGCAGGCAGATGACACAGGTGACTACGGCAAGTCACTCTGCCTTTTGATTGGTTTGTTCATATGTAAACTTAGAACAATGGCTGCACCATATTTATCATGCAGGGATCACATGAATTCCAAGGATGTTTAAGAACTTTAGAAAATGACACTAAAACAGGAAAATTAATTATTCACATGAAAAACTGTAAAGGACGTAATATGCCCAATTACAAAGTCACTATAGCATCCCTTAATAAATAAGAGCTCACGTGCTAGATGAAATCTCTGGTGGAGTCTCAAACCATAACATCTACTAGGAGAAACAGAGACTCAAATTTCAGGAAATTAAGTAGCACACAGATATAATGCTAAGAGAACAGTTGATGAGGACAATTTTTTAAGTGCTATATAACTGCCATAAATAATGGCTTATTTTGAATAGCCATAATTATATTTTAACATAAAGTGATTTAAACATGAAATTTCAAAGGAGCACTTGATGTGCAGGAGGCCCTGGATTCCTAGCTCCATAGTAATAATAAGTAAATGAAGACTCTTATTCTTTAAAAAAAAAAAAAATTCATTCATTCATTCATTCATTCATTCTCTGTGTGTGTGTGTGTGTGTGTGTGTGTGTGTGTGTGTGTGTGAGAGAGAGAGAGAGAGAGAGAGAGAGAGAGAGAGCACCATGTATCCCTGTGGGGGACCAAGGCTGACTTCGGGAACCATCCTGGATTGCTTCTACCTCCTCCTTACTTTGCTTTGGGATTTCCCAGGCTCCACCCACCAGGACCAAAAGTGCAGACTGCCACCATTTCCACTTGGCGTTTTTACCTGGTACCTGTGAACCAAACTCAGGACCTTCTGCTTTCGAGGCTGAGTCTTAACCCCTGAGCCTTCTCTCTAGCCCCCAAGATTCTTATTCTTGATTGGTCCTAATGCCATCAATGGTATCACGAACTTCACCCCCTCACAGTAAGCTCTGCAGGAACCACCTGTCCCCTCGAGTCACATCTACCACACATTTGGACATTCTATTCCTTTCACATGCAGAAGCACCACATGGACAAAGTCAAGTTATTATAAAAACATAGTCTATTCTGTCATGGAGGAGCCAGGTCAAATTAGTTTAAAATTCCTTTTTTTTTTTATTCAATTGTGCGTGTGTGCATATGTATGTGTGCGCGCGTGTGTCTGTGTGTGTGTAGAACCACGGACGAATTCGGGAACCACTATGGATACCTCCACCTCCTTATTTACTCTGCCCCGGGATTCACAGGCTCCGCCCTACCAGGACCAGAAACGCAGGCCACCCCCGCTTCTGCCCAGCGTCTATATGTGGGATCTGGGATCTGAACTCAGGACCTTCCGCCTGCAAGGCAGAGGCTTAACCCCTGAGCCACCTCTCCAGCCCTAGTTTAAAATTCCTAGAAAACAAAACTAGTGGGTACAGACAAATGCAGCGGCACACACATTTTAATACCAGCCTAGGAGGTAGAGCAGGGGATTGCCTGTTTGAGGGCAGTCTGAGTTACATAAGAACCCGTCCCCCAAAAAGAAGCAAAACAAAACAAAATATGAAAAACAGTGTCTAAATTTTCAAAACCAGAAATAATTTAGTAAAGGATTTTTATTTAAATAGATTCTAGATTCTAATTTATGAAACTAGTGTGATTTCCATAGCAATAATGCATTCTATTCTAGTTTCTTTTTATTATCCAAAGGTAACTCATACCAATAATAGATTCTCAACGTGAATCTATTAAAAGAAAAGTCAAAAATTTACTGGGAAATGAGAGTATTTAAAAAACAAAATTGAAAAGAACATCTACTTTATTTTGCACAAAACTTAAGTTATAATTGTATTTATTAATTAATTGTAATAAATAACAAATGAAATACTGATTTTCATTATATAACAACAGAATGTGGCTTACTTCCCATTGACTTAACAGCATCGCTAGGAAGACTCACTTTACAAAGATATTCAAGGGCAATGGCAGCTTTGCCTAGGGCCCCTCGATCTTCACTATTAAAATCATCCATGGCCTGTGGCATCAATCTGACTTTCCTCTTCTACTCTAAACTACAGTAATCCCCCTTTTCCAGCAGGTATATGTCCTAAGACCTTTGGTAAATGTCTGAAACCCTCAGCCAGTACTGAACTCAATACCTATCATTTTTTCCTACATATGCCTATCCTATAGGTTATATATAAATTAGCACAGTAAGAGATTAATAACTATGAAAACCATAACAAATATAGCAATATAGTGTACTATAAGTAAAATAAGTATGACTCTCAAAAATCTGTGTTTTTCCTTTTAGGCTTAAAGGAAGTATTTATGGCTCCCTGTGGCGCGCAACATTGTCACCATTCTTCAAGTCCTTTTCTGTAAGTTATGGTGTCTTAAACACCAGCACTGTGGTTGATATTGATAACCATGTGGCTACCAAGTGATTGCTGAGTGGGTAACTCAGTATATTTTTCTGGCCTTTGCATGCTAATGTAGTGCAGACAGACATAAAGACAAAGTATATCATGCAGAGACTTCAGGATATCAGCACTGTATACAGCTCTCTTTAAACTGCTACAAACATTCATGTCGTGAACATCTAGCGATCAAACTGCAAATGGTATCACGTTTACAAACTTACAAAGTCAATGAAAATAATTCTGTCCTAACCCTAACCTTACACAATTCTGTAAGTAGGAAAACAGAGGAAAATATTTAATATTGATATTTAGCACACTAAAGCCCTTCTAAAGGAAAGTAATGTTTGAATACGATGGGTAGTGACAAAGCCCCATAATTAAAGGACCAAAAGATTTGGGAAACTAGGTCTAGAGAAAGATAAGCGAGGTCGGTCATTTCCTGGAACCGCAGTACTCAGGAGGCTGAAGCAAAAATACACAGTGACACTTGGCCTAAACAAGAGAAGAGAGGGTTGGAGAGAAGGTTCAGGGGTTAAAATTCTGCCTCGCAAGCAGAGGGACCTGAGTTCGGATCCCGACTCCCACATAAAAATGCCAGGTGGAAAAAAGGCAAAGAGAACCAACCCAGACTTAAAATCCTGCCTTTCCAAACAAGGTGACAATTTTTTCCCTTTCCTTCAAAAGGGGCACAATATATGAACAGCAAGCCACTTTTTTTTTTCAAAGAGTCACATAAGAATACTAAATATCGGGCTGGAGAGATGGCTCAGGGGTTCTGACTCTGTCTCACAAGCAGAAGGTTCTGAGTTCGGATCCCAGGTCCCACGTTAAAAAAAAAAAAAAAGAATACTAAATATCAAATAAATAATAAATCTTCTCTATTAAATTACAACCAATGCTCCATATTTGTATAGGAAAAAGAACTATTTTGGACAATTAGAAAATTCCAACACCAAACACCACATCTACGAGAATATATAAATCATACTATTGTCTTATCAATGACTATTAAATAAAGAAAATAACCTACCTCTATAGCAAAAATTCTTTTGTCACGCCCATATAATTTCATCTCTTCTGGAAAATGCTGGAAGGCATTTATGTAGGGAATATGGTCCTCTTCTACAAATCTGTATTTGTAAGAAATCTCAATCAGAACTATGTTCTAACTTTGCACAGAAGTCCTTATTTCAAACATTCTGTTCCCCACATATTTGTAAGGATAAATCTGAGCGTGTCTACTACTCTCTGCATACATGCCAAACGTCTAATGATTGCTCTGGGATTTAAAAAATTTTTTTTATTATTTATTAAATTGTGCGTGTATGCGTGTGTGCACGTGTGTGTATGTATGTATGTACGTATGTATGTATGTGTGTGTGTATGTGTAGAACCATGGGTGAATTCGGGAACCACCATGGACTGCCTCCACCTCCTCCTTGTTTACTCTGCTCTGGGATTCACAGGCTCCGTCCTACCAGGACCAGAAACTCAGGCCGCCCCTGCTTCCGCCCGGGGTCTATACGTGGGATCTAGGATCCGAACTCAGAACCTTCCGCCTGCAAGGCAGAGGCTTAACCCCTGAGCCACCTCTCCGCCCCTACTCTAGGATTCTAAGTGACTGACTATATCTAGACATCTGCTCCCTACTAGGCTCTCCAACCTAGCAGTCCTTCCACCTCTAGTTCCTTCTTGTCTTGTGAACGGTTCCTTCAGAGAGTTTCCTCGTTTCCTTTCCTTGCCACCCTTCTGTGCTCAGGAGCTGTCCCAGTGCATGACGGGTACTGGTTGCTGCAAGGAACCAGCTTGCTTGCATCCCATTTATCCCAACATCTTATACACTGGAGAAGGTCAAGTGTTTTGAGACCAGTGTTGCTTTAGGAGAAACTGCATAGATGTAAATGGACAAATATATTTATTCACAATCCATTCACTTCAGTCAACAGAAATGTATCCAGAAGCATTCTAGAGAGACAGGCATGAACCAAGCAGGGATGTGCTCCTGCTTCCTTCGAGCTGTCTAGTAAGAGGGAGGAGGCAACATGGCAAGTGAATAAAACACGGCATGTTAACTTGGGAAAATGTTAAGGTGAAAATAAAGTACAGGAGAGAGAGCGAGGAAAGGGTCTTGGGTCAATGTGCACATTTTTATGAGTATACTGAAAGCTACTGAACTGCACAGTTAAACGTTTTGTATGTGCTTGCATGTATAAAGTACACAGGTACATGTGTGCACATGTATGTGGAAGCAGAGGTCAACAATAGGTGTCTTTCTCACTATTTATTTATTTATTCATTCATTCATTTGTGTGTGTGTGTGTGTGTGTGTGTGTGTGAAGACACTGTGTGTGCCTGTAGAGGCAGAAGTGTGACTCTGAGAATCGCCCTGGATTGTGCTACCTCCTCTTTGCTTTGCTCTGGAGTTTCCCAGGCTCTGCTTTCCAGAGCCAGAAGTACAGGCTACCGCCATTTCCATCTGGCATTTTTACATCAGATCTGAGATCCAAACTCAGAACCTTCTGCTTGCCAGGAAGAGACTTAACCCCTGAGCCATCTCTCCAACCAAATTGCACATTTTTTAACAGGTGAACTTAAATATAAATTATTCTTTGATTAAATCAAATATAAATTACTCTTCGATTAAACATGGCCTACAAAGGTATGGGGCTAGTCTCATCGTTTCTCTGTCCTCACCTTTCCATTCTCTTCTTACCTAATCATATCTGAATCTGCTCTTGCTTAGGTTTTGGGACTAACAACCACTCTACCTGAATACTTGGATTTCTGACCTGCGCAAGTTGGCTGTACTTCCATTCAAAGGCTCACGCCCCACCTTTCCCAATAACCAATCTAAATAGTGTCTAGTCATTCTCTCACAGTATCCTATTTCAGTTTGCATTTCTCTGCCAGCCTGATCTTTTCTCGTGTATTTATGCATTTGTTCATCTGCTTCCTCCTTTGCTCTCTAACTTCCATGGGGCAGGCGCTTGACAGGTGTGGTTTAAACAAGCATCTCAAGGGTCTAAACACTGGAAAATATCTATAGCCAGGGGCTATTCAGTAAATACTTGGTTGATTTTATTTCCTGTTGTTACTCAGGTATGCAGATTCCTTTACAGGTGATGAGATGGGATGTTATCTCATGTCTTTTTTTTCAATACTTTGAGCCACAGAGAGGAGAGAGAGAGAGAACGGGTGGGGTGTGTGCATGTGTCGTGCAGAATGTGCATGTGGGGGTCAGAGGACAACTTCTGAAGTCGGTGGTCTCCTTCCACCACGTGGGGCTCCAAGGATTGAACTCAGGGTGTTAGATATACGCATAGGTGCCTTTACCCACGGAATCACTTCTCCAGTCCCATGAATTTATCTTCTGGACTGTGAATCCTGCTTTGAAGCTTCAACGAGAGAATGACAATACAGAGACTACTAGACCTTACTCCAGAGTTTCTGATTCGGAAGATCTACACTAGGACTAAGGGTTTGTGAGTCTATCAAATCCCTGGATAAAGCTGAAGCTGTTGGTCGAGAAGCCACTCTTTGAGAGCCTGTGATTCACAGCTCTTCCTGGGAGAAAAGCAGAGCCCCAGAATAATGGTGACAGACCCCTTTCCACTGCTCCAGTGACTAAACTTCCCACATTGTACACCCCATAGAGCAAAATAAAAGCCCTGCTGGTAATGAGACCCTGTATGCTCGAAGGCATTTTGAAACTCCCCGGGTGGGAGGGGAACAGAACAAGATCTTACTGTCACTTTCCACTCACACACAGTATTCTGCCTGAGAAGAATTTCAAACAGGCATTTTCTCCAACTTCTTAGATTTCTAGTTTTTGTTGCCTTCTTATAGACTGCCTGGGATGACCAGCCCCTTGGTCCAGCTCTGAGGACTTGACAAGGCTCACAAGATTAGGGAGGGATCTTTTTGAAGGGTCCCTCTGGGTTATCAGGAGGAAAGTGGATAGGAATGCCAAGACTGCAGACAGAGTTCAGTCAGAAATCCTTATGCAACCCAGCTGAGGAAGAGCAGTGGGGCCTACAGAAGACAGCGGTTGTGAGTTTATGGAGGAGCGAGTGGCAGCACATATGGCAGCTGTATATACACAGAGAGAAAGGAGAGGAGGGGATGTGTCTAGATTGCTGGGCAGTTCACACCAGATGTGCGGCACGTCTAAGAACGCAAACACTGGAGAAGAAGCTCAAGTGAGGAGACAGATGGTGCACCCCTGTTTAGTCATGTTGATATGGGGAGGCCATAAAGACATTAAGTAGTTGGGTCCAATAGGCAACTACACAGATGAATATATGTGTCTGGACCTCAGTAGACAAGTCGGGGCTGGCCATATAAAGCTGGGAGTCATCAGCATATAGATAATAATTAAAGCCTTGGGAGTGGATGATATCACCCAATGAGGGCGTAATAAAGCAAGATGAGGTTTCAAGTGAAGAGTAAAATTCACTGAATCATGGACTTTCTGCATGCAGTTACTCACACCTGACAAAAGCTTTGTTATATGATTAATGTGGCCAAATTCAAAGGCACTATCATCGTTTACTAGAAGCATTTTATTTAATAAAAGGGCCTAGTGCCAATAATGACGATGACTAGCACTAGTCCTAATTCTGTTCCAGATCTAAGTGGTCTCATGTAGTACTAATCACTGAAAGGGTCTACATCTCTAAGAGACACTTCATCAATAAGGAAGTTGCTACTGATACCCCCATTTTATCAATAAGGAGACTAAGCACAGAGAAATCTGAAAACTTACTCCATGTCATGTGACAATTAGTTGGCAGAGTCAGGAGTGTGGCTTTCAACTGTGTTTCTGAAAACACTCCACATACTGATTACAACTAATGGCATTATTTGGAACACATATAAGGGAGTCAAAAAATTAACACATTAATGACTTCGGTCCACCTATTACCTATTAAGTGATTAATTCTTATATACAATGCTGTAATTTACTCAACTACTGAATTATAAAATCCTATAGACTGGCGTTGGCTTTAGGTCAAGTGGCTACCTCAAGAGGCCTGTTTTTCCCTCTAAAATTCTGCAGACTATCATGAAATATGTAAATGCCTGATATTTGAATAAAAGGATCAATTTGTGTTAATAAGCAGACAACTTACATTTTAGTTCTTACACCGCAAGCATACATTTTTATGTAACTATTAGTTACTATTTTGTTAGTGTAAATATATGTTCATCTTTTCTTAGAGACCATTTAAGACTCCTATTTAGGAATTTTATGTCAGTTTTCAAAGAATTTTATTCACATTAGAAAATTAACTTTCCAATGTCCCATGTGAGGTAAATGCTATTAATTCTACTGTGCAAATAAGACAACCAAAGAGATTAATTACTAGCTTTAAAGGGAATAAAGTTCAGAGTAGGTGTTCAGGATCAATCTTCATTGTTGAGGAGACTAAACATGGAATTACGTAGAAGACACATTTCTAGGTGTGTTTGTTAAAGAGTTAAAGCCAAAATTGAGGAGCAAATTTTAGAAACACCTATCTCAGAGTCTAAACAGGGCCTCAAGTCAATCCTAGCAAGCGGCCCCTCATCCCATTCTGTATAGTTTGGAATTTGTAAAATCTAGAGAAAACATTTGTCAGCACAAGGAGCCCCTATTCCCCTCTGGCAAAATAAACTCTGCCCAAGTAGCTCTTAACACTCCGAAGCATCTGTTCGTTTAGTGGAACTTTCCACCTCGAGCCCCATAAAAACTCCAGCTCGCTGTGATTCAGCGTGGCCGCCATTCCCACAGACGGATGCTGTCTTGATCGCGAATCAGAGGACCATCCACTACTGGTCCTTCTCAGCGTCCTTCCTTGTGTGCCTCACATGGTCCTGGTCAATCACAGCCATGAGGGCAGCACCATCCCGTGGCTGGGGTCCTGGACTGAGTACAGAAAAGAAAGCCAGCAAGCAGCAGCAATCGCCTTTGCTGCTGTCCTGAGCTGCCCACGGGTCAGCCAGCTGCCAGCACCTTCACTGCCAGGACAGCCAGTGAACTGTTCTTCTTTCAAGCTGCTTCTTGCTGGGTGAAAGCAATGAGAAAAGTAGCCAACACTATATCCAACCTCTCCAGTCTTGCCTTCATTTTAGACTCTTGCATCATTCTGACTATCAAAGGCTGCTCCTTAGTTCACAGATAATCAGCCAAAACATTACTTTAAACGAAGTCAGCTTACCGCAAAAGATCTGAAAGAGTAATTGTTTCTCTCTGCCACAGTAAGGACAGAGAGCAGAGGGCGAGTGTCCTTGGCATGGTCATCTTCAAAACCCCTCTCTCCTTCCGCTCCAAGTACTCCACTCCATCCAGAGACCCAGAACACACAGATGCTGCTTCTGAAAGGAGAAAGCAAGATTTTTTTAATGAACAGAAGACGCATTTAAAATATCTTAAATTATGTTATAGCTTATTAGTTTTGCAAAAACAATTTGGCAATACAGATCAATGAAGGTTTAGAAGGAAAACAACCAAGTGTATAATTAAAGGTTATCTATGGGAATGGGGTGGGATGGGGTTCTAAAGAGAGATTTGAATGGGTTTAATTTTTAAATAGCAAAAATAAGTTTTAAAATAAATAAAAGGATACATAATTACAAGAAAAATGAAAAAAATGTGTATCCTAGTTCTTGACATATTCTCAAAGTTTTCCAAACTCAGTCTACAAACCAGCCTCTCATTCTCTGTGTTATGCTGTTCTTCCAGTTCTTGGGAAATACCAGTCAACAATGCCTCATCGCTCCCAGACCTTACATTCTAGTAAGAGGAATAAACAAACAACAACAACAACAAAAATACAAACGACAGAGGCTGGAGTGATGGCTCTCAGGATAAGACTCTGCCTTACCAGAATGAGGACCTGTGTGCAGATCCCAGATCCCACAAAAAACACCAGGCAGAAATAGCCGTGGCTTGCATTTCTGGCTCTGGGAAATTCAAGAGAAAAACAAAAAAGGAAGTAGAAGCAATCTAGGATGGTTCCCAAAGTCACCCTGGAGCCTCCACCAGCATACATAGTGCCCTCTGATAAACACACACCACACACACACACACACACACACACACACACACACACGAATGCATGCATGCATATTCAAAAAAATATATATATATATAAGGGGCAAACAGTGGTACTATCCGCTATCCAGAAAAGCAGCACTGAAAGGACATAAACTGACAGGAAGAGGAGCGAGCAGCTTCACGTGTCAACAGAGCTCTGTAAGGTGTCGAGTGGAGAACTGAGGGCGTTCAGTCTCAGGATCGCAGGAAGGACACCAAGCTAGTTGTTAGCCCAAAGCAACATGAACAACAATGAGGAGGCCAAATTGGGGAGAGCAGGAGACAGTAGCAAGAGAGCAGTAAATACTAGCCAGGGTCCGTGGGTCACGATCTGTACACTGGACTTTAAGAAGTTGATGGAGTTTTAACATAGAGCACCATGACCTCAAGTCTGTTTGAAAAGGTCATTCTGTCTGCGGAAGCCTAGAATTACAGGAGGGCAGGAATGGGAAGGGAAGTGAAAAGATGGATCACATTGTAGACAGCAGAAAGGATTCGCCCACAGGGTGGGTGCAAGTATAACCAACGCATGATTTCCTTAATTTTGGCTTGAGCATAAGAATGAAATGACATGACTAAGATAAATGAGATGGCAAAAGGGAAGAATTGACAGGAGAAATCAAGATGTCAGAACTGGCCACACATGGTGACATGCATCTGTGACTCTAGCTCTGGGAAGACTAGGAAGGAGGCTGAGGAAGGAGGCTGAGGAAGAAGGCTGAGGAAGGAGGCTGAGGAAGGAGGCTGAGGGAGGAAGTTGCAAGCCTGAGGTTGAGCTTTTTAGGGCACAGCTGCCAATGGGTCAGGTCATTCCTCTCACCCTTTCACTCTCTTGACTGTCGCTGTTGCTTGTTTTCTGTTTTTGTTTATTCATTGTTTGCTTGCTTTTTAAAGGAAGCAAGGTCTTCTGTAGCCCAGTTTCCTTGAACTTACTGTGGAGCGGAGGATGCCTTAAACTCGAACCCTCCTGTCCACCTTCTGAGTGCTGGGCTTAGGTGCGTACCCCATGCCTTCTGAGCACTGGCTTCAGGAGCGTACCCCATGCCAGCTCTGTTAACATGTAGGCAGTGTAGAAAAGCAGGACTGGTGATGTCATTGAGAAACTCCAAGCTTTTCTGGACATAATTCCATAAATTGCTTCTCAAATCTCCTTTTCCAATTGCTGTAGCATTCAGTAACTAAAATTTCTTTTATTTGTGCATTGCTGTCTAGCTCTTTCCACACACTACAAAGTTAAAACACATTCCTGTTTTCCACATATGCATACTATATTTAGTTATCCTCCTCTTCATCTTCATCTAAAATCACATGAAAATGTGCACGTGTGTGTATGTAGAAGTGTGTCTGTGTGTATCAGAGGGCACTGTGTGTCCCTGTGAAGGACCAAGGCTCTGTGTGTGTGTGGGTGTGTGTGGGGGGGTATGTGTGTGTGTGTCTGTACCAGAGGGCACTGTGTGTCCCTGTGGAGGGCCAAAGCTGACTTTGGGAATCATCCTGGATTGCTTCCACCTCCTTTTTGCTTAACTTCTTCCCAGGCTCCACCCACCAGGGGCAGAAGTCAGGCCATCATCGTTTCTCCCTGGCGTTTTTACATGGGACCTGGGATCCGAACTCAGGACCTTCTGCTTGAGAGGCAGCGTCTTAACCCCTGAGCCATGTCTCCTGCCCTTTAAATACTTTTCTAAAAGAGCATTAAGATTTCACTTAATTTGCTTTTCTTTTAGTCATATGACTTCTTTTCTAAGTCAAGTTCCCTTCTTTGGACTATCAGGGAATGGGGCTAAATTATTCATTTGCATATTTATTGATTTGTTTTTGAGGTAGGGTCTCATGTAGCCTGGGCTGGCCTATAATTTGCTAAGTAACCTATGAAACTGAGAATGACCTTGAACCACTGGTTTTTCCAAGTATTGGGATTCTAGGCGCCATGTGCCAGCATGCCTGACAGGACAAAATTATTCTTAAGATGAAAAACTGGCTTTAAAATTCTAAACAGTTTGATTCTCGTTTTTACCTGATTGTGCTTTGCTGATGGGGAAGTGCTTTGGACTCTGGGCGTCAGACTGAAACTCTGCTCTGCTTTCAGAAGGACAGATGGCATCCCTCAGCAGCTCCAGCTCACTAGCCCAGTCGGAAGGATTCAGATTGTCTTCCAAAACCTGTGCACAAAACATGCATCACATGAGTCTAAAACTAATGTCTATGTTCCTGACCATGTGAGAGATTTCTTAGAGTGGACAAGAAAGGAGGGGTTGAGGACTCATAGAAACTAAGTAAAAGAAATCACTCTGGAGCTGCCAGTCAAGGTTGCAAGGCCGAAAGGTCTTTAGTCTGGAACTGACCCCTGACAGCTCCCACCAGTGCTTCCAGGGAAGGGCTACAACAGGGACCTATGCTGCCGGCACGCACACTGCAGACTCCTGCTTTTGGCAATACCTCCCCGGTAGCAGAATGGCCTTGCAGTAAAAGACCTAGAGTCGCAATGGCCCCGCGCATGCTGGCAGACTTTTCTACCGAATTTTCCCGAGCAGCTCTGTTTCGTATCTTACTGAATCTATTTCTTTTACTGAACAGGCTCTCCAAACCACTCCTCATTTACCATGCTGCTGTCCAGTCCATTCTTCATGATTTCTCACTTCCTGAAATCTGCAATGCTGTCTATAACCAGTGCCCGACAAGGATACCAAGCCGCTGCCCACAAGGATACCAAGCCGCTGCCTGCGGTCACTCATGCATTCCTGGAATGGTGGGGAGTGTCCCTTAGGGGAACTGTGCTGGCTACCAAAGATCTCATCCGCTGGCATCACTACGAGGAACACAGCCCACTATCTCAGCCCTACAGGCCAAGACACTGGACTTCATTACATGAACTAGAACTCATCAGAAGAAGCGCATGAGAGAACGAAGGGAAAAAATCCAAACGGGATAAATGCCAACCCTTGAGAGACAGGGCATGTCACAAACCGGCCGAGGAACGCCGACTCAGAGAACTCTGAAGCAATCAGAAGGAAACGTCCACAGATTCATGCAGGCAATCACCAGGCAGCAACCCCACCGCATCCTTCGCCCTCTCCCCGCTTCTGGACTTGGCAACCTCCCATGCAAAGCCAGCGTCTCCATTTATACACTCAACCCCTCCTCTCTTGTCCTCTTGAAGAAATCATTCACATCTACTCTTCTCTCCAATGAGACTATTTCTCCTCTCCTGTATCACTCCATCAGTAACAAATATGCTATCATCTACTCTACTTAAACAACAACAACAACAATAGCAAAAATCCCTTTTCTTTGACCACAGGCTCTACACAAACTTTATGAACATCTCTACAGAAGGCCCTGAGGAGATCTGGACTTCCTGTCCATCTGATCTCTTACTCCACTCGACTCTCCTGCTCCATGCGTAGCCCTCTCCTTCTTCACAAGTGGCAGTACTCATCACAGCACACCACCCCTCCTTCTTGGGACACCCTGTTCCCTTCAGTCCCAGACGGCCTGCCTCTTGGCCAGCTTCTTACTTAACCGAAACACCCTACCCCTAAAAAGCCCAGGGCTCAGTCCTTGGTCCTCTTCTGTCCTTACTCTTTGGCAATATCTACCAATCTTACGGTTTTAAATACTAGCTACTGTATGTCAATTCTTTCTTCCACTTCCACATACAGTGTGTGTGTAATACATGCATATGCATATGCATATTGGTACGTGGGTAAGTGTGCATGTGTGCTCATGCACATGAGGACATGAGGACCAAGAGTAATGTCAGGAATCGCCCTTGATCATCCTTCACTCTACCGTTTTTTTAGGCTGAACCCTAGCAGGTACAGAGCCTGCAGATAGGCTCGTATGGCAGCAGCCGCTCCACGGACTCTCAGGTTGTTTTCCAGGAATGGAATTCCAGGCAGTCACCACACCTGCGCATGCATTTTATGAGGGATCTGGGGATCCAAACTCTGGCTCTTTTGCTTGCACGGCAAGCACTTTAACCGCTGAGTTATCTCCCCAGCCCCATGTATTTTAATTCTAGGTGTACTAACACTTCTGAATTCTAGGAAAATCGTATCCATATCACGCCACAATTTAACTTATGAGATCCTTTTCTTTCTTAAAGGTACTTAGAATTTTAGTATATCTGAGCCTGGAGCTAGAGGTCAGTGGTACGGAGCTGACCTAGCATGCATGAAGTGGAGTTAGATTCCCAGAACTACATAAATCATATCTGTAATCCTACCACTCAGGAAGCAAAGGCATGAGGATTTCAAGTTCAAAGTCATCCCTGGTTACACAGTCAGTTTGAGGCCAGAAACATGAGATCTTATCTCAAAAAAGGATCTATCACATATTGCAGCACTTTCAGATTTGACGGCAGAGTGTGCAGCGGCAGCTCTAAATGCCCACCTGTAGCCCAGACCTCTGTCCTCAACTAGACCTGTGCATCTAACTGCATACTTGTCCTTTCCTGGTGGATGTCAAGCGCTGTCTCAAACCTGACATGTCCCACATTGAGCTCTTGATCTTCTGGTTCTTCTACCTGCCATTTCAGTTGGTGGCAAGTTCCTCCTTCTAGCAGCTTAGTCTAAAAATTTTAGACTCAGTCTCGACTCTTGTCTCCTACACCCCACATCTAGTCCATCAGGAAATCCTGGCGGTTCTCTCTGCAGACTTCATCTGAAACCCTACCGCTCGCCATCTCCATTGCTGCTGCCTGGCCGGCCCCCACGACCGCTTGCCTAAGCGTAGACTTGGGCTCAGCTGATCCCGGTGAGGCCTGAAATTTCACATTTCTTCTCTCCCCTGTGTCCCCCATGCTGACTGGCTTCCTGAAGCTCCCTCATCAGGAAGTCCTCCCTGAACACAACACCTGCCCTGCTACCTCACGGCTTGCACATTTGCTTCTTACTGGATTTCTCTAGATGGTCCTAGTAATTTACCTCACTAAAATTTTCACAGCTCAGAAGTTGTAGGACCAGGGTTCAGAGGCTGCGTCAAAGCACTGAGAACATATTTACGACTTTCTTTTCCTTGTGCTGCTGGGATGGAACCTGTTGCCTTGAGTACCAGAGAGCTCTACACAAGCTGTACCTCTAATTCTGAGCTTCTAATGGAAAGATAATTGTTTATTTTCCTTTCAAAAGAACACATTGCTGTGCTTCTCCAAAGAAATCATATAATTATATTACAAATTTACCTATCAGCTTCCAATTTTACTTCTTGCTAATTTATTCACCAAGAAGCAGTATGACACTGACACTGTTACACCCAAGTGTTTATTCACACCAATAAAACTTTTCTTTTTTAAATTTCAAGTTAAGGGCTGGAGAGATGGCTCAGGGGTTGTGACTCTGTCTCACAAGCAGAAGGTTCTGAGTTCGGATCCCAGGTCCCATGTTAAAAAAAAAATTTAAAAATTAAATTTCAAGTTAAATAAAAACATTAAAATATCACAGACAATCATAGGCTCTGACTCATATTTTCTACCTACCAGGGAAAATTCCAGTATACAAAGACAACCAATACCCAAACTAGGAAATTTAAGATCAGATTCTTACTAGTTTGGATAATTTGTTTCCTTTCTTTCTTTCTAAGTATAGCTTTAAACTGTACGGCATTTTTTGTTTTTCTTTACAAGCACCTGACTCCCATATCCAGATAGGATAGTGTTTATAACTCTTATGATCAGGCAGTATTATCATTTACGGTAAATTTAAATTGTGTATTTAAATTGATTGGTTTCTATCTTAAAAGCACATTTCTCAGCCCAATTCTTTTGGTCATGTCCCTGTAGTCATTGTATCTTGCGTGATTTGATGACATTACTCATTCTTAGGACGAGTACTTGACCCCTGAGGGCACCTAAGTAGGTCAGAGGTGCCGCCTTACCGACACCTGTAATCTTTTACTTCCATCCAGACCTGGGTTCTAGTGCAGGTCACTGGTCACTGGAGACTTGCACAGAGTAACTTGACCAAACAAGGAAACACTGTAGCAGCTGTCCAAGTTTCTAACAAATGGGAGTCAAATGCATTCAGAATCTCTGACAGACACGGGGCATGTCTACAGGGCTAGGAATTCCATCCTGGAAGATAAGTATCCCATATCAAACACATCTGTGGTTAGGAATTTTGCATCCTCACATTGAATATGTCTGTGGTTGGGAAACTTGCCTTTCTCAGTGTTAAGACTGTTCTTTATCCCAAATAAAGTGTCACGACACACTTAGACAGTAAGAGAAAAATCCTCAAACACAGAGCTCCTGGGATGGCTGGGGGAAGATGCACCCAGATTTACTTTACCTCACGTGAAGGCTTCTGGGAAGAAATAAGAAATAGGATGAATCTTGAATTGTAAGTAAAGCAAACAGATATGCCAAGCAAAAGGAACACATAGCTCAAAAAGAAAAAAAAAAACCCTCACTTTTAAGAGCAAAGTGACAAAAATCTCTTAGGAATCCCTCCTCCCTTCCAGGATGGAGATGAGTTCAGAGATAGAGAGCTTGCCTAACCTGCACTTGACCCCCCAGTAGAGCAAAAGTATAAAATAAGAAATTCCTTAAGTTTATATATATAAATGTGTATGGTGGCTCATGCCTGTAATTGCAGCACTTGAGTCTGAGGGAGACTAGCTGCCATGAGTTCAAAGCTGGCTTGGGTTGCACAGTGAGTCCCAGTTCAGCCTAGGCTATGGCCTGAGCTGTCTCAGAAAAGCCAAGCAAATAAAATAAAGAAAAGCAGAGATTAATTTAAAAATGGCTTTGTATTTCAACTGTGTGTCTCTAAGAGGCCAATGTTCATTGCTGTGAGCTCAAAGTCCATCCCTGGGGACGCACAAAGGCCTTTTCACTGAGAGCTCATGCAAACCCCACTGTTTCTCTCAAGCAAATCCCATCTTCGTGATCCACTTCGCATGTCTTTCAGTCCAACTCTTCAGACTTGTAAGACTCACCCTAGCTTTCCTTCCAGTGGTATAAATTGGGTTCTCACAGTATGCCTGCTTACTCTTCTGAAGGTAGCGCTTCCAAAAATTGTGTAAAACTTCATTCTAAGGTGGAAAGAAACAAGTGACAATTCATTATGATTATGACAAATACACAGCACTTCTGTTCCCCAGAATCCCTTGTATTCATGTCACCATCCACTGAAATACATTCCTCCTGCTTTTCTCTCTTTAGCAAAGGAAAGAGACATTAAGCCTTTCCTTGACAAACACAGAATCAGAGAAAGGTTAACACTCATACATGACTGCAGTTTTAATCAGGGGCAAAGCTCCTAGTGTTGATTCTGCTAGTTCCATGCAAATTATGAATGTAAAGCTAATGTCTGGGCACAAATGGTCCTACCTTGAACTCTGGGCCTACTCCAAGGGTCGTCAAGGCTTCTGCCTGGTGATAAAGTATGCACTGAAAACCTTCACAAACATACCAGTCCCAGCCTTTTTCTAAAAGATAAACAACATGTTTTAGACATTCAGACACTCCACACACATGACCCACCATGACGATAATAGTTAATTAAAAAATGGCAAAAGGGGAAAAATTCCTGAGGACCTGAGAGGTGTCCAAATGCAGATGCAGCTGCTGGAAGCCACTGTTGCCCCCTCACATCTGAATCCCTTACATCCAGCGCGTGAGCAAGGCCGTGCCCAGCTGAGGGCTCTGGACTCTCCGGACCTCACCCCATTGTGGTGCACGGTCCCTGACGTGTACAAGCTCAGACCAAGGGGATGCTTCACCCCTTAGCCGAGCGGCACCGCTAGCCATGGGCGCGAGGAATGCTGGATCTTGAGAGGCCACGAGGACCCTGGAACTAAGCACTCGGTGAGTGACGCCAGTGACCAGTCGGTGTGACTGGGGACCAGCGCAGGGGACCGTGGCCAGTGCTGGGGGGCTCCCGGCCTGTGTAACACGCACAGCCTTCATAATCGAAGGAGAGAAGCAGAAAATCAGGTAGTGTCGAGTGTGTACCTTGCTTTGAGTCCTGATGTGAGTATCTCTTTCCAAGGTGCTAACCAAAAAATAAAAATTTTAAATAAGTGCTCCTTCACCAGCACATACACTAAAATTGGAACAACACAGAGAGATTAGCGTGGCCCCTGTGCAAGGCTGACTCGCAGATCTGTGAAGGTTCCATATTTTAAAAAAAAGGTAAAACTTCTTGATGTGTGGGAAGTGCAGACAAGGCAGTGAGATCTCAGAAGCTGCCCTGCGTGGAGCACCAGTCGCACCTCATGTCCTATCTAGTATCTTCCCTAAGTCCATAAATCCCAGCCTGTAGCTTCCCCAGGGCAGGGTAGGACAATGGGATTAGCTTTCTAAACAGGCGCCCTCCTCTAACTAGAACCTTCTCTAACTCACCTGCTACACTCAGAAACACCTCGTCCCTGACCTTAACTCCGCGGCCTATACAGTCTAAATGTAGGGAATTGCCTTCGTTGTATGGATTGCTGTTCAGTCTCTTATCCCTTGAGTTCCTGAAATTTATCTCAGTGCATCTCTCAACTCAAGTTGGAAAGATTTCTTCTTATTCAAAAAGAAAACATTAAAATTTAAAGTAATTAATGAATTTAAAGAAAATAGGCTATTCCGTGGCCTTCTGCTCTGGGGGAAATGGTTTCAGTTAGAGAGAGAAAATAAGGACTCCAATGCATACTGGTCAGTGCCTCGGTGTGCGCGTGAAATATTCCAGACAGACTTCGTTTGATGACCCAGAAACCTACTACCGTGTCAGTCAGAATTGCAGGTTTAACTACAATAATGGCCTGTTAAAGAAAATCGATGACTATCTCGTATTCACCCACAACTGCCAGATCCTCCTTCCATACAGCTCTCAAGTCTGTTCCTGGTCAGAGGCTGCTTTTCTGCTCGCTGCAGGACCCCCCTCCTTACTGAATGTCACAGAGCACTCACCCCACTGACCCGGAAAGAGTCTGGGGCTGTCACCAGACAAGAAGAGCTCAACTCTCCATGCTGTATATGTGCGCACTACGCGTGACTAGTACGTGTGTGGGAATGGAGCTGAATTTTATATACCACCTCTGCAATTTGTTTTATGTTTCATTGTGACTAGTCTCTGTTTCCATACGAAGAAATTAAAACTGTGACCTTAGCTATGAGACGCTTGCTCGTCACCTAAAAGTATCTGAAGTTCTTTAAGCGTCCAAGTTGGGACTGTGCATGTTAGCTACATAAATATGTCAAATAAGGTTGTACTGATAAATTCTAATAAAGTTCATTAGGTTTCACCTTGTCACCTGGAGAGGTGGCTCAGGGGTTAAGCCTCTGCCTTGCGGGCAGAAGGTCCTGAGTTCGGATACTAGACCCCACTTATAGACGCCAGGCAGAAGCGGGGGCGGCCTGCGCTTCTGGTCCTGGTAGGGCGGAACCTGTGAATCCTGGGGCAAAGAAAACAAAGAGGAGGTGGAGGCATCCATGGTGGTTCCCGAATTCGTCTGTGGTTCTTCTACACACACACATACATACATGCACACACGCGCATGCACCATACATGCACGATTGAATAAATAATAAAAAAATTTTAAAAAAGTCATTAGTAAAGATTAAACAGGAACATGAGTTAATATTTACACACTCCTTGTTATTCATCAGAATATCAATATGCTGCACATAATTATTCCATTTATGAGTATGCATGTATGTTCATGTACATGTTTGCACATGTGTATTTACATGTGAATTGTTACATGTACCCCGTGGCTTCCCACTTGAGATCCTGGTCATAGGAATCAGTCACAGAAATCAGAACAATACCAAAGGCCTTCTGGATCAAGGCTCACTGTACGTAGTTGCTGGGCTGGTGGGACAGATTACCATTCCAAGCACGTCCACGCAACAGCTTGTTTTAAGGGAAAATAGTTTTTCCCACAGTGAAAGGATGTGTTCAAAATCCAATGTGAGGGATGTTTTCTGAACGTTGAATGTGGTGGTCACTTGACAAGTCCACAGTTGAGTCATTTCAGAAAATCATATGGTCAGTAACACAACAGCGCACAGCCAGCACAGAGAACCGGCTCTTTGCTGACCGCGCCAACGCACCGCTGTACTGCAGCGACTCACCAACCGAGCAGGACAAAAGAAAACACTCTCCATGCATTACTTCCAATTTTATCATCGGTAGTTTCAAACTTCAATTCCATTTTGGGTTTTCTGCTTAGAAATCTAGAGTTTCCTTCAAAAATCTACTTAAAATCATATTCTCTGTTCCCAGATCATGACAGTGAATGTCGTGAATAAAGAACACAAGCATACATTAAGAAGGAGCTTACCACCCTGTCTTTTCTTCTTAAGCCCCCTGTTGATAGACTGTGCCCTGCTATTAGAAATCACTGCGGTGTCTGTGACTTCCTTGGATCTCTGCAGAAAAGACAAGCAGACGGTCAAGAAGGTAGTCTTCTACCCCCCAAGCATTATGCTCTGGGAAGTATTAAGAAAAATCTTGAGTGACCAGCCCATGGGTGGTACAATTACGGGTGGTACAATTATACAAACTGCAGCATTCTGGTTTAATCTTTATGTTGCTTTGCATTCAAAATTTCTGGGGTCCTAAAAAGTACCCAAATAGAGTAGCAATTGCTACATGAATAAAATTTACTTTAAATCACTAAGTTTTCAAAACAAACCAAAAGTCAAATATACTCATTTTTTCTATACAAAACACACATTAACATTAAAGTAGCTTCTTGCTAAGTGTGGTGCCACCACCCACACGGCGGCACGTGCCCAGCGCAGGAGCATCAGGAGTTCAAGGCCAGGGAGTCTTTTACCCTGTCTCAGCGTAGTTGCCGCCCCTAGCCACCACACGGTTACTGCATCCTCCTCCTCTTTCAGTTTGTGTTTATACAGTGCCACATTTTATTTTCAATGAAACGGAAATTCAGAATGATAGATCGTATAATTTGTAACAAAGTTGTCAATGTCAAAGGCAGAATCTAAGATTCTGACTTTCTTATAAGCAAAGTAATATACTGATTCTTAATTCTGAAGAAAGGTAAAAGTTTTTAAACAACTGGTCAGACTATCATACTTTGTAGGTTTAGAATTTAGTTACTGTTTTTTAATGTAATCCAACCCAGGTTCAGACTTGTGACCTTCTTCCCCTCTCATATACAGGCATATACCATCATAGCAGAATGAAATTTATCTTTAACTAGATTTTCATTAAGAACAAAGGGCATGGATTGGGAATGTAGTTCAGCTGGCAGAGTGCTTGCTTGGCATGAGAAGCTCCAGTTTCGATTCTCGAATGCCTCCCTGGACTACAGGACACCCTGTCTAAAACAAACAAAGCAGGAGACAAGTGTCTAATGATGGGCACTTGGATGCAGTCTCTAGTCACAGAAACCATCTTCACAGTAATCTGATATACTAATCAGGTCACGGTGGGAGATAAAACATATAAAAAAAATCTTAGTACTTATTTTGCAAGTATAACTTATAAAAGGGGTCCAGGGAAAAAAAGCCTTAAAATGTGAATTATACAAAATGTACTATAACAGAAAAAACTAGCAAAGACTAAGCATTCCAAACTAGAGCTGTAATTATTGACAGAGTATGGAATGTTTGCATACTTAATAAAAAAATCTGCAAATGTTTAGAATAACATGGCAAAAAAATCATCAAGACAAAAGATTCACTAGTATTCACGAATTCCCTTTTCCTTCCCATACACAGAAAATAAAAAGTAAAAGAAGTTACTGAATGTACATTGGAATCATTGGTAATTTTGGCATTAATCTTGCTTTTTTTAGGTTTCATATAATAAAAGACATTGTTTTGATAATCAAAGTCTATCAAACTCACATAACTTGAGCACATGCTTTTTTATTAAATACCTAGGAAGAATTTGCAAAATGGCTAGACTTAGGATCTTAAATTCTTTTTCCTGAGCAAAACACACAGGAGAAGCCTTTCTATTCAGAATGCTTTGCTCAGATTGTACAGAGTACTGGAGCTCGAAGAAGTACATAAAGAGTAAACTGGAAGGAAATGAAAGAAACAAAAATCAACTGAGTTGTACCAAACTTCCATTTTTATAGGTATATGGGAATCATTGGCCCTTCCACATTCCCTGAATTTCAACACCGCCATCCACAACTCCAGAGTGTCAACTCTAAACATTCGAACATGCCTGAATCACTGCAAACCAAGAGTGTGCAGAAGCTGCAGAACACACAGCTTTGCCTATCGTGTGGAAGGAAGGCTTTGGGGTCCACTGCCTTCAGGAAAACATGTTTGGGGTACAGATGTACCTCAGATGTACCTTAATTTCACTCAAGATTTTTCTTAATACTTCCCAGAGCATAATGCTTGGGGGGTAGAAGACTACCAGCCTAGCATTCAGGATGTGCTGGAGTTATCCCCTTGCAGAGAAAAAGAGAGAGAGAAAAATGGGGAGGGGAGCTGTAATTATTGACAGAGTATGGAATGTTTGCATACTTAATAAAAAAATCTGCAAATGTTTAGAATAACATGGGAGGGAGGGGAGGGGAGGGGAGACAACTTTCAGAAGTCAGTCTCTCCTTTCACAGGTGGGCTCCAGGGGTCTGGCTCAATTGTCAGTTTGCACGCAGCCGCCCTTACCCTCAGAACCATCCCACTAGACTCAAGAATTGTATATTATTTTACTCCATCGGGTTGACAATCTTAACTATGAAACATGGGAGTTTTACAGTCTTCGAACTAAAAATGAACTACAGCAGACTTAATCAGAGAACAACAACGACAACAAGAAATAAAAGGAGCAATAAGCTATGGCACTTCAATGCCTAAAAACAGGAAGCTAATTCCATCGGCAGGTGGCAAATACATTCCCTTACTATACATCTTCTTTCACTATGTTTACATATTCACCGGGTACAAAATTCACAGTAACACCACTAGTGCCTCAATGTGCGTAAAAGTCGAGGCGTGAACTACATGTATTTCAAGTGTTCAACCTGACGTGTTTATGCACATACATATATTCATATATCTTGAGGAAACCTTCATGTCTTCATGAGACCATTGCCATAAGGAAGTGAACCTCCATCACTCTGCCAGTTTCTTTGCTAAATGCATACCTTGTTACTATCCTGTCTAATTGGGAAGCAGACAAGCATTTGACTTGTAGTCTGAAGAAAACTGTCCTAAAGCGGTTGGGACTGTTGCAAATTCAATTAACTATTTCTTTCAAGAGGAAATTTCTTTTTCACTTGTTCCTATATCTTGTCTAGGCTTGTGGCTGTCTGAAGAAGGAAGGTAAATGTCTCTATTGCACCATGTTGGAGCAATCTGTTCTCTGGCCTAAGCGACTTTTCTGAAGTTTTTCTCAGCTCTGCACTTCCTGCAAAGCCTTTTCTTGAAGAAGAGTCCCGCCTGGCATGCGCAGCTGTCCAGCAAGCAGAATGTCTGCACACGACCGTTCTGGCTGAATTGGCCTGGAAAAGTGATCGCCAGAACAGGACCCTAGTTCCAGTGTGAAGATGTTCTCTCTGCTCAGGGTTATATGCAGTACAACAATGTCTATGCTAAGCAATGGGTGTGATGGGGTAAAATGAACTTTCGAGTTTGAAGACTAAACCTCAGATCCTAGTTCAAACATGACTTTACAAACTAATTTGTGAGCCCTTTTGCTCTGTCTATAATAGGCAAAATGCTATCTCTCATGAGTTGTTATAAGGATGAATAAGAAAACATTTTGCAATACATGATAATAAAGCATGTTTCTAATACTCCCAACAGTCTTCAATCTTTCTAATATTCTTGCTTCTAAATCTCTAAGCTAGTGAAACACATTGAAAATTTTTTAAAAAGAGAAATGCATCACCTTCTGTCATAGTTAGACATAGGTGTCAACTTGACAGTTGAGGGTTTGAGCTCTGGGCACATTTGTAGAGAATTAGTGGTTGAGTTAGGCTCAGAGCAAACCTGCAGGAGATTGTCTAGCTGACGGGGAAGACCCAGCCCATGGTGGATGAGATTAGGCCCAGTAATAAAATACAGACAGCTGGTTGAGAGAGTCAGCATCCTTGTGTACACTTGGCCAGATATGCTGGTCTGGCAAATAAGGATCGTCCTTCTCTCGGCCATTATGTAGAAATGGTATGGCCAGTTCCCTCGCCTTGGTGTTGGCGTGAGCTCTCCTGTTAAGCTGGACTAAGAACAGTAACTAGATAATTGTAAGAGACAATAAACCCCTTGTTCCCTTAAGCCCTTTGATGGTCATTTATCAGCAACCATTCAGATGAACTGCAACACCTTCTAAGTACAATGTTAAATATTTGCCCTGAAACCATACACACACCATATGAATAACAACCCACTTATATATGTGGCTCAACATAATTTCAAAAGCTCATCTTCATCTAATTACAAAGCTGTACTTACATGCTTACATTCTTGGAATTTGGCCATTACATAAGTGATAAAAATATATTACCTTTTTGGGGAACTAGGTCACTAAGCAGACTGAAACTGCAATTTTTAAAACATAGGTAAATTCATAAATGAACTGTTACTTACTTCTGTGACATTGTGGCAAGAAGTGCAATAGAATTTGCCTTCATCAGTAAGACCCCAAGAGACAGCATCACACTGAGAACATCGCTCTTTGAACTCTATCTACAAAACACAGAAAAGGGGTCACTGTCATACACCTTCAATTCATTGCATCTTAAACCCTATGATTCTTGTGTCTACTTCCTTAGTTACTGGCAATTTATCGCCCCCCCATAAAAACAATCAATGAATGTTGAAAATAAATCAGAAATTATCTGTAAGGATGAAAGTTAATTTAGTACTGTTAAACTATTACAGAAAATTACTAAAATATGCAGTATGCAAAATAAAATAAAAGGTAGGAAGGGTAAATAAACAAGGAACGAAAATGTAAATAAAATTCGAAAATGCTGTGTGTAGGGATCAATGTTAAGTATTGTCAGACAAAACACAAAAACGACAAGTTCCATTAGGACCTTCCTCTAGGGCACTAAAGACATAATAGAAAGGCACTAAGTTCTGTTAGAACTGTTCCGAGCTTGAATTATTCATCTAGAAATCTGAAGGATATCAACTACACGTGCACTGGGCATTTCGTTGGGCGCTGGGGATTAGACAGCTATCAAAAAGGACGTGTAATGCCGAACTGCAATGTCATAACTTCTTGGCCGTGAGCCCCCGGCGCCCGCCGTTTACGAACACTTGCGGGGCGTCTCTGAGGACCACTGTGCGCGCGCGGGCGGCGCTTCAATGCTCCGCGCCGACCCTGGGGCTCGACCCACGACCATCATCCCCATCGCAGCGCGCAGCGCCTCGGGGCGCTCGTCCGCGGTGCACGTCAGGTTCGTCTTGACAACTTGATAGACTTTCCAAAGACCGAACTCTGACAGCTACGGGGGTCCCTGATGGGCACCTCGTGCGGGGTCCCCAGGAAAGATCTGGAACGCCGAGCGGACCCACAGGGGTTCCCAGGAGGCGCCCCGGGTCCCCGACCTGCCTTTCCCCTCGCAGCGTCAAAGTGGGCGTGGCTGGGTGGGTGGTCCCGCCGGGCGAGGCTGCGCCCCGAAGGTGGGCACCCCCCAAACCACAGCTTCCCCTGACGCGCGCCCACGTGGGCAAACGCCCCGCCCCGCGCTCGCCCCGCCCCCCGGGCCGGCGGCCGCCCCCCGCCGGCCGCGTCCTCCCCGCGCGGCTCCCCGCCCCGCTCCCCTGCGCCCCGTCGGCCCGCGCCGCCCGGAGGCCCCCGAGACCCTCACCTCCTCCCTGGGCTCCATGGCCGCGCCGCGACCCGTTACCCGGGCAGCGAGCACCGCTTCCGGGAGTGGCGGGAAGAGCCCTCCGGCCGGAAACCCAACCCCTGACTTTGGGTTCCGGAAGCCGGCCTCGGCGGGGAGTCCTGTGCGCCCCGCTAAGCCTGGGCTCTGCGAAGCCTGCATCCCCCCGCCTCAGGTGCGTTCCTTTCCTGGTTTTGATCCTTTCAAAATCAACCAATAAACAAGTGGGCGGCGCCGGCTGCTGAGTGAGTCAATCATGCTCTCTTCCTTTCCAGATCCCAGGTTCAGCCTGCGGGTAATGCAGGGCCGGGTTCCAGAACCGGGGCTCTGACCCATCGGGACTCGCTCCCCTTAGTGGCTCTTCTAAAAAGCTCTCTCGGGTTGGAAGAAAGTGTTCCCGAAGCGACTCCACTCGGATGCAGGGGAGCAAGGTTGATTTGAGAGCTCCAGTGAGAAGAGCTCCAGCTACGGGGTGACACATGTAACCCCACAGACTTCTGGATGGATGATTCAAAGCTTGAAACAGTTCTAGCAAAAACTTAGTTCCTTTCTATTATGTTTTTAGTGCCCTAGAGAAAGGTCCTAAGGGAATTTGTAATTTTTGTTTTGCTTGACAGTACTTAACATTGCCCCCCCACACACAATGTTTTTGAATTTTATTTACATAAAGAACCTGAAAGTGGACTCAGATGGTGTGATCTTTTTACTTGCCAGTTCTCTAGTCTTTTTTTTTCCCTAAAACTTTATTTGTGTGCATATGTGTATCAGAGGGCACTGTGTGTCTCTGTGGAGGCCCAAGGATAACTTCAGGAATCATCCTGGATTGTTTCTACCTCCTTTTTGCTTTGCTCTGGGACTTCCCAGGCTCCACCCACAAGTGCAGGCCTCTGTGGGTTTCACCTGGCGTTTTTTTTTAACGTGGGACCTGGGATCCGAACTCAAGACCTTCTGCTTGAGAGGCAGAGTCTTAATTAACCTTTGAGCCATATCTCCAGCCCTCTTTGTTTTTAAAAACAAAACAAAACAAACAAAGAAAGAAAGAAAAAAAAAACAAGGCTGGAGAGATGGCTCAAGGGTTAAGACTCTATCGCAAAAGCAGAAGTTCCTGAGTTTGAATCCTAGGTCCCATGTTAAGAACACCAAGCAGAAACCAACTGGGCCTGCACTTCTGGTCCTGGTGGGTGGAGCCTGGGAAATCCCGGAGCTAAGTAAGAAGGAGGTGGAAGCAATCCGGGATGATTCCTGAAGTTATCCTTGGGCCTCCAGGGACACACAGTGCCTTCCGACGCGCATGCGCGCACGCACACACACAAATATTAAAACAACAATCAGTTTTATTTATTGTTTGGGGGAGGAGAAGGCATAAACCACAGTGCACGTCTTGAGGCCAGAGGACAATTTTATGGGTGGGTTCATCATGATGATTAGTATTCAATGCCAACCTGCCCCCAAGAGACAGGCCTCCGGGCCTATCCCGAGGATTCTCGAGCTTTACACTGCTCCCTGGCCAGGTCTAGGAGGGATTCTCTCGACTGCGTTCATGATAGGGGAAGACCCAGAGACAAGACAGGCAGGATCACTCTCTGGGTTCTTGATCCAGGGCTGTATAAAGATGGGGAGAGCCAGGTAAGCAAGTACAGGTGTTCTTCTGTGGGTGCCTGTGACCAGCCCAGCAAGCTTCTGCGCCTGTAGCTTCTGCATGACGATGGCCCATAACCTGGAATTCTGAATGAACTAAACCCTGCTCCCCTGTCATCGTTACTTTTCTGCTGCGAGACAAACACTCAAACACAACTCAAGGGAGAAAAGGGAGATTTCTGTGGCCTGTTCCAGAGGGGAGACCGTCCATCGGGCAAGGATCTCCTAACAGCAGACATGTCTTGAAGGTGGACCTGGGAAGCTGGTTCTGGGCACAGCCGTCATCATGGCAGCAACGTGAGCAAGAGCAAACTGAGAGGAACCAGAACTGGGCCACCGAACCTCAAGGCCCACCTCCTGGGGCGGCCCTTTCCCCAGCCGGGCTCCACATCCTAACGTTGCCACCCCCTTCCCAGCCATGAAGAGTAGCTAAGGATTCAACTCGAGCTCGTGGGAGACAACTCACCTTCCCATCATGTCATTCGCAGAGTTACACCAGTCAGGTATTTTGTTGCAGCAATATGTATGGAGGCTAAAAGGTCCCAGTGATCTAACTCAAACAGGAGGCTTGCATGTCAAGCACCTTTGTTTGCCTTGAGCCATCTCGCCCACCCATAATGGTTCCTCTTGATCGTCAATGTGATTAGACTGAAAAATGCTTCGATTAGCAGAGCTCACTTCTGGATGTGTCTGTGAGAGCCTTTCCGGAGATAATGGATACGTGGAGATAACAGTGGAGGAGAGACCCGCATCTGAATGTGGGCAGCAGCACCGTTTAAGAGATCTGAGGAGAGCAGAAAGAAGAAAGAGAAAGGGAGGTGGCTAGTTCCCTTGGCAAGTGCTGTCATCGCCAATGGATACCAGAGTCCATTTTCCGCAAGCTTTCGACATGGCCTCACACCAGCTGCTCTGCAGAGAGCCTAAGATCTTTTACCCCGGGGCTCCAGCCTTGATCCTCCTTATTCTGCAGCTTCTGATTTCTTCACTATAGAAGCCATCCAGTGTGAAGATGGTCGTCGTTGGACCACCCAGGCTCCAACCAATGCCAGGGGCATCCAACCTTTCGACATTACAATATGATGCTGTCCTCTACTGAGTTCACACTCAGTAACTGCTCAGTTGAGTTAAAAAATTGATGATTTTGCATTAGGCTACATTCATAGTTATTCTCGGCTACATGTGACCTATATTCCACGGGCTTGACATGCCCGGAAGCCAATCCAATAATCCTCTTTTATAATCGTATGTATGGATGTGTGTATTCTGCTGATCTGTTCCTGTAAAGAAAGCTGAGTAATACAACTGGTTTTGGTGGAGTGTTGGAAAGGAAGGACTATCAGAGTGTGTCCAAGCTTATTCTATGCAAGCATGCTGATCTGAGCACAAGTCCCCAGAACTTGCATAGAAAGCCAGGTGCAGTCATGTTGGGGGGAACAGGGTCAGTGATAGAAGCTGGGGCTTGCTAGTCTCCAATCTAGTCCCAGGTTCAGTGACAGACCTTATCTCAAAGAAATAAGGTGGGGGCTGGAGAGGTGGATCAGGGGTTAAGCCTCTGCCTTGCAGGCTGAAGTTCAGATCCTAGACCCCCACATATAGACGCTGGGCGGAAGCGGGGGCAGCCTGCATTTCCGGTTCTGGTAGGGCGGAGCCTGTGAGTCCTGGGGCAGAGTAAACAAAGAAGAGGTGGAGGTGGTCCATGGTGATTCCCGAATTTGTCCATGGTTACACACACACACACACACACACACACACACACACGCACAATTGAATAAATAAAAAAAAAAGAAAGAAAGAAGATGAAGAGAGAAAACAGCCCGCAACGTCCTTCTCTGGCTTCCATGGGCATGTGTAGTATATGCATGTGCAATACGCTACACAATGCACACACAGAATGTGTTTAAGGAAAAAAATGGAGGAAAAACAAGTGTAGATGGCTTTTATTAGGGTTTCTATGTCACTTGCTGGAAGGTAACATAAAGACAGGAAACATTTTTATTTGTTTGCTCTTTTCTTGACTTGCTTGTTTAGGAACTTTGTGAGCAGATGGAAATCAGTCTTGGGGGTTGGAGAAAGAGAAAGGGGTGGAAATGGCTCTTCAACCTCAACACAGATGGTCCATCTGCAACAAGGTCAGAAAAGGGGAGCTGGTGTGGGTGGGAATACCATGGGTCTCCTCTGATTGTTTCCAGTAAAATGAGAACAAGCCCTCACCCAAGGGTGAGGGAGGAGCAGGGTTGTGGGAGGTTTAAGAGGTCAGAGATACAAAATCTGCTAGGAAAGGAGAACTGGTGTAGAAATCTAGTAACCTTGATGTTTTGAGATTAAAGAGAGATAAAAAACTTAAAAAAAAAAAAAAAAAAAAGAAATCTAGTAACCTGCTGGCACAATGGGGACCCACCTGGTGTTTGCAGTCACAAATACAGAGGCAAGACCAACTGTGGCGGGTCTGGGGGGTTTATGTCTCCAGGAGTCAAAGGTTGAAACTAGAACACGTGTAGAGGATTAAGGCAGAATTTTTAGAGGAGAGAAAGAACGGAACTCACAGACATGGATTCCACGAGGGGCAAGAGAGCCGTCTGATGGGCTGTGCCAAAATGTGAGCTGAGTAAAAAGGTTAAAGACAGTAAAGAAAAGAATTCGGGACTCCTGGAGTCCCACGAGGGCTGAGGAAGCGGAAGGTGACCAGCAGGCTCAGGGGTATGAATGGGGTTCCTCAGGCCCTGGGAAAGTGGTGTTCCCTCATGGTTAGCTCCAGTTTCTGCAAACCTGATTGAAGCATTTGGTTCCTTTCATCTCTTTGGTTTGTTCCTAAGGGGGCCCAGCCCAGCTGATCTTGAGGCTGACCTTGGGGTATAGTTGTTTGTTTTGAGGAATTTAAGCTTATCTGCAATGGTGAGCTCATCTCCATAACCTCTCTTGATCAGAGGATTGGGGAAAGGTGAACCTTCTATCTGTGAAGGATTAGAGTCAGCTCCTCCAGATTAGTAGCGTGTGTTCCTTCAGAGTAATCCCAGCAGTGGGAGATGCTTTGCAAAGACCTTCCCAGCATGGCTGCTCTAAAACGCCTAAAAACAGACACTTCTGAGAAGACCTTCTGCTAGCTTTGTGGAAATAGCCCTTATCCACATTAATTCTATTCACAATTTCAAAAGTTCTTCCAGACCCATTCTCCTGATAGTCACTCCTCATTCAGAGAATACTTCTACTCTCCTTTGAAAAGACGGAAGGTAGGTGACTTGCCTCTGTTGTGCTGACAGTTCACTGAAGTGTTTTATCATGAGTTATCTAGACTCTTCTATGGGGAAACAAAAACCTTCCACAGACATTTGTTGACTCACTCCAGAGGAGGGTGATGACCCCAGCATGTCCCAAGGGTCCTGTGGTTGGGAAAGTAAGAAGGCCCAAGAGGCCCTATGGTAGTATATGTGGGAGGGCTCCTGGGAAAGCCCCCCACCTCAGACTTACGGGGATGCAGAGACTTACCCAAGAGTCAGCACCTACGCACACAGGAGATTTTATTAGCAAGCAAAATAGGATGGCTATCTCGAGATCAGAGAGAGGCAGCAGGGAATTCTAGTTCTGGGGTCTCTTATAGGATATGGTCATGTGACTATGGGGCAGGGGCACGCACTGGAATGAGAAGGGGGCTTGTCTCGGGGTGGGTGAAAAAAGTTCTTGGATGAATTGCCAGTTTATCTTAGTCCTGTCCTGCCCAGATTTTTGGATCCCAAGAGACCGCCACGGAGTTGACACCAATGTAAACACATGAAGGACTTTATTATTCAAAGCAAGCTCAAACTCGGACCCCCTTCGCCCATGACCCAGCAGATCAGGAACGAGAGAGAGACCCCCCGAGTCTTTGTTCAACAAGATTTTATAGTGGCTACTTCTAGGGAGTGGGGGCTTCTAACCTAGCAAATACATGATTGGGTAAATAGAAGCAAAAATAGTGCGAGTGGAGATTGGTCAGCTCCGACCACCAGCAGTTTCTAATACCTTCTACATTACTTATGAGCTTTAGAATTTCCCGAGCAGCTAGTGGCTGGCTTCTGATTGGACAGTTCCACCTGCTCAGTTCATAATCTTTATACACTATCATACAAGGCTGTCCTCCCAGCTAGCGGGGGCTCTGGAGTGTAAATTAGTCTCTAATTTGGAGCCGACTGTTTGTGGCTAGTGTCACGTATGCAGTTGGGTCAGATAGTCTATGTATAGCATCTGATACATCCTGTGTTTATGGCGTGGACACGTGTACAAGTACAAAATGGGAACATACATATAAAATAACATTTCTTATGTTCGAGTCCCACATTCCCCCCATTTCTTAGGTCATCCTGAGGCCCAGTCATGGGTCTGAAGCAGAATACGCTTCTGTCCATAAGTTAATTGTAATAGTTGGTACTGATGTCTTAGAACCATTATCTGGACAGTATTTATCCGCTCTCTAATTATCCTTGGGATCCAATCCTAGTTGATTTTGGGGCCCAGGTGGGGCTAAAGATCAAGCTGGTTGTTCGATATGGAGAGCCCAGGTGGGGCTAAAGATCAAGCTGGTTGTTCGATATGGAGAGCTCATCTCCAGTTGCAGGTGGACGGGGCTGTGGAGAAGCTGCAGACAGGCTGGGCGCTGTAGGCTGGGGAGCGGCCTTATCGAGGCGGGCTGGGCGCTGTGAAGGGTCTTTGTCTGGACATGTACGTGGGAGGGAGAAGAGGGCAGCTTGAGCCATTTTGTGTTTAATGTGCCTCACATCTAAGACCGCGAGTCCCTCTGCCTTCAACTTCTGCTGGCACATCTGCTGGAGAAGGAGATGGCAGCCGAGCTGAGTCCTCGCATTACTATAACTGAAGCAGTCACTCCTTCCACGGTTAGACAAGTTTACCACCAAGTATTGTTATTTTTTATTGTGTGCGTGCATACGTGTGTGTGTGTGTGTGTTTCAGAAGGCACTGTGTGTCCCTGTGACCAAGGGTGACTTCAGAAATCTTCCTGGATTGCTTCTACCTTCTTTTTGCTTTGCTCTGGATTTTTCCAAGCTGTGCTCAGGATCAGAAGTGCAGACTGCTTGCCATTTCCACCTGGGCATTTTTACATGGGACCAAGGATCCAAACTCAGGACCTTCTGCCTGAGAGGCAGAGTCTTAATCCCTGAGCCATCTCTCCAGCCCCACAAAGTACAATCTTTTACCAAGGAAATGATTTACCATCTGGAACACATGCTCCTTCATGCAGGTCTCACAAGATGATCACTGCAAGAAGTTTGTTCCACGTTCTGTGCTTGAAACAGAATTTATTATCAGGAACAATGGCTAGGGACATTTGTTGTTTTTTTTAATTTATTATTTATTCAATTGTGCATGTATGAGTGTGTGTGTGTGTGTATGAGTGTGTATGCGTGTGTGTATGTATGTGCGTATATGTGTGTGTGTGTGTGTGTGTGTGTGTGTGTGTAGAACCACGGACGAATTCGGGAACCACCATGGACGCCTCCACCTCCTCCTTGTTTACTCTGCCCAGGGATTCATAGGCTCCACCCTACCAGGACCAGAAACGCAGGCCACCCCCGCTTCCGCCTGGAGTCTATACGTGGGGTCTAGGATCCAAACTCAGGACCTTCTGCCTTCAAGGCAGAGGCTTAACCCCTGAGCCACCTCTCCAGCCCCGACGTTTGTTATTTTATCCAGCTATTTAGCAAAATTTCAAAGGACAAATCTATATAATTTGATCTAAGATTAGTTTCTTTGAAATTTTCATCTGAGTTTTCTGTGTCCTTCAGCGATATTTATCATCAGGTATTTCAGCCACATTTATCATAGCAGGATGGTGACTACATATGAAATATAACCTTAGTGAATATAAATATTACATGGCGGAATATGTGCTTAGGCTGACGGGGATAGGGAAACTGAAGAGAAATTTTTCTAGAGTCGTCAGTAAGACATTTGCTTATTCAAAAGAGAGAGAAAAGACACACATGCCCCTACATACATGTGCATGTAGGCGTCTAAGGACAACTTTGGGAAGTCAGTTCTTTCCTTCTACCAAGTGTGTTTGGGGATCCAACGCAGGGCGTTAAGTTTGTGAGCTGGAACCTTTCCCCACTGAACCATCTCAGCAGCCTCCTAAGTAAGACAATTTAAAGAAGGGCCAATTGTGCAGAAATGGAATTAGAGAGTAAAAGCCAGGCAGGACTAAGGGAAGGGGCTGTGAAATGGCTCATTGGCCAAATGCTTGCTAAATAAGCATGAGGACCCAAGTTCAGATCTCAGGCATCCACATAAAAGCCAATTATAGTGGCATGTGCCTGCAACTCCAGTTCTGTGGGTGCAGAATCAGGTGGATCCCAAGGGCTCATGACCAGCTGGCCTGGCTCCAGGTTTAGTGAGAGACCCTGCACTAAACAAACAAACACACAAACAAACAAACAAACAAACTATAGGAGGAAGATGCTGAACATTGACCTTCGTTCTAGCCACATATATGATGCACATATGCAGACACCCACTGACATGCATGCAATAACACACATACATATACATCCATACATATACACATGCACACATACATACACACACATACATATACACATACACCAATACATATACACACATACGTACATATATACATGCATATATACACATATACACTCAGACATATACACACATACATATTCACACACAGACACTCATACACAGACATATACACACACATGTACACACACACATACATATACACACACATATATATGCATACACACATACACACAGACATACACACACGTACATATTCACACACATACACACATATTCATAAACACACACGCATACATACACACATATATACACATATACACACATATACATATTCATACATACACACATACACACAAACACACAAGAATAAGGCAGAGGCAAACACAGTGATACATACATACAATTGTAGCACTGAAAAGGCTGACGCAGGAAGATTGCAAGTTCAATTGCAAGTTTGGATCTCACAGTATGGTCCTATCTCAGAAAGAACAAGGCATAGATATGGGGAGAGAGAGAGACAGAAAGTAAATACTAGAGAGCTTTAAAAAGCCCCGAGGCACAACCCAGCTGGCCGCTCAAGGCTGAAGGAGGTCGGTGGACCTAAGTTTAATGGGTGAAAGTCAGAGTTGTGCACCCAGAGGCTGATTGCTGAAGACACGCAGCAAGATACCCAGTCCAGTACAGACACCCTGCATCGTTCACTGAAGTACTAACACCAGACATTCCTGAAGTTCCCGCCCCTTGGCTACCCTCCTGGGCTCTGGCCGGGAAGAAAGGGATCTTGGAGGGTCAGCGGAGAGTCGTCTGGCTGGTCACAGCTGCTAGGCTACCCACTGACTTTGCGTCTGCGGCCTTCTCAGTATTTTGACCTATGGAGAGACTGGGAAAGCAGACTTTTTCAAGTGCCCCAGACGGCATTTGGGGCTCAGCTGGAGTAATAAGCAAGGGGGACACGCTGCTTTCCTGCAGGCTAAACCTAGTGTCAATTCATGTGTAATGAGTGAGTCGCTTGGCTAGAAGGACCTCACAAAGATCACTGAGTGTTCTAGCTTCAATAAACCTGAAGATTTAGCACTGCGTGTCTCAAGGATTAGAGGGTAGTCTGCTTAGAATTTAGAAAGAGGAGGGACCCAGTGGCAGAGCGCAGGAAGTGACAGCCCCAGGAAGTGCAAAGAGACTGAAACAAAGGTGGCTCTGCAGACCGCCCCCCCCCTGACTTTTTTTTTTTTTTTTTTTGAGTCAGGTGCCACACTAAATGGATTAACTCATCATCCCATTTTACAAAGGAGAAAATTGAAACAAAGAAAGGTCGTGCAAAAGTTATGTGGCCAAAGAGAAGATGGTCAGTCCGTAAGCGCTTTCCTCTCCAGCTTGGGCCCGAGCATGGGTTTCCAGAATCCACATAAAAGGCATCGCAGCACATGTCTGCACCCCAGCTCTGGGGAGCATGGGAGGAGGAGGCATGCGGATCCCTGAAACCCGTCAGCCAGCCTTAGCCTACTCAGCGAACTTCCGGGCCAAAGAAAGGCCCTGTCTTAAATGAAAGGTAAAAGTATCCGGGGAATGACACCTGAGTTTGAGACACACACACACACTCTCACACTCTCTCTCTCTCTCTCTCTCACACACACACACACACAGAATCCGAGAGGCTGAGACAGAGAGAGGGAGAATATTATAGGCAAGGACTAGTAGTCAGAAACAGGTAATCCAGTAAAAGCATGATTTTGGCCACAGCACTGTGATCATTTCAGGAAGGTTTGGGGTTTATCAATACTACATTTCAGGACCATAAGAAGGCTCATCAGGGGCTGGAGAGATGGCTCAGGGATTAAGACTCTGCCTCCCAAGTAGAAGGTCCTGAGTTCAGCCCCCAGGTCCCACATAAAAAACACCAAGTGGAAATGGCAGCGGCCTGCACTTGTGGCCCTGGCGGGCGAAGCCAGGGAAATCCTAGAGTGAAACAAAAAGGAGGTAGGAACAATCCAGAAAGATCTCCCACTTACCCTTGGTCCTCCACAGAAACACAGAGCTCTCTCTCTCTCTCTCTCTCTCACACACACACACACGCACACACTCACACACACACACACACACACACACACACACACACACACACACACACCAATACCACCATCTCCAACAGCGACAACAAAAACTATTTATGTAATATTCTGTCAAGAAAGAAAAAATTTTAAAAAAAGTGCTCAGCACATAAAGGCATCTGAGTACAAACCTGGCCACTTGAGCTCAGTCGCCAGAGCCCATGTGGTAGAGGAGAGAAGGGACTTCCACATGTGCTCTGTGTCACGTACATGTAATTCTCTCCAATAAATAAGATATTTTAATAAATAAATAGAACACTCCATAAACTAATTCTGCGACTTTGCCAATAATTAAATGTTGAATATATAACCAGCTCAAATGGTCTTACAAGAATCAGGGAACAATTGGTATAATTGTTTTTAATCACTAAAAATCGAAGCTTAACTTGTTAGCACAAGCCAGAATTCTCTTTGAGATCCAAGTGGCTCCTGGCTTAAGGGGAAGTGGACTGGGCTAACTGGAGTTCACAGCTGGCTGTTCCTCTCCCTAAAATTCATTAAATATGCGGTGTTCAATGAGCTGACGGATGAAGCTGCCCTGGGGCTGGGAAATATGAAAGATGAAAAAAGAACACACAGAGATGGAAATAGACAAAACAGTTGGCCGGGACAGGAGAGAAATCCCACCACCTCCCGAGGGAGAGCAGTAAGAGGACACAGCCCAGTCCCACCAGACTTTGTTAATAATCTGGGGACTGGGGGTCTGTATGCAAATCCAGACATGGGACTTCTGATTGGTAGGAAGGAGAGGATTATGGGAAAGCTTTCTTAGTTTCTCGTGTGTTCTTGCATTGCTAGCCTGGGAGTCAGAGAATCAGATCCTTCCAGATATTCAACATGGGCCAGAGAGAGACTGTTTAGTCCATGAGCCATTTCCAGTCACACAGGCTATGGCCTTGTTCTTCTAGGGCTCCAGAGACGGCCGGTGGGTTCCATTTCTTCATGAAAGCCCATGATTTACTAGTCCTCTCAGTCTTTCATGATTATCTTATTTTTAAAATTGCGTGTGTGTGTGTGTGTGTGTGTGTGTGTGTGTGTGTGTGAGAGAGAGAGAGAGAGAGAGAGAGAGAGAGAGAGAGAGAGAGGAGGCACTGTGTGTGCCTGTGAAGCCCTAAGGGTGACTTTGCGGATCACTCTGGATTTGCTTCTTCTACCTATTTGCTTTGCTCTGGAGTTTCCCAGGTTCTCCCTTCCAGGATCAAAAGCACAGGCTACCGCCATTTCCGCCAGGTTTTTTTTTTTACACAGGGATCCGAACCTAGGGCCTTCTGCTTTCGAGGGAGAGACTTAACCCCTGAACCATCTCTCTGGGCCCCTTTCATGCTTTCTGTAAGGAATGAGATGGCTTTTCTGGCAGGTGGTATCCCGAGCATTGCTTTCGTGTGCATAGTTCTCTATGGGGAAGCTACTGGAGGGGTTGGACACCATCTCCGCAGACAAATCATAGCCTCTATGTCGTCACTTGGTTGGCCAGACGCCGTCCCGAGCCAGGGGTGCTGGCACACCTGTCATGCCAGCGCAGGAGGATCAGCAGTTCCAGGTCAGTCTGCGCTATACAGCAAAGTCCTTTAAAAACAAAAATCTTGCCAGGCTAAAAGATGGTTCAGGAGTTAAGATTCTGCCTTGCAAACGAAGGTCCGGGATGATTTCCAAAATCACCCTTGATCCTCCACAGGGACACATGGTGCCCTCTGACAGACAGACAGACAGACAGACAGACACACACACACACACACACACACACACACACACACAGACATACACACACATTAAGTAAAAATAAAAATTTTAAAAATATTATGCCAGTCCGTGAGTTCCGGTTCTCTTACCCTCATGGACTCCATGTTGGGAGTCTGTGAATTCCTACCTGACTGTTTTCTTACCTCTCAGGGATTCCATGCCTGAGTCTGAGACCTCCAGGGCTCTTTTTCCCCTCATGGATTCACGTCCATGAACTCCATTCTTTCCTCTAATAAACTCTGCTTTGATCCTCAAAAAAATTATGCCGATGAGTTCTGAAGCAATATAAATGGTTTGGATATTAATAGACTGATTTCATGAGTGTTCCATGTAGCAGTATATATATATATGTAAATACTATATAAACAGATACTGGCTTATTTAGAAATTTAATTTAGAAATTAGAAAGGAATGCTTTTCTAATTTTGATTCATATGGAAATGTATCAATTTAGTTTCTGCTACCCGTTGTTAAACATGGCTTTTTGAATAGCCCTTCTATATATAGCCTTTGAATATTTTGAACATTCCTTCCATATCCTTTGAATATTCCACGGAGAAGCATTTTGATTTAACTCTGAGAAGTGATGGAAGGATTTTGAACACGGAGGTTAGACGTGGCCTAGTTCATGTCTGCAGCATGAAGACTGGATAGGAAAGGAGCTGGGTGGGATGAAACTGGGGGTGCATTATGGGAACTCCGCCTAAGGCCAATGGCAGTTGGAGCTTGGGCTGGCACCGTGGGTCACACGTGGACAGATCCACTCTGAAGGTCAAGCCAGTGTTGGGGTAAATGCCACAGTGAGAAAGAGGATCGAGGATGATCCACTGAGGTAAAAGTGCAACCATCACTGGGACTATTATGAGCAACTGTGGGGGCGAGTAGATTTGGGACACACTGAAGGTGAGGTGTCCATTGGAAAAACAAGAAGAGGTGCTGGGCGGTGAGTCAGACGTGGGAATCTAGAATCGTGAGACGGTTCAGCAGAAGTCCTGATCTCCACAGCCACTGATGTCTAAGGAGCATTCAAAGCAGGGAACAAGGACTGATGGGAAGGGAGCTGAGAGCCCAGGGCTGAGCTGCAGACACCAAAGCCCAGGAATCAGGCAGAGCCGGATGGTCCAGCAAAGATGGCGGAGAGGGAGGAGAATTAGAACCGTGGTGTCAAGATGTCGCGTGGCTAAGAGGAAGCGCTGCCTAGCGCAGCGCAGCGTGGGATTTGGCAAGAGTGATTTCAATGAGTGGGAGGGACGGAAAGTTAATTGGAGAGGGTTTGGAGGAAGGCAGGAGGAGGAGGAGGAGGAAGAAAGCATTTGGTGAATGACTGCAGCTCACGGAAAGGGACCGAGGAATTGCTGAATAGCAGGCAAAGGGAGTGGTAGATGCTGGGGTTAAAAATGTGGCCGTGCAGTATTTGTGCATGCCGGCAAATGACCCGTCACCTCGGTCACAGAAGGGAGGAAGGACAGGATGACAGGCACGTCCTTGAGTGGGTGAGAGGGAGATGTGACCCCCAGGAGCCACCCCAGGGGCTGTGTTATCTCATGTGTGGAATGCGCAGTGGCTACTTGCTGCCTCTGCCTCATGCCCTTAAGCTCCACCAAAGGTTCCGCTGGGTGTGGAAAGAGCCAGGTACCATCTCAGGGGAGCCGCAAGGCAGAGACCCTGGAACCACACCAGGGGTCTGAGTCCCCGCCCTGACACCTGCTGGCCAAATGTCTTGGACCGTCACTCCAGGGAGCCCCCTTGCTCCTCTGCCTATCACCTCTCGAGATGGCAGGGAACAGACGGGACAGTGGAAGTGGTCGCGCCACGGCCTTGTCAGACTTCCTGAACCGCAACAGGGGAGTAGCACACGCCATACTCTGCCATTAGGTGTAATTTACCCCACAACTCCCCACTCGCCCCACAAAACAGCTTTGCAAGAGCACCCATGTCTAAGACAGGTCCCCTGCCTCTCTTCTCTGTGGGCTTAATTTCCCTAAGTAGCCTAAGGTTTTGTTTTTTAAGATAAGGAACAAGTCCTGGCTCCTTGCGAGAACCTTCCAATTTCATGGCTGACATGACTGTATCATGTCCAGATCACCAGTTGAAAGGAAGGTGTAGACATGTTATTATCTTCAAAGCTTTCTTGGGAACCTATTAAACGTTAATCACAAAGCACAGGGCTCCAGAAGCAACCAGGCTTCTCAGGCTGAGCCTCCTTCCTTCCGGCTACCCTCTGAACTCCTGCTGGAGGGAACAGAGCACTGCCAGTATTGCCCCCCTCCCAGCGGCCCTCCCCAGGGATCCGCCATGTGCTCTGAGGCCTCTTAGGGTCGGGTCTGTCCAGACGTTAATCGCTATGGAAACCTAGTCTCAGGGAGAAGGGAAAAGGAAGAACGCCCAATACATTTCCCAAGTTATTTCCTCATGGAGCCGGAATGCAGTCGTCCTCTGCCCATTAGACAGTAGGAGAAGCTGAGGCTTAAGCAGCCAGTCAGGCCACATGGACAACGAGAGACCAGTTCTTCCTGCTCCCCAGAACCTGCTGTCCTCGCTTTCAGGGCAGATACTCCCTAGAGGTTTCTTCGGTGAATGAGCGAATGAACACCGGGCACAAACGCCCTCTAAGGACACCAGCAGCTACTGAAGGCACAGCCCCGATTAAACAGAAGCAAAGCAACCTTCTAAGATCTGCACAGGTCCTGGCTCTCCAGTGATAAGATCTGTCGCAAGCAAGTTGCAGAACCTGTCCTGGCCGCTTCATAATATCTAGAGACTTCCTCCTTTCTGCTTCCCTTCTAGGAAGGAGAATGAACAGAGCCATGGCTCTGGCCACAGGCATTGAAGTCCTGGAAAGACAACTGTGACTTCTGACATTCTCCTGGGCCTGGGAGACCTTGCACCAAGCACAGTGCAGAGTTCTTTGTTCTAAAGACAGGCCAGGATAGTGACAGGGAGGGAGGGTTAGTCAAGCAGGGGGTCCTTCTCAGTGCTAGGTGTGGGGACTCAGAGGGTGTAACCTACGCAGCCAGCCCTGCTCGTGACAGCTGGTTCTGGACCATGGTGGAAGAAATACAAATAAGGAGAAAGACAGGACATTGGGGAGCCTGTGATAAATGAATAAAACAGTCACCAGGGTCTGCTTCCTTCAACATAAAATTTCTAAATGGAAAGTTTGTGGGTTTTTTTTTTTTTAACTTTGTGTGTGTGTGTGTGTGTGTGTGTGTGTGTGTGTGCACATGCACACGCATGGGTAGTGTGTATGCAAAGACCAGAGGAGGCTGTGCAGTGTCTATATTGCTTTTCGCCTTATTTCCCAGCTTGGGCCTTTTGCTGCCCCTGAGCTTGGTGTGGCTGGCCACAACTCAGGTTCTCGTGTTTGCAAAGCAAATGCTTGTACCCACCGACTTACCTCCAAGACTAAGAAAGAACTTTCGTTTGTTTGTTTGCATTAGCCTGGTCTCTTTCTCCATTTTGTCAACAGACCCAGACTGAAGCAGTGATGAGGGACCATGAGGAAGTCAAGCTCTTTCCGCCCCCTCTGGGGCCAGACTGCTTTGCTGCATTGTTTCTTATTTGCCCCTCTCAAATCCACAGTCAAATATGAGGGGCAGGTCCCTAAGGATCAAGGTCATGGAAGCTAGTAATTTTCTCAGAGTAGAAATGATCTTGCACGTTAAAATGAGAACTGGAAAGTTTCATAAAACAATTTCACCAACAAGAGACAGTTTTTCAAAGTTAAAGATGTACGAGTCAAAAATAAAAACTTAGGGCTGGAGAGTTGGCTCCGGAGTTAAGACTCTGCTTTGAAAGCAGAAGGTCCTGAGTTCAGATCCTGGATCCCACATTAAAAACTCTAGGCAGAAATGGCAGCAGTCCTGTACTTCCGGTTCTGGAAAGCAAGGAGGAGGTAGATGTGGTTTCCTAAGTCGCCCTTGGACCTCCACAGGCACACCGTGCCCTCTGATACATACAGACAGACAGAGAGACACACACAGACACATACACACAAAATAAAATAAAAATAAAAACAATATTAAAGATAACAGAAAACTTCCAGAAAGTACAACACAAAAGATCAAAAGGTTGATGACATACAACCAGGTATAGTGACACATACTACAATCCCCCAAGGAGATGGTGCAGCAGAAAGATTGCGAGCTCCTGCTTGGCGACTCAGTGAACTCTCTCTCAAAATAAAAACTGAAGAAGGCCGGGGCTACGGCTCAGGGGTAGAGAGCTTGCCTAGCATGTGTGAAAACCTGGGAGAATTACAGCCAGAGCTGGGGCAGGTTTGCTAGACCACAATAATGATAGATGTGTAGAAAATCAGACACTTGGGGGCTAGAGAAATGGTCAGGGTTAAAATTAACCCTCTGTCTCACAAGCAGAAGGTCCTAAATTCAGATCAATACCAGGTAAAAGTGTCAAACAGAAATGGCAGCAGCCTGCATTTCCAGCCTTGGAAGACGGAGACTGGGAAATCCCAGAGCAAAAGCAAAAGAGGTAGAGCAAGCTAAGATAATTTCTGAAGTCACCTTTGGACCTCCATAGACACAGATAGTACCCTCTGATGTGCACATACAAGAGAGAAAGAGAGAGAGAAAGAGAGAGAGAGGGAGAAAGAAAGAGAGAGAGAGAGAAAGAAAGAGAAATCAGATGTGTAGAAAAAAGGAGAGGTCTGGATAAGAAAGAAGACCCAACAGGTCTAGCATTAAACATGAAACCATAAAGTGTGGAGATAACCAGGTGGCCAGCAGAGTGATCTTAAAAAGCAGAGGAAGGCAAATCCGAGCAATAGCAGAATTACCTGCACTAACACCCTCCCATTTGATGCAATGATTTTTGACACTTGCATGTGCTGGCGCAGTCACTGCCGAAAGTGTGACCTAGAAGATTGTGATGTGTACCCCATTCCTCATCCCCAGATCCCTGCCTGTCACTGAGCTGAGTCACGACGGGTGATGTCATCTAGAACTTCATGCATATCTCTCGTAGCTTATCTCTTATATCTCTCATATCGGGCTTTCTTTTAGCAATGTGCTTGTGATGTTGCCGCGCATGTCCAAACCTACACAGTGACCAATGTTTCCAGTACCTTTTATCCTACTTCTAATCATGCTGGTGCCTTTGCAGGAAATCCACTGACTGTAAAGATGTGCGCGTCTGCTACCAGATTCTCTGTTCTGTTCCGGGATCTACATTATCAGCCTTTACTGGGACACCAAACCACCCTGGTCACAGGGAATGTCACAGTAAGTCTTAAAACCAGGCTGTGTAAAGTCAACGATGTTTCTCTTCAAAATTGTGCTGGTTGGGGCTGGAGAGGTGGCTCAGGGGTTAAGCCTCTGCCTTGCAGGCAGAAGGTCCTGAGTTCGGATCCTAGACCCCACTATAGACCCCGGGTGGAAGCAGGGGCGGCCTGCTAGGGTGGAGCCTGTGAATTCCAGGGCAGAGTAAACAAGGAGGAGGTGGAGGCGGTCCATGGTGGTTCCCGAATTCGCCCGTGGTTCTACACACACACATTCATACATTCATACACACACATGCACACACTGCACGATTGAATAAATTTTTATTATTATTTTTTCAATCGTGCGTGTGTGCGTATGTATGTGCACACATGCGCGCGTGTGTGTCTGTGTGTGTGTAGAACCACTGACGAATTCGGGAACCAAATAATTAAAAAAAATTTAAAAATATCTCTACAGAGATTTTGAAAGCGCTGCGCTTCATCAGCAGATCAGCCAGAGAGGAAAGGTGGCATTTCACCAAGCAGAGTCTCTTAGCCCATGAGTAGAGTATATTTCACCATTTATGCTTATCTTTCTTTTTTATAATGAAATGTTTTATACTTTTGAGAGTACAGTTATTACATATTTTTGTTGAATGTACTTCTGTTTCATTATTCCATGTGCATGAGCACATGCATGTGTATACATGCATATGTACGCATGCATGTGCGTGTGTGTATGTGTGTGACAGAGACAGCCACCTAGACAGGAAAGAAAGACACGGATCGTTCCCTTTGTGTTCCCAAAGTTGAGTAAAAGAAAATTGGCTAATTGGAGATTGTGATTAGTCTAAATCCAGTTAAGTAGGATTTTACTGCATTTGGCATTCGCACTGACAGCTTTAACTATGTCACACCCCATGTTCAAAAACTGTCATTGGGAATAATTATGGGATGTGGTCAAAGAATTTGCAAAGGGAACATTGGAAACCACTGAGGAGGACGGTCGAAGGAAGGATGCCATACTCTCACTGGTGACGTTAGCAACAGTGCGTTTCAGAATAGGGTCAGGGCGTGTGTGTGTGTGTGTGTGTGTGTGTGTGTGTGTGTGTGTGTGGCAAGAGGCATATACAGGCACAGGTACATATGTGGAAATCAGAGGACAAACCTGATGAGTCAGTTCTGTCCTTTCACCTTTACATGGGTTTCAATGATGCGACTCAGGTCTCCAGATCTGCCTGCGTGGACCTTTATCCTCCACGCCATCTTGCTGGCTCTAGAAAATGCTTAGAAATTATTACTACAGAAAAATTTTGATGAGCAAAGATGCTACTAATGGAGTTAGGAGCAGATTAGAAGCTGGAGAGATGGCTCAGGGATTAAGACTCTGCCTCATAGGCAGAAGGACCCGAGTTCAGATCTCAGGTCCCACGTATAAACACCAGACAGAAATGACGGTGGTCTGTATTTCCAGTCCTGATAGGCGGAGTCTAGGAAATCCCAGAGCGAAGAAAAAAGAGGTAGAAGCAATCCAGGATGATTCCTGAAGTCACCTTGGACCTCCACAGGGACACAGATTACTCTCTCTACACACACACACGCACATGCACAAAATAAATACAATTTAAAATTTTTTAAAAGTCATAGTTTTTTGAGTTTCTCTCTGTGTCACATCAGTTCCACCACATCTGTAGGGCACACGGTGTGGCACGAAGAGCTGAAGACCGGGGTCAGTTCTGGCCCCACCGCCCCTCCAATGGCCAGCAGTCGGACAAACCCATTGTCTCTCTGAGTCTTTCGCTCCTCACAAGGCTGGGGAAAGGCTGAAGGAAGACAAGGTGTGTGTGCTTTTAAACAGCAAAATGGGGTTCAGACGTGTGCGCATCTGACCCTCCTTGGGTCGAGGCCAGCTGGCCCCACACCTACCGCATGGCTGTTGCCTTGAGCCCCCCGGCAGGTCAGGATGGGGCCACAGGCAGCAATGCCAGCGCTCTGGGGGCTGAAGCAAGAGGATCTGAGTTCAAGGGCAGCCCGGGCTGCATAACGAGACTGTTCTCAGCTCCTCGTTGAAACAGGCCCTTAAGGTTCAGGGTGCTAGTTTCGCCCTCCCAGTGCTGAATGAACCCAGACCCCCGCAGCTCCGGAGAACAAGGGACTTATTCCTGCTTATCATTATCAGTAACACTTCGCAGCATGACGGGAGACTTGCTGCTAGCGACAGGCCTGAGGGAACTGGCCACACTATATCCATTCAACAGCAGGCGAAGGGGCATGCTTTTTCACTTGCTGGCAGGTCCTTATGCTCGTTTGCCAAGGTATGCCAAAGTATTGAACCAACTCCGTCCATCTCATTCATCTGCCCAGGGCATGGTCCCACCCACTGCCAGCTGGTTCTTTGCATATCAATCAGACAGCCTCCCACGGGCTTGATCAGGGCCTTGACTAGTAAGTAATTCTTCCCAGTTGTGCCCATATGCTCAGCCCTCCATTGTCAAGTTGGCACCTATATGGCTGGCACACCAGGAAGTGAACAGAGCTTACACGTCTCAGGAAGTTCTTTTTTTTTTTTTTTTTTTTTTTATTCAATTGTGCGTGTTTTGCGTGTGAGAGTGTGTGTGTATGTGTGTGTGTGTGTATAGAACCACGGACGAATTCGGGAACCACTACGGATGCCTCCACCTCCATCTGCCTCGGGATTCACAGGCTCCGCCCTATCAGGACCAGAAACGCAGGCCGCCCCCGCTTCTGCCAGGCGTCTGTACATGGGGTCTAGGATCCGAACTCAGGACCTTCCACCTGCAAGGCAGAGGCTTAACCCCTGAGCCACCTCTCCAGTCCCCTCAGGAAGTTCTTGCAATGCACAAGACCCCCTCCCCAAGGTTACATGGGCAGTACCGTTTCTGCAAAGAGGAGACGCTGGAACCCGCGTGCAGCTTTCCTGTCGCGCCGGCGAAATGAGCTTTGTGAAGATGCAGCTTGCCCTGCTGCTGTAAGTGACCCCCAACCCTAGTCCTGCAAACGCCTGCAAACTCAGCGGCTCACTGAGACAGACTCAGTGGAATCATTTCTTTGTTCTGTCTTCAGTATCATAGCTGGGGTGAATGGATGTCTCCCCAGAAAATGGAATACAGCACCTGTCTCAAAAAAAAACATCGAGACCAATTATCTCAATACAGCAAGTGCACGCATGCACGCATGCATGCATGTATTGTATAAGTATTACCTGGGATCTGGGACTTAATAAAGGTCCGTGCTTCAGAGAGTCTAGAATTTTCTCTTAGATTGGATTTTCCTTTGCTGTACCCAGGACTTGTGGTTTCTTAGAAGCTGTCCAACCATGGAGGCAGCAATCAGTGGGCCCTGGCGCAGCCTTGGGGTGCTCTTCAGTTTTATTAAAAATAGAAAATTACAGGCCAGAGAAACACTGGCATTGCAGATGACTAGAGAGCCCCAGGCGGAGGGAGTCGCACCCCCCCTCCCCCGTCCCTCAAAACAGCTCGAGGCCTAGAGCAGGACAGGTGGATGCGTGGCTGGCTCACAGCCTTTGTGGGCTGCATGGATTTCAGAACATGGGGACGCTCAGCCGTGACTTTTGTTCCTCAGAGGGGACCTGAAGACGCGAAGGGGAGCGGCAGGCTGAAGGCACGAGCTGGCGAGTCGCACCTGCTCACAGCAGAGCTCACGTAGTGTGGTTCAGGGCAGGTGCAGGTTCCAGGAGCAATGGAGACCTACTGTGCCCCACGCTCAGGGCCAAGTCTCGCCAGGTCACAGCTAGCCTTCTCCATGTCTGCAGAGCACCAGCCCTAAACAGACTCTAAGCCCCCCCCAAGACCCAGGGACCATCACTGAAGAGGGAGCGGGAAGATTGTGAGAGCCAGATGGGGCAGGGGCGTGGCCGGACGGCGCCCTCTAGACGTGACAAAGCTGTTGCAGCCAAGAATTCACAAGACCTCATGGGATTTGTCCTCCAACATTTCACCACGGAAGGGGAAAGACCTCCAGAGGCCCCACATCTCCTGAGAGAGCTGATGGGTGAAGGGAGATGCTTTCCTCGATGGCACACGCCCACTGACATGTGACTTCAGGCACGTGCCATCCAAGGCAGCCCAGACGAAACCCAGTGGGCCATTCACGGGAAAAGATAAGAAGATGGAAGAGAGACTGGTGGAAAGAAGAATTGTAATGGGAAGGTGAGAGGGGGCAGGACTGGAAATTAAGGTGGTAAGATACCACAAATTCACTATATTCATGTACAAAACACTAAAAGAATAAAAAAAAACAACAAATAAATAAATTTAACACAATTAAAAAGATAGATTAAAATTGAAAAAGATAGATTAAAGACCAAAAAAATTAAGATTAAAACATAGAAGAGAGGCTGGAGAGGTGGCTCAGGGGTTAAGCCTCTGCCTTGCAGGCGGAAGGTCCTAAGTTCGGACCCTAGACCCCACATATAGATCCCGGGCGGAAGTGGGGGCGGCCTATGTTTCTGGTCTTGGTAGAGTGGAGCCTGTGAATCCTGGGACGGAGTAAACAAGGAGGTGGAGGCGTCCATGGTGGTTCCCAAATTCGTCCTAGTTCTTCACACACACACACACACACACACACACACACATGCATACACGCATACACACACGCATACATGCACAATTGAATAAATAATAATTAAAAAATTAAAAAAATAGAAGAAAAACATGTCAGAGTAATGTAGAAACACATTTTTTAAGAAAAAAAAAAAAAAAGGTTTGCAGAGCACGATTGTACAAAAAGATCCACAGACACTTCCTGTGAGGCCCCATCTCTGTGCCCGGAGGAGACTCTTGTAGACCAACAAGATGCTACGCACGTCCAGGGTCTCTTGAGGAGGAAGAGACATCTGTGGTGTGGGCCAGCTGAGCCACCCACTCGGTTCTGCCCCAGCAGAGGTGCCTCAGCTGAAAGAGATGCAACCGCTCAGCAGCCCAGAGAGGTTGATGAGATGAAGGACATTTCTTTGTACGATGCACCCAGCACTACTGATAAGAATATATCCTCCTTAAGGGTGGGTGCCCTGGTTTAAGACCCATTGCCCTAGGAATCTGCTCCGTGGACTGCATCTGGAGTCGTAATGAAGATACCACTGGCAATTCCTTAGAAAATACGTGGAACTACCAGACGGCCACAAACCCACTACTGGGCATAAATCCAAAGAAAATGAAATTGTATGTTGGGAAGATAACTAGCTGTTCATGACAGCACTTGCAATAACCAAGATACGAAATGGTCTAAATGTCAAAAGGATAAAGACAATATGGTATATACGCACATATATGATAGAAGACTATTCAGTTGTAAAAAGACGATCCTGCCATCTGTGTCATTGTGGACTGGCGATCCTTGTATTTAGCAAATAAGACAAGATCAAGGCTGTCAGTCCTATGTGGAGGTGAAACAGGCTAATCTCATAGAACTGAGAGGGATGAACAGCTATCAGAGGTCAGAGAGAATATGATCAATAGATAGTGAGTTTCAGTTAGATGGAACAAGAAGCCCCACTCTCACACAGTAGCTTAGTTACAGATAACAGTAATGTGCTCTATTTCAAAAAAGCTAGAAGAAAGGGTTTTAAAAGTCATTTTTTTAACCATAAATGTCTGAGGTGATAAGTGTGTTTAACCCAGTTTAAACGTTGTGCAATGCATGCATGCATGCGTCGAAACACTGCTGTTTGGGCAGATGGCTGAGTGGAAGAAGGCACTTGCCGGGCACGCCTGATGGGCTGAGTCCCATGGACCAGCTGGATACAGCAGCGTGAGCATCTGCCAGCCCGGTGTCAGAGGGGAATGGGAGGCAGAGACAGCGGAAGCGCTCACGGCCCAGCCAACCTGGCTAATGCAGCGGCAGACCCTGTCGCAGACGAGGCGAAGGGGCCGGGGAACGGGCCCTGCAGGTGAAAACAGTTGTTGTGCAGCCCTGATGACCCGAGTTCCATCCCCGGAACTCATGTCAGACAAAACAAAGCAATGTGGCAATCCTGGGTCTCCTAAGGCGAGGGGTGAGGCAGAGACAGGGGACGACCCTGTCTGACGTTTGGGAACAAAATCAACACAGTGGCAGGAATTACAGGAGAGACCCTGCCTCCAAAACAAGATAGGGGGAAAGCTGACCTCTGACCTCCTTATGTGCTCCGTGGCACGAGAGCACAGGCATGCACGAAATGCACGCACACATGCATAAATGGCAAGAGGAACAAATGAGCAAAAGAAAACCATGTGTAACCGGGAAGGCTTGGAGGCTGTCCACTGAGCTCCGTACTTGTTCCATGGCGTGCACCCCAAGCAGTGCACCCCAAACATGCACCCCAGTATGCACCCCAAGCGTACATCCTTCGATCTGTAGCTTTGCATTCTTCCTCTGTGAAATGGGGGCGCTTGAGGGTGCGGCCCTAGACCACAGCTAATGGGAAGCACCCTGCTACACCTGACCTGAGTGATCCCCCAGGAGTGACCAGGTCATTATAGGATTATTTAGCCCGAGGGGGTGGGAGAGATTGGAGGCTCAGAGTCTTCCAGAGTCACCCTCCCCTCCCCCAGTCATGAGGAGCGTTTGTCCTGGCACCACCTTGCCCTACAATGCTGTGAACTGTGTTTACCGCACACATGCGTGCCTGGCATTGTGCTAGACTCCTTAGTCGGGTGGTCTAACCTAGGACAGAGCAAGTCCACACTGCAGGCTGGCGGCTCGTCCTTTCAAGTCGCGTCTGAGGTCGTCACCCTGACCCAGCCAGCCCAGTCACAGGGCGAGTCAGCCCCACTGACTCCACCCAGGTGTCCTCCTGCCGTCCATCTTCCCATCTCACCTTTCTCCTCCTTCCAGCTCTGCACCAACTGGTCTTGCCGTGTTTGCGAGAGTCACGGTACTGGGCGCAGCCGTAGCTTGTTTACTTTCATTACTGTATAGCGTTCCATTTTTGCAAGCGAGTTTATCTCTAGTCAAGAGAACTAAATCATTCATTGATTACACATGACAATGGACGATACGAAAGCTTCAGTCTCACTGTACTCTCCTCTTGGCAGGCGTGTGGGGGAGCAGGTTCGCTCCAAACACCGTCTCATTGCTTGGAGCTGGGCGGGAACCTCCCAGGAGAATTGCTGAGTCAAACGGTATGCATATGTTCAGCTTAGTAGAGGCTGCCAAACCTTAATTTTTTTTTTTAAAGTCTGGCCAAACTGGTTGTGGTAGCACATGCCTGTAATGCCTAGCATTTGAGGCAGAAGGATCTTGAGTTCAAATTTAGACTTGATTACAAATTGTCTATTTGGAAGAATTTCAGAAGGTGTTGAGACGTGGACTTTGAGAGGAGTGTAGTATCAATCAGGCCTGTGGCAGAAAAGGGGGAAAAGACAGAGAGAAGCGGGGGAAAGGGGGTCAGACCTGCAGCTCGAAGGCTACATGGTGATTGGCTAGTCTAGTGGAGTACGGCCCCTGGAGGACTGGACATGGTCGACAGTCCTCACGGAGCACGGCAGCGTGTTAAACCTAACATCTCCCGCTGATTCTCATCAGTGGAATGGGGTCGGCACCTCCCACGATCGCCGTGACGACACAGGCTTCACTGTGCAGCGTCACTTTATGCTCCTTGGCACTGAATTCTCCGGGAGAGGATCAGAGGGTTGTTAACCGGGGTCTCTTCTCATGGACACTTGTCTGTCTTACCAACTCTAGGTCCTGAAGCTCCTGGTCAGCGTCCACTCTGTCCTGAGCATCGGGTCCCCAGGCCTGTCTGTCCTCTCCTGCTGCTTCCACGAGGACCCCTTCGCTGGACGACAGAGGTGTGTGGTGTCCTGGGATCAAAGCAAGCTTTCCTGGGGGTCTCCGCGATGGTCCAATCTCACGTGGCTCAGTTCACGTGGCCCAGGGGCCTTCCAGAGAGGTTGATCTTTCTGTCTGGACAAAGCAGTGCTGCAGCCCAGCCGGACCACGGAAAAGATGGAGATGGTTCCGGTGTGCAGCGGACAGTGGAGGGGACGCCTCTGGCTTACAGACAACTCAGGCTAGGCACGCTCACCTACCCCCTTTCTTCCTCCCTTCTTCCCCCCTGTGTATGAGGAGGCCAGAGGTCAGTGTCCAGTGTTTCCCTCCATCACTCTCCACTTTATGTTTTGAGACAGGGTTGAGTTTGACAGCTCAGCCACACCAGCTGCCCAAAGCCCTGGTGATCCTCCTGCCTCTACCACCCTAGCGCTGGCACTCCAGGTGCATGCCGCCATGCCTGGCTTCTTTAAACCAATTGCTCTCTCTCGCTCTCTCTCTCTCTCTCTCTCGTTGTACCTGTAGAAGGTAGCATTAGGAATCATCCCAGATTATTCTACTTCTTTCTAGTTTTGCTCTGGGGTTTCCCATGTTCCGCCCTCCAGGGACACAAGTTCAGGCCGCCAGCATTTTTACTACCTGGAGATCTGAACTCAGGTCCTTTTGCTTGCAAGGCCACAGAGCCACACACACCCCCTCCCCAGCCCAGCCACTGGCCATTCTTCAGGGCTAAGATGTCAAATCCCTCAGTAAGCTGTGGACGCCACAACCTTACAAGCTCACTAGTTTTCTCCCAGGGTCTGGGAAGTCCCACCGCCTTATGAGAGGAGCAGCCCCCTTGTTTCCCGGGGTCCCGAGGCTGACAGTCGGACCAGTAACATATTGTTGGAAAGGTAAAAGAAAGGATAAAGACTACCATCAGTTTCTTCAACTTCCTTCTGCCTGTGGCTAAGGAGAAACACCGGCTGTAAGAGAAAACTCAGGAAGAATCATGTAAGAACAAGACGCCGGAGGAGGCTTATGTCTTGCGATAAAACCCGAGTCAAGGGTCAGATGAAGTGATACACCTTTCTGCAGGAAGCGACCTGGGGACCTGGGACCCAAGGGACCACACCTGAAAATCTGGGTCAGAAGTTTTGCAATTGCCCAATTCCCTGAATGCGCATCTCACCGGTGATGCCCTCCAGAAATAGAAACGGAACAGAGGGAAAACTAGAGAGCGCAAAGTCAGGGGCTTCCAGTGCCCACGTGGGGGAGTTTAATAAAACCCTCAGCAGCAGCCACTAAAAAAGAAAGGGACGTGGTCAGGCTGGATGTGGAGAGAAAGGAGGGCAGAGGCAGGCAGATTCCATGGAGAGGACAGGTCCTTGCGTGGCCGTGGATATGGGCAGAGCGTTGGGTCACAGGCAACTGCCCCTTTAGGGAACGGTGACGGACGGGGCCCGGGAGCTCTCACCGTGCCCTGCTGGGCCCTAGGCAGGGACAGATCCTGCCCAGAGGCCGAAACCGTTTCTTTGCTGGTCTTCCTGTCTCCTTCAGGCCCCCTTCTGTGTGTTCACGTGGGTCTGCTCCTTGGGCAGCCCGGGCATGTCAGGGGTCAGTGGGTCGAGGTCACTGTTCCATCTTCATCTACAAACCCCGTGACCATCTGCTGAGCCAAAGAATTGGGTTGTGTGAAAACATTGGCGTTTTGAGGGGCCGGGCAGGGGGAGCAGGACAAGGCGGGCGGGGCTGGCCTGGGTTACTAGGTGGCTCTGGTTCAAAGTTGGAGTGAATCTCCTGCCTCAGCCTCCTACATGGTGGGAAGACAGGCCCGGGTCAGCCCCTGGGGCTCAGAACTAGGATCTCCAGCTGTGGGGATGAGTCAGGTACCAGTGCGAGGATCTGACCCAGTCTCGAACCCCCACCAAAAACCAGCAGGTCGGACGGAACTTGTTACACCTGCCCTGGCAAGAGGGGAGGTGGAGCTGAGCGGCTCCCAGGTGCTGGCTGGCGGGCTAGCCTGGGGTACTGGTAGGCTAGTCTGGGGTACTGGTGGGCTAGTCTGGGGTACTGGTGGGCTAGCCTGGAGTACTGGTGGGCTAGCCTGGGGTACTGGTGGGCTAGCCTGGGGTACTGGCGGGCTAGCCTGGCCTACTGGTGGGCTAGCCTGGCATACTGGTGGGCTAGCCTGAGGTACTGGTGGGCTAGCCTGAGGTACTGGTGGGCTAGCCTGGCCTACTTGGCTACATTCCAGGCCAGTGAGAGACCCTGTCGGAAACATAGGCTAAGAGGCACTTAGAAACCACACCTGGGGTTTTCCTCTGACCTGTGCACAGATACACCCACATAAACGGAAACTTTCCCCACCCCCGACACATGTACCCACTCACACAAACCTCTCGGAGGTAAATTAAAAACAAACAAACAAACAAAACTGGGCCAGGAAGATGGCTGAAGGGCTTGTCTCACAAGCCCGAGGACCTGCGTTTGGTCCCCCAAAACCCAGGTAAAAAAGAGCCAGATGCGGTGGTCGCATCTGTAACCCAGGCACTCCCCCACCAAGGTGGGGAGCATGACAGGACAACCCACAGTGCCCTGCCAGTCGCAGAGACGGGAGACGCTGCCTCCGACGAAGTGGAAGAGACACAGCTGACTGAGGAAGGTTGCCCTGTGATCTCTGAGCCACTTGGACACATGCGTCAACCTGACGACGGAGGGCTGAACCTTTTGGTACACCTTAAAGATAACGTAAGGCAAGTCCTGAGCACGTCTGTGGGAGATGAGCCAATGGATGTGGGAAGACCACGCCCACTGTGGGTGGGCCGTTCCCCGGCAGGCAGGTAAGGTGGGGAGAGCTAGTATTTTGGCACAGGGGCATGCTGGCAAATAGGAAGTATGGGCCTCTCTCGGCTCTTTGTGTGGATAGGGGCAGTGTTCTCGCTGATGTTGCCGTGAACTCTCCGGCCATGCTGGTGAAGTGTGACCAGGAATCAGAAGGGAAATAAGCCCCGTGTCCTGTGTTGTTCGTATCCTGTCGTGACATCAGCAACATGAAGGGCGAGTGGAACAACCTCTGTCGTGCACGTCATGGTGTGTGTGAACATACAGACACACACAGACACACATATACACAGACACATATGCACACCGACACACAAGACACACTCAGACACACAGATACACAGACATGTACACGTACATACAGACACACAGACATAGACACACACAGAGATACACACAGATACACACAGACACACAAGACACACTCAGACACACATCTATACACACAGACACACAGATGTGTACATACACATACACAGACATACAGACATAGACACACAGAGACACAGATACATAAAGATACACACAGACACACACAGAGACACACAATAAAAGAGTTCAAGGTCATCCTTAGCTACATGAAATCCTGTCTCAAGAAAATAAAAGAGGGCATTTAAGATAGTTCAGCAGGTGGGGAGCCTGAGTTTGACCCCCAGAAGCCCTCCCAGGGCAAGGAGAAGACAGACCCTCAAGCCGTCCTCTGACCTCCACCGTGTGCCCTGGCATGCCTGTGCTGTCTCTCTTTCTCATAAATAAAATATTAAAAGCAAAGCAAAAGTAATTATAAAAATAAAACTCAGACCTTACTGACAGGTTGGGCTTCAGATATAACAGAGGAGTGGGAAGCTGTCTCTCAGCCTGACACCCTGCGCCCCAATCCTCCGGAAAGTTCTGGATGGCCCTTCAGAGCCGCCCTGGTCCCCCAGCTCGCTGCTTGACCCTAAGCAAGCAGTGAGGGCGCCACCTTGTGGTACGTGCATTCGTGGTGTTGATTATCACCCATCCCCTGGGGATGGGGGAAGGGGGAGGATCCGGTCCTCTTAGCCAAGACACCCCACTTCACACAACACTTCCCACCACTCCAGGAGAGGCTATGGGATGCCAGAGTCTTCTGCCGGGGGAGAGGTTTTCAGCCCTCGAAGGGCCGTGCAGCCAGGGTTAGGGTTTGGTTGGATGGGAGGGTCTCAGACAGGAACTCCCGGAGCTGGTCCAGCACAGGTGGGTCGGGTCCTGCCGCATCCTGAGAGATGCCCACAAGGGACGAGGCCAGGCTTCCGCTGCTTCTCTTCTGAGTGACCCAAGTGTCCAGCAAGCGGCCACAGGGGCTGCTCCAGCCAATCGGAAGGAGAGAGATGCCCTGGCTGTCCCTAGAGCAGGGACAGAAGCTGACCACCCATGGGGACATAGGGGAGAGTACTGACCCGGGAGCTAGGAACCTTTAGAACTGTTTGCAACAGAAGGGCATTGAGGGCTGGAGAGACGGCTCAGCGTCCCTGCCTCGCAAGGGGAAGGACCTGAGTTCAGATCACAGGTCCCACGTAAAGATATCCGCTGGGGCAGGGGGAGGAGGCATGGCCTGCACTTCTGGTCCTGGTGGGCGGAGCCTGGGAAATTCCAGAGAGAAGCAAAAAAGAGGTAGAAGCAATTCAGGATGAGTCCCGATGGTACCCTTGCGCCTCCACAGGGACATACAATGCCCTCCCCCACTCACTAAAGGAAGGAAGAAAGGAAGGGAGGGAGGGAGGGAGGGAGGGAGGGAGGAAGGAGGAAAGGAAAGAAGGAAGAAAGGAAGGAAGGAAGGGAGGGAGGGAGGAAGGGAAGGAGGGAGGGAGGGAGGGACGGAGGGAGGGAGGCAGGAAGGAAGGAAATGGAGGAAGGAAGGAAGGAAGGAAATGAAGGAAGGAAGGAAGGAAGGAAGGAAGGAAGGAAGGAAGGAAGGAAGGAAGGAAGGAAAAGAAAGAGTTTTTTTTTAAAAAGCAGGGCATTGGTAAGGTGCTTGCTGCATAAACATGAGTGACTGAGTAGACCCCCAGCACCCGTGCCCCCAGCACTTGCAGCAGGCAGAGCAGGGAAGGAGGGCAGAGCAGGGGAAGCAGTCTCTGGAGCTCACTAGCCAGCCAGTCTTGTCTCGCTGGACACCAGATGCAATGAGAAGTTTTGTCTCAAAAGGAAGGTATGGGACTGGAGAGATGGCTCAGGGTTTAAGCCTCTGCCTTGCAAGCAAAAGGACCTGAGTTCAGATCCTGACCACATGCAAAAGACGACAGGCACAAATGACAGCAGCCTGTAAATCCGGTTCCGGAAGGTGGAACCTGGGAAATCCCCAGCAACGCAGTAAAGAGGTGGAGCAATCCAGCATGATTCCCAAAGTCACCCTTGGGCCTCAATGGGCATACACAGTGCCCTCTGGTACACTGGGACACAGACACACACACTTAAAAAAAGTGTGAGCAACTGAGGAAGACACTTGATGCCAATCCCTGACCCTTACACATACATACACACATGAACATGTAAAAACATATCACAGATGCACATGCACATTCACACATGCATATACATGTTCACATGTGCACACACATTCACATGCACACACACACAGCTCTTTTCCTTGCTTTCCTTCACATGACTTCCATCTCTAAACGGAAAGAAAGCCGTGCCAGGGAACGAGACCATCTCCTGTCTCTCACCAGGAGACCTGGCAGCCTGCTGGGCAGGGCTCAGGGGGTGGCATCCTAGGGAGGGGAGAGTGCCAGGCAGCACAGCGTCTGCTGCCAGAGAACAACTTGAAGCCGCCCCACTCCCCTGTGCCGACCCTCTCCAGGACTGTGGCCAGGACTCAATCTGCCCCAGCAGGTATCAGACGCTCTTCCATGATGTCCCTGTAGCCACTAGCTGGTCCAGGACATGAGCTACTTGGTGCCCTTCCCAGGGGTGCCGTGATTTTTGGCGACTTGGGACCAGCTGGCCAGCGAGCCCAGGGACCTGCCTGTCTCCACCTTCTCAGCACTGTACTCTTATGTAGGTTCGGGGATCGAACTCAGATTCTCATGCTGCATAACAAGCTCTTCACACACTAAGTCACACACATTGCGCTAGGCCTTGAGCCCAGTGACACAAATCTGTCCTGGTTGTGGAGCGGATCCTGCTTGTGAAACCGCCCCTCCCCGAGTCAGTGTGCGCCCTACTTCCTCGAGGAAATGTTCCTGCTGGCCTGGACCCCTAGTATGGGGATACAGAACCCGACCCAATCCTTCTCCCCTCCCCCCCACCTTCCTTCCCTTCCCCTCCCACTCCCCCTTCTCGTCCCCCTCCCCTCCCCTGTTCTCCCCTTCCCTTCCCTTCTTTTTACTTTTCTTCCCTTCTTTTTACTTTTCTTTTTTTCTTTCTTTTTCTTTCTTTCTTTCCCTCCCTCCCTCTTTCTTTTTTCTTTCTTCTTTCTTTTTTCTTTTTTTCTTTCCTTCTTTTTCTTTCTCTCTCTCGCTCTTTCTCTCCTCTCTCCTTTTTTCCTTCCTTCCTTCCTTCTCTTTCTTTCTTTCTTCTTTCCTTGCTTCTTTCTTTCTTTCTTTTTCTCTTTCTCTCCTCTTTTTTCCTGCCTTCCCTCCTCTCTTTCTTTCTTCTCTCTTTCTCTCTTTCTTTCTTTCTTTCTTTCTTTTTTCTTTCTTTCTCCTTCCTTCCTTCTTTCTGTTTTCTTTTCTTTCCTTTCTTTTCTCTCTCTCTGTACCCTCTTGTCTGTCTGTCTGTCTGTCCTTTCCTTCTGGCAGCACTGACACTGAACCCAGAGACGCACGTGCGCTAGGCAAGCGCTCCTCCCTGAGCTGCAGGCATCCTTGAGCTGGTTTCCTTGCACATCAGCGATGCTCCGCAAGGCTGTGGGCCCTGGCTCGGGGGGCAGGTCTTGTATCCCAGGCTTGTAACCCCAAACACAGGAAACATCTCTGGGTCTTACAGTGCACCCCACGACAGGGGAAGCTAGACTTTGGGGAGGTCAAGAAAAGAGCCGAGTTCCAAGGTTGACGTGTTTTCCAAAGCCTGAATTATCTTAGAAATTCTTGCATTTGAAACTTATTTTCCATTGTAAGTCATGTTTTAATCTGAGCTATTGTGTCTTCAGTTTTGTGACCCTGTGATGAGAATGGCCACGTGTGTCCTTCGCCTCATAAGCATTAATACATTCTGGAACCTCTTTTTTTAAAATCTTTTTTAATTTTAATTTTTATTCAATTGTGTGTGTGTGCATGTGTGTATGTGTGTGTGTGCGTGTGTGTGTGTGTGTGTGTGTGTGTGTAGAACCACGGACGAATTCAGGAACCACCATGGACGCCTCCACCTCCTCCTTGTTTACTCTGCCCCGGGATTCACAGGCTCCGCCTTACCAGGACCAGAAACGCAGGCGGCCCCCGCTTCCACCCAGCGTCTACACGTGGGTCTAGGATCCGAACTCAGGACCTTCTGCCTGCAAGGCAGAGGCTTAACTCCTGAGCCACCTCTCCAGCCCTCTAGAACTTCTTCTAAGCTTTATTTTACATCATTTATTGTGTGGTGTGCAATGTCTCTACACTTGCTGCAGCGAGCACATGGGTTTGGAGGACAATTTGCAGAAACTGGTTTTTTCCTTCTACCATGCGGGTGGCTGGGATCAAACTGGTATCAAACATCTTTACCTGCTGAGCCATTTCTTTGGCCCTAGAAAGAGTTTTATGCCTGTTATGAAATCAGGTCTCTGAATTCTGAACCAAATATAGTTGCCCTCAGATTAAAAAGTTGTTTTTTTCCTTCATTAAGATAAAAAAGAAAGCCTTCTGAGCACACTGGAAGGTCTTGTTCCAGATGCTCAGACAGACTGTCGGTGCTTCTTGTGAAACTGGAGGGGGGGTTGGTGGCTCCATGGGAAGGTGGGGGGATTTGCTACCACAGTCACCTTCACTTAGAGACAGGGACAGTCGGAGGCCCGCATCGTGGAGCATCTGTCATATAACCCGCACAGCCCTCACTTAACAAACCCAAGCGACCATGAGGTCATGGGCGCTAGACTCTCCTGGACACACTCTCACTCCTATGATATGTTGTCAACCAAAATACCTTTAGGTGGTACACACCTGTGGTTGTCCTTTCGCCTGTGCTTTTTATTTAAAAGGATCTTTCCGGTGGGAATCTTTCTTAAACACACAGTGGCTTCCAATCATCCTTCTAAACATTCCTAAGGGGACTGACTACGGCCGGGTAAACAGGGAGGCGGCCCATTGTCTTGATCCACTCACACCCGTCCACCCACCTTTGTAGCAACACAGATGCGCCCAGCCCTCCAGGGAAGGTGTCCTGATGAATTGCAGTTCCTGTTAAAAGGATTAGCAATGTCTTCAGATCAGCGCCTTGGTCTCTGAGGAGCTCATACTGGAAAGAATAAATCATGAGTGCGTGTGCGTGTACGTGTGCGTGTGCGTGTGCGTATGCGTGTGCGTGTGTGTGTGTAAAAGAGAATGTGAGTGGGTGTAAGCATACAGCCCACAGCCCCTGCCTCCTGGCTCACTTACACGTATCTTCCCCCAGCCCCTCCCTGCCAGCGGAGACACCTGTTTCAGCCCTGCACGTGTCCTGAGCCGAGCGGGGTCGAGTGCACTCAGAAGCACTGCGCTGGGACATCCAAGGCCCTCCTGCCCCTTCCGCAGGTCGGGGCCGCAGAGCTGGACCCAGGCAGCCTGTCTGTTGGCTCGGAGGTGGGAGCTGGGCAGAGGCTGGGTGCCCCCATGTCACCCCCGGCTCCTGAGGGCTCCAGGCAGTTAAGGCAGCACCCCATGAAGGGTGGATCAGGGCGTGTCTGCGGCCTGCTTGGGAAGCTTCAGGCTTTAGTTCTGCCATCCTTCAGGGGTGCAGCACGTCACCCACTGCTTCTGAGCCAGGCTGATGCTCCGTCATCCGTCACGTCGGGATTGCCAATCCCCTTAACAGGAACTGCAAGGCTGGTAGTGCCTGTTTTCTTTCCCAGAGACGTTAGGTAACTTGCTGGGTGTCAGTCAGCTAAGGAAGGAATAGAGGAGGTTTGGGCCCTTTGGTCCTTGACCAGGACACGACTCTCATGGGAGGCGCTTGTTATGCGGGGGGCTGCCAAGCGGCTGCGGTGGGCGCCCTGTCAGCCTTGATGCTTCAGAGCCCCTCAGGCCACTCGGGACAAAGGTCCCCAGAGGAGCAGGGGGACTAAGTGTGGCTTCATGGACCCCTAAAGGTATCCTCACACATCCACATATCCACCCATTAATCAAACTTTTCCAGAAGGATTTCTTGTGCCTCTCTCTCTTGTCTACATACCGCTCCAATGGGGGAACCTGGGTTGGTTAGTTAGATGCACATGTGCACATGCACACATACATGTGGGAATGCGTGTGCATGTGCACACATACATGTGGGAATGCGTGTGCATGTGCACACATACATGTGGGAATGCGTGTGCATGTGCACACATACATGTGGGAATGCGTGTGCATGTGCACACATACATGTGGGAATGCGTGTGCATGTGCACACATACATGTGGGAATGCGTGTGCACGTGGACATATATGTGGGAATGCGTGTGCACGTGGACATATATGTGGGAATGCGTGTGCACGTGGACATATATGTGGGAATGCGTGTGCATGTGGACATATATGTGGGAATGCGTGTGCATGTGGACATATATGCAGGAATGCGTGTGCAAGCCACAGGATAACTGGGATGTGGTTCCTTACCTACTGTCTAGCTTTATATTTTTGAGGCGGGGGGGGGGGAGGGGGATCCTTCGCTGGCCTGGAACCAGTCAAGTATCGGAGCCAGCTCCTCAGGCAGTCATGGCGGGCATGTGCCGCCACGCCAGGCTTTTTATTGCATGAATTCTGGAGATCAAACACTTTGCCACTCAGCTATCTCCCCCGCATCACTGACATTTTAGAGGGTCTGGGCCTCTGAGAAGAGTAGATGCCACTCACAAAGGGCACTTGGTGGGCACGGCTCTGAATCCAGCCAGAAAGGGTGCTGCCCCTCCAGCCCCGTAGAGCCAAGCCACAGGCCTGCAGCGACTCCTGTCTGGAAGGGCAGGAGGACGCTTCTGGGTGGTCAGCTACAGTAGCCACCACTGGCCAGCCCCCGACTGACGTCTACTGTGGGGGCGCAGTGGGGGAGGCTGGTGTCTGCAGGAGACCTGTGCCAATCTTCCTGGGCATGCTGCAGGATGAAACATGGGGCATGGGATGGCCACGTTATAGGACATGGGATGCCTAAGCTTCAGGTGCTGAGGGAGGGGCACCCCAAAAGCATGGGAAGGATCGCAGTGACCTGGATGGAATTGGACAGTGCCCACCACAAGGAGTGAACTGTTGGGTGGCAGGTTCTCCCCATGCAACATGCAGCTTTCAGTCTCCAAGCTCAGAGTCCCCCGGCCCAGTGTCTCCAAAAGTTCCCACTGTGGCCTCTCATGGAAGGGGGGATGGTGGCCACTGGACTACGTGGAGTAGGAATGAAACCGGAGGTGCAACTCTGTGCAAGACTTCCCACTGCACCCCTTTTCAATGGCAGATGCTGGGGTTCCACGCAGGGTCTCCCCCATCAAGGCGGCTGCCCTTGGCCTCTGTCCTGTTGCTCTTGGTGTGGCCTGGAGACACTAAGAGGGTCCGGTGGTTTCCTGGCTCCCAGCATCCTTGTCCCCGTGTCCCTGCTGTCCCCACGGGGCCCCGGGAAGCTCGGGTTGGGACTCGTGCACCGCCCGATCTTCCAACCTCACTGGGCCCACGGTGCCTTTCTGTTCCCCCACTGGCCCGCTGCAGACCCAGTTCTGACTCGGTAGACAGGTCGAAGTGACTGTCAGATCATCTCCCAAAGCGTCGGGGTGACCACAGCCCAGCACACAGGATTGGGGCTCTGACGAGAGTGGGGTGACCAGTCAGCACTGGCCTCAGAGGTGACCTCGGGCCAGGCATGTGGGTCGGGGGAGGGGTAGCAGATGTGAACTTCTGGCAGCCCAAAGCTGATGCGAGGGACTCAGCAAAGGCAGACGGGGGTGCACAGGCGAACGCCCCATCCGAGGAGGAGGTTGGAGCCATCGGGCTTCTATAAGGACACCTGATGTGTCATCCGGAGGCAGGCGAGGCCTGGGACAGGCAGGACAAGGCCGTGACGGATGAAGACACCGGTCCGCCCGGGATTAAATGTGTCACTTTGGAGGAAGCCGCAGAATGGTGAGGTCAGGGACTTTCCTCTAGGGAGGTCCAGAGCCGGGGGCGGGGAGGGGGTGCTGCCGCCCAGGGAGAAGCTGTCATTCGTGATAGATGCATTCAGTTTCGTAAACTGGTATCTCTGACTGTACCAAATGGGAGTGAGAGGCGCAGTCCCCACCTCGGGGTGATGTTTCAGAGCCCGAGCACAATCACATGACCTGTCGTAGTCTTCCTGGTATTACTGTGACAGATCGCTTGGACCCAGGTAATTTGTGAGACAGAAATTTTTTCTCATGGATCTGGAGTCTGCTGAGGGGCTGCATCTTCAGAGGCGGCGAAGGCCGTGCTCGCACGGTAGAGCCTTCCAGGGCGAGCCGGCAGAGTGCTGTACAAGCCTGCGTGGCCTAACTGCCTCGTTTAGACCCCACCCGGGGGCTGGAGAGGTGGCTCAGGGGTTAAGCCTCTGCCTTGCAGGCAGAAGGTCCTGAGTTTGGATCCTAGACCCCACGTATAGACACCGGGCAGAACCGTGGGCAGCCTGCGTTTCTGGTCCTGGTAGGGCGGAGCCTGTGAATCCCGGGGCAAAGTAAAACAAGGAGGAGGTGGAGGCGTCCATGGTGGTTCCCGAATTCGTCAGTGGTTCTACACACACACACACACACACACACACACACACACACACACACACACGTGTACAATTGAATAATAATAATAATAAAAAAGACATTGCCTTCCAGGTTCAGATCCCAGGTCCCACATAAAAACTCCAGGTGGAACCCGTGGGATCCTGCACTTCCGGCCCTGGTGGGCTGAGCCTGGGAAATCCCGGAGAGAAGCAAGAAGGAGATAGAAACAGTGCAGAATGATGCCCGGAGTCACCCTTGGTATGCAGTGTCCTCTCTCTCTCTCTCCCTCTCTCTCTCTCTCTGTCTCTCTGTCTCTCTCTCTCTCTCTCTCTCACACACACACACACACACACACACACACACACACACACACTAAATAAAGTTGAAAAAAAGATTTTAACAAGAGACCCCACCTCTGCACACCCCTGGCAACACCTGCATTTCAGCTGTGCTATGACTCGATTGTGTCCCCCGGGCTCCTGTGTGAGACGTAATCCCAAGGGGGACTTCAGAGAGGTGTGTGGCTCGTGAGGGTTCTGCCACAATTGTGGACTGTTATCCATGGAGTGGATTGGGCGTCGTGTTAACATCTGCTAAAGGGGGTAAGTTTCTTTCCATTGTCTCTTGTCTTGCTCGAGCATGTGCAGAGTGTATTCTCTCGCCCTTCTGCCCTCCACCAGGGCAAGACAGAGCAAGAAGCCCTCCCAGACGCAATCCCCTCTAATCCTGGACTTCCCGGCTTCCAACAAGAGCCGAGGTTTCTGTTGGTTGAGCATTAGCCAGTTCCAGGCACCATGCTAGACTGGCGTCAGAAGACTAAGGCACCAGTCCGGCCTTACCTGCTCCTACTGTGGGAAGCAGCAGTCAGCTACTGGCCAACAAAGGCAGGTCAGGGAGGGGCAGCCAGAGAGGGACCGTTAGACCTCCTTCCAGACAGGTGGCGCAGGCCCAGGACTCCGAACCTAGAAGACGCTCTCACCAGAGCGTCTGTGGCGAGTCCCACAAGTTTAGGAATAACACTGACTGGTCAAACGCCTTAGAGTGACTGGTGTGTAAAACGCCAGCATGACTTCACGGTGAGATATGGGTGTTACACGGACTGCATTTTGCATAGACATGTCTGCACGTGGATCACTAGGCTATCTAAGGAGTCAGGTGGCTCTGGCTGCTGCATTTACTTGTCTGTTGGATGGAGGCGCTAGGCCAAGCAGACCCGTGTCATCAAGTGTCACCGTGAGTCAGACCGTGTTGGGCTCTGACTTCTGCCTCTCTAGCCATTTCCAAGAAGCACTGAGCTGTTCTGAATCAGGGCTTCAAAGAACCATGCTAGTCAATTCCCCTGAAACCCAGCAGTCTTTCATCCTGTTTTTTTTTTTTCAATTGCAAGCACGTGGAATCTAGGTTAAGGCAAGCAAAATAAGTGTGCTGCAAGGCTGGAAGCTGAATGAATGAGGGTTCTCAGGAGAAACAGACTGAGACAGGAGGTCCTAACAGACTGTCCCACGTGACAGTGGAGGAGTCCGAGGTTTGCATGGGCTGGCGATTCAGGAGATGGGCAATGCTGCTGTTTGAGCCTATCCTAGGACAGGGGCCTGAAAACTCAATGGAGTTTCTGTGTCATAGTCATATAAAGATATGCATACATACGTTCATATACTACATACATAAATGTAACATATGCTCTATATAAATATAACATACACATGCATATTCATATACATATATAAGTCTATATAATACATACATAACACACGCATATCCTATTTTAGGGAAGGAGGAAGGAATGGAGGGGAGACAAGAGAGAGAGAGAGAAAAGCATACAGAACGAATGCCATTGGTGGAAACAGACCACGCTGGATATGTATGGAGAACCATCTAGCACAAAGCCTCCTGAATGCTGGGATTAAAGGCCTGCCACACCCACATCCCAATCAGACGCTTCGCTGAGCCCCCTGATCCCACTCACATGGGCAATCCTGACCACATCACCTCTGCTATTCACCTAAGGATTGGGGTGAAGGCACACATTTAGACCAATTAGTCCCATACCAACAGAGACTGAGCCCAGAAGAAGGAGGGGGCAGGCTTAGTTATAGCCGGCAAGCTAGAAAGTTCTAGAAACTTGGCGCAAGTGCCACCTATGACTTCGAGTCCCAGGAGTCAATGCAAACAGGTGCCCCTTTGTCTCTCCAGAAGACGCGGGACCTATGAGCAGCTTCTTGGTCTTTTTCTTCATTACTCAAATTCTGGGGGCCTGGTTGAGTCACTGAGACTGTCTCTTAGTGAGAAATGGGCATCAGAGGAGAGGGAGGGACGGTGGTCCCAGCAATGTGGAAGCAATGACGCAGCTCGGCACACTCAGGCGCTGCTGGGAAGAAGCCGGGCACAGCCCTGCCCTGCCGAGTGGCTGCCTTACGTGGCTGAGATGCCCGGGCGTGGTTTCTTGGCCCAACCTTCAGACAGTTTTCCCAGCTGTGGACACTGAGGTGCGCAGGCGTGGGAGTGGCCGCTGGGTTCTGGAGGGGAGCCAGGACGCCCAGGTGGCCTTGAAGGTGCCCCTCGAGCGCTGGCTCCGGGCCAGCTCTCTTTTACCTGGAGTATTTGGGGCAGGTGTGCGCTCAGCCTTCTGGTCCAGGTGTCCTCAATGTCCTCTCGAGTAGCAGTGCTCGCTCCTTTCCGCCCTCCTGCTGGTCCTGAGAGGGGGCCGAGGAGGCTCCTTTCCTTGGCTTCAGGAAGGGGGCCAGCTCTGATTTCTGGCATGCTAGGATATCCTCGTCCTCCATCTTAGAGACAGAAGACTTACTATCTGTGTGACTGGCATCACTGGGACCTCTATCTGCCTCCTGGGCCAGGCCCTCCGTGAGACCAGCGCCCTGCTCAGCCTAGACCCTTGTCCTGTCCTTGGGAAATACTGAGTTCTGAACTGCTAGCTTGTCCACGGGCTGCCACAATGTGCTCCCCGAATTTAGATGCAGCTGTGTCTGACTGGCCACAGGCCAGGACATCGCCAGGGACTAGAGCGGAGGATGTGACACCTTCAAGGACCTGAGATGGAAGCAGAACTCAGAGACAGCGGCGTTCAGACGACCTACCTCGGTGGCGATGCTTTTCATATCCCGCTGTGTGGCATGGGGCAAAAATTTGAGAGTCCTGAGCTGCTGCTGCTTCTCTTCTTCCTTCTTCTTTTTTGCTTCTTCTCTTCCTCCTCTTCCTTCTCCTATTCCTCCTTCTCTTCCTCTTCTTCATCCTCCTCCTCCTCCTTGGATCCCATTTAGCTCAGGCTGTCCTCAAGCTCCTTATGTAGCTGAGGAAGACCTTGAACTCCTGATCTTTCTGTCTTCACCTCCCGAGTGCTAAGATGACATGCCTTGCAAGTCCTGGGATTCCTTAGCAGGACTTTCAATTAGAAGGTTGCAATCTGAGAAGCATCTAGAAAGAATACACTCTGCAAATTCAGATCATCCCGACAGAGCCCAGCACCTGGGAACTCGTGAGTCGCTCTGAGGGTATAACAGGCTGGTGCCCGTTGACTACCACAGGCTGAGCAGAGGGCAAGACCCCCACCCTGCAGGAGACCAGGAGGGAGAGGGCTGAATGGCAGCCTACAGAAGGCCCCAGGTCTCCCGGAGCCGGTGGCCCCTTAGGAAGGTCCTCACTCGCAGGAATTGAAGACAAGGCAAGAATTTCCCTTTCTTCTTCCTGTGTGTGTGTTTTCCGCTTTATTCTTTGTAGTTTTCATAGACAAACAGAATGTACTTGGGGTAGCTCCCTTTCCTCTATTTGGCACCGGCCTCCCAAATTCTCTCAGTGGAGCTGTTTCTCCTAAGACCTCTCTGGTCGGCGGGGGATGCTGATGCATGTCTTCCTGCGGCTCGGGGGGCTGCTGCAGTCCCAGCAGGCAGGCCCCTCCCACCCGCAGGCCCCTCCCACCCGCAGGCCCCTCCCACCTGCAGGCTTTCTGATCTTCCTGTTCTCTCTTCTGTAGGCTTCCCTGAGCCTTGGGGTTGGCGGATGGGGGGCGGGGGAGAGACCGGGTGACTTTGATCAAGGCCAGAATTTTCTAGGCTGTGTGGGTACAAGCTCGGCCATGCCGAGGACACTGCGGGGGCTGACTTGGGGAAGTTGAGTCATTCAAGGACTAAGCGGGATCTAGGAGAAGGCGGGCCCCGGGGATCCCTCCCATTTCTCTGGCTGATTGACTGCGGATCGCGAGGCAAACTAAAGTGTTCAGAGCAGCGCCCAGCCTCAACCACTCAGCAGCGTTACCCAAGGCTTCATGGTCTGTGCCCGGTCCGCCCACCCCAGCCACGGGCTGGGGGACTCTGAACACTGGCTGTTTTCTGACTCGAGGGGTGGGGCCGCAATCAGGGCCGCGCAGCCACCAGGAAGACCCGCCCCCCTTGCCAAGTGTGACAGGGACTCCACCTGGCGAGGGGGAGGTCGGGTCTCTGTGATGTCGGTCACGGATTCTGTTTGGGCTTTGGGAAGCCACGCTTGGCCCCACCCTGGAGCTGTTGACAGAGCCGCTGCGAAATCTAGGTCAGCAGTGGGCGAGGCCCCGCAGGTAGGACCTGGTGCCAGGAGCGAAGCAAGCCCAGCTGGCCAGAGCACCCACTGTTATGACGCATCCCATTTCCGGGCCCTCCCAGAAACCTCCCCCCCCCCCCAGGCAGGGCAGGGGGGCACAGGACCGAGGACTCTGGGTGTGCGCCTGGCATCTGTGGGCCGGGATGGTCACGCCCGGCTGGGTTTTCTGGCTCTGCCTTAAACCAGTGACTTCTTCACCCTGATCCCTCAGGAATCCAAGCACGGCTTTATATTCGAAAGACCCCTCCCCAGGGCAGCCTTTCCTGTCTCCCACTCTCATTTCCAGAGCATTCCTAGACGGGCTCTCCAGTCCACAGCTGGGATTCACTGAAGGAAGCAGGCTGGCCTTTGCTGGCCAAATTAGTTGGCAGGTGGGCCTGATGTTTCCAGGAAATACCCTGAAGAAGGAAAGTGTGATCCTAAAAAAGGGTCCCAAACCCCAGGGGACATTGCACCAAATTAGGTATATGATTAATTTCCCATTTTATGGATGTGCAAACTAAGGCTTAGAGAGAAGAGGTGCCCAGTCCAAAGTCAAGATGGACTCCAGGTTCCAAACTGGAAGGAGAAAGCAGGAAGGCAAGAGAAATGGCAGGGAAATGCGGAGGGGGGAGGGAGAGCGCTCTGGAGCTGAAGCTAACTACCCGGGACCTGCAGAGGTTGCCCAATCCTCTGTGGCTGACCTTTTCTCTTCTCCACCCGGCCCTTCCCTGCCTTTGGGCTGAACGCTCAGAATCCCACCCAGCCCCACCTTTTCCTGCAGTAAGTCCAAGCTCTGGCTGCTGTGTGCGCCTGCCCCCCGGTGGCAAGACTTGGAAGCACAGCGCCGTTGGTCGGGGCATTTGTAAACGGGTACCCACGGGTACAAGTCAATCTACAGACTGATCGCTGGGCTTGGAGGAGTAATTACAGAGGAAAGGGATGTGGCAAGTGATTCTGAGAGCGTGTGGCCTTGAGAAGCACATGAGGGAATTGGTTATGACAGCACAGTAATGTATATGCTCCTGGGAGAAGTTCAGATGGGGGGGGTCGTGGAGTGGGAGTAAGGGAGAGGGAGAAAGAGTCCCTAAACACAAAACCCAGAGGGAATCCAGGGCGCTCTATAACTGAGTGGGATCCTAGCCCAACAGGATGATTTTAAACAGCCCCAAAGCCAGGCGTGTAGCATGTGCCTATAAAACCTGCCCTTGGGGAGTGGAAGTCAGATGAGGGTCAGAAGTTCAAGGTCATCTTTGACTACATAGTGAGTTCAAGGCCAGCTTGGGCTTCATGAGACCCTGTCTTTAAAGGGGGGGGGGCATGGAGGGAGAGGAGACAGCCCCAAGTCGACAGGCCCTTCAAGATCCAGGGACAGCACACGGCACCTCTCTGGGGTTTGCCCCTCTCTCAACAATGCCCGTGGGTGTGGTGTGCCCAGTTCCCTCGGCTCCTGGTCTTGGGATGAGCTGTCGCGCCAAGCTGGACTGTGAACTGCAATGGAGACCCTTATGCGAGAATGAAGCCCTAAGTTGTTGGACGTGATTTTATTGGCAACGTGCATCAGATGGCTCAGCTCCAGCCAGGCAGGCTGAGGACCTTGTTTCGGGTCCTCTGAGCCCACTAAAGCTGGATGTGGTAGTGCGTGCATGACTCTGGGCCCACTGAGCCTGGATGGAGGGCGGAGCAGGGAGCCCCAGGAGGTTCATGGATGATCGGGTTGTCTGGCCCTCTGTACTGCAGGAGACTGTCTCCATATAGAACTGGAAAGTGACACTCGAGATCATCAGCTGACCTCCACACTCGATGCACTCGGTTGCGACGCACCATGGCCCACAGGAACGCATGCGCAGACCATGCCTCATACACCTGTGCACACACAATAAAAATCAAATTAAAGAAATCTTTTTATTATTACTTATTATTTATTCAATTGTGCGTGTATGCGTGTGTGCACATGTGTACGTATGTGTGTGTATGGATGTGTGTGTATGTAGAACTACGGATGAATTCGGGAATCACCATGGACTGCCTCCACCTCCTCTTTGTTTACTCTGCCCCGGGATTCACAGGCTCCGCCCTACCAGGATCGGAAACGCAGGCCGCCCCCGCTTCCGCCCGGCATCTATACATGGGGTCTAGGATCCGAACTCAGGACCTTCAGCCTGCAAGGCAGAGGCTCAACCCCTGAGCCACCTCTCTAGCCCCCAACTTAAAGAAATCTTTTTTTTTAAATACATTTTTTATTATTATTTCAGCTCATACAAACTTAATAGGTACACCAGTTCGCTCCCTCCCCCCCCCCCCCGTACCCACTGCTCCCCCTCCCCACTCTCTCCCTCCCCATCCCCCAGTGCCTCCCGCCCCAATTCCCAGAGAGTCCTTTCTTGTGCATGCCTGATTTTCCTCTGGGCCCTCCTCTCCGATGACGTACAAGGACCCAGTGGCCTTTCCCTGAACCCTTTCCTGTGTTCCCCTTAGGTATAGGAACCCTGCTGTGGCTACCAATCCCTTGCCTCCAAGGATCTTGGTGCCTTTAGCAGATGCTAGACTTTGTGAGGTCAATAGTGTGTTGGACAATGCGCAGGGCATGTAAAGTCCAATTATGATTGCTTCAGCCCTAACTTGTGTGGAATATCTTGCATATCATTGCTCCTCCCATCCTTATGCTCTTACACTCTTACCGCCCCCTCTTCCACAAATGTCCCTGAGCTTCAGGATGGGGAGAGATTAGGCTGGCCTAGTCCTAGGTGGTTGATATAGAGTCTCTGAAGTTCTGGATTGTGGTTTGTTGATTTTCTTTTGCAGTTTTGCTGCTTTTGCAATGCCCTTCACTCCATCCTGGTGGGCATTGTATGTCATCCCCTGGCCAGAGACAAAAAGCTGTTAAACTAGAGTCTTGTGATAAAAGCACATTCAAAGGTAGATGTAATAAAAGTGGGAAACCACAGTGAGGGAGGGGTCTATCACCCATTTGCAAAATGGCTACTTTTTATCTGCCAGACTATATGCCCTCCTCTTCTGGTGAGATCATGCCCCCTCAGTAGTAAATGATCAGGAACGAAAGTCTGTGAACTTAATCAGATGTCTCATTACTTATTTGAGTCCTTGATGGAGGTCTATTTTCTCTGCTATAACATGGTCCCCTCTCTCCTTGTTTCTGGTGTAGCCCTCCTACCCCATCCTTCCTGTTCATAATCCTTGCAATTACTGTATTGCAGAGATTTTTCTATGAGTGTCTCTAGGTGGGCTGGGTGTGTTTGGTATTAGGAGCCACCTATTAGGGAGTACATACGGCACTTAATTTTCTGGGTCTGGGATACTTCACTTAATATAATTGTTTCTAATGACATCTATTTCCCGGCAAATTCCAGTAATTCATCATTTTTGATGGCTGAATAGTACTCCATTGTATAGATGTACCACAGTTTCCTTATCCACTCGTCAACTGTTGAACATTTGGGTTGATTCCATGACTTTGCTATTGTAAACAGTGCTGCTATGAACATGGTTGTGCTTGTGCTATCGAGGTGAACCTCTGCTGTATGGGGGGTTATTCCCAAAAGTGGAATAGCAGGGCCATATGGCATTTCAATCTTTAATTTCTTTAAGAATCTCCAGACGGCTCGCCAGAATGGCTGTATGAGCCTGCATTCCCACCAGCAATGTAGGAGAGTTCCCCTCTCTCCACATTCTCTCCAGCATTTGTTATTGTTTGTATTGTGGATTTTTGCCATCCTGACCGGGGTGAGATGATATCTCAGGGAAGTTTTGATTTGCGTTTCCCTGATGGCTAAAGAAGTGGAGCATTTTTTAAGATATTTGTTAGACATTTTAATTTCATCCCTGGTAAAATTTCTTTTGAGTTCCAGGGCCCATTTTTTAATTGGGCCATTGGTTTCCTTGGTGTTTAGTTTTTTCTAAGTTCTTTGTGCACTCTGGACAGCAGCGTTCTATCAGATGTGTGGTTAGTGAAGATTTTCTCCCATTCTGTGGGTTGCCTTTGAGCTCGTGTGACAATCTCTTTATCTGAACAGAAGCTCTTTAATTTCACAAGATCCCAACTGTTGAGAGTTGGTAGCAGTGACTGTGCCATTGGATGTCTGTTTAGGAAATGTTGGCCTAGCCCAATCAGCTCGAGGGAGTTCCCTATCCTTTCAACTATGGTTTTTATAGTCTCTGGCCTGATATCAAGGTCCTTGATCCATTTGGAATTAAGTCTTGTACATGGTGACAAGTACGGGTCCAGTTTTAATCTTCTGCATGTGGAGATCCAGTTTTGCCAGCACCATTTGTTGAAGATGCTGTTCTTTTTCCATTGGATTCTTTGGGCCCCTTTGTCAAAGATCAAATGGCTGTAATTTTGTGGGCTTATATCTGGGTCTTCAATCCTTATCCATTGATCTGTGTGTCTATTTTGGAGCCAGTACCAGGCTGTCTTTATAACTATGGATTTGTAGTATAGACTTAGGTTTGGTATGGTAATACCTCCAGCAGTGTTTTTGTTACTCAGGATTGTCTTTGCTATCCTGGGTCTTTTGTGCCTCCATATGAACTTTGAGATTGTTTGGTCAACTTCTTTGAAGAATTGCTTTGGGATTTTAATTGGTATAGCATTGAATTTGTATATTGCCTTTGGTAGGGTGGTCATTTTTACGATGTTGATTCTGCCAATCCAGGAACAAGGGAGGTCTTTCCATCTTCTGGTGTCTTCTGCTATTTCTTTTTTTAGGGTTTTAAAGTTTTCATTGTAAAGGTCTTTTACCTCCTTGGTTAGGTTTATACCAAGGTATTTCATTTTTTTTAAATTTTTTTTATTATTATTTATTCAATTGTGTGTGTATGTGTATGTATGTGCGCACGCATATGTGTATGTGTGTGTGTAGAACCACGGACGAATCGGGAACCACCATGGACGCCTCCACCTCCTTCTGCCCCGAGATTCACAGGCTCCGCCCTACCAGGACCAGAAGCGCAGGCAGTCCCGGCTTCCGCCCAGCGTCTATACGTGGGATCTGGGATCCGAACTCAGGACCTTCTGCCTACAAGGCAGAGGCTTAACCCCTGAGCCACCTCTCCAGCCCGGTATTTCATTTTTTTAGGGGTTATAGTAAATGGGATTGTTTCTCTCAAGGCTTTTTCACTTCTTTCATTCTGGGCATATAGGAAGGCCTCTGATTTTTGCACATTTATTTTGTATCCTGCCACCCTGCTAAACTTCTCAATTAGTTCCAGAAGCTTCCTGGTGGAGTTTTTGGGATCACTTAGGTATAAGATCATGTCATCTGCAAATAGGGATAGCTTGACTTCTTCCTTGCTGATTTGAATCCCTCTTATGTCCCTTTCTTGTCTTATGGCTTCGGCTAAGACTTCAAGTACAATATTGAATAGAAGTGGTGAGAGTGGACAGCCTTGTCTAGTTCCTGATCGAAGTGGGAATGCTTCCAATTGTTCCCCATTGAGCATAATCCTTGCTGTGGGCTTGTTGTATACAGCTTTTATTATATTGATAAAGGTTCCTTCCATTCCTACTGTCTCTAGCGTTTTGATCATAAAAGGCTGTTGGATCTTGTCAAAGGCTTTTTCTGCGTCTATCGAGAGTATCATGTGGTCTTGGACTTTGGACTGGTTTACATGATGAATTACATTTATTGATTTGTGTATGTTGAACCAACCTTGTGTGCCGGGTATGAAGCCTACTTGGTCCCCGTGAATGATCTTTTTAATGTGTTTTTTAATCCAATTTGCTAAGACTTTGTTGAGAATCTTTGCGTCTGTGTTCATCAGAGAAATCGGCCTATAGTTTTCTTTTTTAAGTGAATCTTTATTAGGTTTTGGGATTAAAACGATATTAGCTTCATAGAAGGAATTTGGTAGTGTTCCTTCCTTTGCTATTTGATGGAACAATTTAAGGAGTATTGGTGTTATTAACTCCTTAAATGTCTGGTAGAACTCTGTGCTGAATCCATCTGGTTCAGGACATTTTTTGGTGGGAAGATTTGAGATTACTTCTTCAATTTCCTTATATGTTATAGGACTATTTAAATAATTCACAACTTCCTGATTCAATTTAGGTAAGTTGTGTTTACTTAGAAATTCATCCATCTCTTTTGTGTTGTCAAACTTCACAGAGTATAATTTTTTGAAATATGATGTTATAATTTTCTGGATTTCTTGGATATCAGTAGTGATAATTCCATGTTCATTTCTAATTTTGTTAATTTGGGCTTTCTCTCTCTTGCTTTTGGTTAATTTAGCTAGGGGTATATCAATCTTATTGATTTTTTCAAAGAACCAGCTTTTTTTTTTTTTTTTTTTTTTTTTTTTTTTTTTTAACGTGGGACCTGGGATCCGAACTCAGAACCTTCTGCTTGTGAGACAGAGTCACAACCCCTGAGCCATCTCTCCAGCCCCAGAACCAGCTTTTTGACTGGTTGATTTTTTCTATCGTTTTCTTAATCTCGATTTCAGATATTTCTCCCCTTATTTTGCTAATCTCCTCTCTTCTACTACTTTTGGGATCAGATTGCTCTAGTTTCTCTAAAGCTTTAAGCTGGATTGTTAAGTTGTTTATTTCTGATGTTTCCATTTTTTTGATGTAGGCATTAAGAGCTATGAACTTACCTCTTAGAACAGCTTTCATTGTGTCCCAGAGATTTTGGTAAGTTGTATTTTCATTATCATTCACTTTCAGGAAATCTTGAATTTCCTTTTTAATTTCTTCCTGAATCCAGTTCTCATTCAGCATCATATTGTTAAGTTTCCAGGAGTTAGTGTATTTTCTCTTGTTTGATGTGTTGTGGATGTCCAGCTTTAGGCCGTGGTGGTCTGACAGGGCACAGGTTAGAATTTCAACTTTTTTGTACATGTGTAGATTCGTTTTGTGGCCCAGTATGTGATGTATTTTGGAGAAAGTTCCGTGTGCTGCTGAGAAAAATGTGTATTCTTTGGTGCATGGGCGAAAAGTTCGATAGAGATCTGTAAGGTCCATTTCTTTAAGGGTTTGATTAAGGTCCAAAGTGTCTCTGTTAAGCTTTTGACCTGTTGCTCTATCCCATGTTGAGAGGGCGGTGTTGAAGTCCCCAAGAATTATTGTTTGGGGGTTGATTTCTTGCTTTAGACGCTGTAGGGTTTTCTTAATGAATGTGGAGGGGCCCATATTAGGTGCATATATGTTCAGTATTGTGAAGTCTTCCTGGTGAATTGTACCTGCGACTAAAATGTAGTATCCATCCGTGTCTCTTCTAATTTTCTTTGGTTTGAAGTCCACTTTGTCTGATATCATAATGGCTACCCCTGCCTGTTTTCTGCTTCCATTAGCTTGTAGAATTGTTGACCAGCCTTTTATTTTTAGGGCATGCCTATCTTTTGTGGTGAGATGGGTTTCCTGCAGGCAGCAGATTGATGGATTGTGATTTTTAATCCAAATTTGTAATCTGTGTCTCTTGATCAGTGAGTTAATTCCATTAACATTTAGTGTTATAATGGAGAAACTATTTTTGATTCCAGACATTTATTATGTTTAGTAGTTTTTATAAGTATATTGCTTCGCTTTTAATGGTGTTATACTTGCCTTATGTTCTCCTGGATATGCCTGTTTTTTTCTTCAAGCTTGAGTATCATTTCTAGCATTTTTTGAAGGCCTGGTTTGGTGGACATGTATCCCTTCAAGTTGTCTTTGTGCTGGAAGATTTTTCTTTCTCCCTCGATCATGACTGATAGTTTTGCAGGGTAAATCAGCCTGGGTTGACATTTTTGCTCATTCGATACTTGAAGTATGTCTCTCCAAGCTCTTCTTGTTTTTACTGTTTCGACTGAGAAGTCATTTGTTATTTTAATAGGTTTACCTTTAAAAGTGACTTGTTTTTTCTCCCTTGAAGCTCTCAGCACCAGTTCTTTATCTTGAATGTGGAGTGTTTTGACTATTATTTGCCGTGGAGAGCTTCTGTTTTGGTCATATCTGTTTGGGGTGCGGAATCCCTCTTGTATATGTATGGGCCTCTCTTTTTTTAGATGAGGAAAGTTTTCCTTGATGATTGTTTGAAAAATTTCCTCAGGGGTGGTATTTTGAGATTCTTGCTCTGGTATTCCATGAATACAAATGTTGGGCTTCTTCAGGGTGTCCCATATCTCCTGGATATTTCTCTCAAATATCTCTTTGGCTTTAACAACCTCTTCCATTGAGCTGGTTAATACTCCCACTTTATCTTCAAGATCTGAAATTCTGTTTTCTGCTTCCTTAGTTCTGCTGATAAGACTCTCTGTGGAGTTCCGGGTTGAAGATAACTTGTCTTTTAGCTCAGTTTTAAACTCTGCTTAAGTCTGCTTTAACTGCTCTATGCCAGTTTTTGTTTCTTGCACTGTTTTTCTCAACTCCTCCAAATGTCTGTTGTGTTCCTCCTCAAAGCGATTGATTCGATTATTAATTCCTCCCGGATTTCCTCTTTCATAGCATTGAACATGGTGATGATCATATTTTGAAGGTCGTTATCCTGGGTCAGGCTTTCTTGGCCATTTTCCATGGGTTTGTTCTGGTTGGAGTCTAACATTATGGGATTAATTCCTTCAGTGGGAGATTTGTTTACTTGAGTGTTGTTTCTCATGGATTTGCACTTTGACTTTGGCATTGTCGTTTTAACTCTGAAGATCTTCTTTTAATTTCTATGTGTTTTTCACTAAACTGAATTATTTGACCTGGGGTTTTGGGGTGGGCGGAGACAGAGCTTACCTAGGTCGAGGTGAGTCCAGGCTGGACCCCGTGCGTCCAGGGCGGCGGAGTGGGGGAAGGAAGGATGGGGCGTCGGCAGGCGCTATTTAACCTGGGGGACCTGGGGGCGAGCCCGGGCGCAGGGGGGTGCCCTCTCCTCCTCCCAGGCCCTGCGCAGTGGCGGCTCCGGCTGGATGGTGGGAGGAGCTGGGTCCCTTGGGCGGCCTGGGGCTCTGGGGGTGGGCGGGGACCGAGCTTACCTGGGTCGCGGCGCGGTGGGGTCTGGCTGGACCGCGCGCGCGTCCCGGGTAGTGGAGTGGAGGGGAAGGGAGTTAAAGAAATCTTAATAACATTAGATCTTGTGGTCTGTGCACATGATGCGTTTTTTCACTTATTAGCATATTTATTAGCATACTTATCAGCAGACTTAATTTTTTCAGTAATGAGTTGAGGTGTTCCATGTAAGAGTCTTCTACTTGGTTGAGTATTTTTTTCATTTCCTCTAAGTCTTAAAGGTCCTCCAGGAAAGTGGTGTGGCTGGCGGTCATCATGAACCATGCTTTATGGATCACAAAACTTGAGTTTGGAGTAGTCAAGTGGCAGATCTGGACAGGGAGTCCTCAATCTCAGTGCCCTGCAGAGCTGGACCTGGACTAGCTGCAGAGGGGAGCACTGCTTTAGAGGGGGAGCACTGCTTTAGAGGGGGAGCACTGATGCGGGGGGAGCACTTGCTAGAGAGGGGAGCACTGCTGCAGAGGGGAGCACTGCTGCGGGGGGAGCACTTGCTCTGGCCCAGCTCCCTCAGGGAGCCTGCTGACCAGCTCACAGCGCCCATCCTGACTAATGAGGAGGAACTAGGCAGGAACCAGGAAGAAGTGCTCTGAGCCGAGGAGGGGTCCGAGGCAGGGCAGACAAGGGAAATGAGCCCTTTTAGTCGAAACCACAGGTCTCCCCTGAGCGTCCAGTGACCATCACTCCCTGTGAGCAGGCCAGGAAGCCCCTGAGGACAATCACTTCCTGTGAGGGGTGCAGGGACCCCGGAGGACCACAGCTGTGCACCAGGCCGGGATCCAGGTCCCTGACCTGTTGACTGTACAGTAGCTTTCAATGAAGCATCAGGGATCGGGAGAGCCTGTCTTTGGACCCAGGCTCCAGGCCAACGGATCCTGGTTCCGTCTCATCCATTCTGCGGCTCTGCGGCTCATGTCTCTGTGGCTCGATTCCTCTCCGTCCAATCGCAGCCTTTCGTGCTGCGACTATGTTCCTGGGGCGGAGGAAGTGATGTGCGGACTTTTGAATCTAATTCAGCGAGGACCCGAGGCCTCTGCCTTAGTCTGTCAAAGCTGAGTTCAGCCACAAGGTGTGAAGAGACCCCCAAGAATCCATGAAGAGGGAGAAAGGTCTGCAGTGTCCTTACCCCCCAGGTATCTGAGTGAGTGGAGTTGTGTAGAACTTTCCAGACTATTCTGTCTACCATGGGACATCACTATGTGACCCCGGGCAAGTTACACAAAGCAGAAAGCAGTTACTCGGCCTCTCTCACCTGCATTCCTAGCCCACAAAGCCACAGGAGTTACTCAAACAGGTTACAGTTACGGATAACTCTTCCGGCTGGCCAGTGAACCCACATGAAGGGCAGAGCCGTGCCCGTGGTCCGGTAGCCCAGCTCCGAGGCTGGTTTCCTGCCCAATGGGATGGGCCTGGCTTGCTCCTGGTTGCTGTGGCTTGGACTGAACAGAGATGAGCCCTGGATCCGACTCCACCTTGGGGAAACCCCTCATTATTCCTGGCTCAATATCCATCTGCTAAGGGGGGAGTGTGTTCCTCCCGGGAGTGGCTTACGATCTGCAAATACCACGGAGGTGACAGAGGGCAGGCCCGGGGCCAGAGCGCCGAAAACAAACAGAAACGAACACAAACGCAACTCTTCCCAAGAGCATGTGCGAGGGACCAACGGGATCAACCCAAATGGAGGCCGCAACCGACACTGGCAAGTCTGTGTGAACCGTGAGAGCCGCCAACTGGCCCCCTGGGCCTGGCAGAGCTGCAAAGTCAGGGAGACTGGCAGAGGCCCGGGAGAGGACAGAGTGCCCCCATGGGCCGACGGAGGGCCGTGTGTGTTCGGTAAACTCTAGGCCGAGACAGGGATGGGGTGACGACCGGGGGAAGAGGCAGCAGTCGGGGGGTTCTCAGGGAGAAGCCTGTGAAGCTGTATCCTGGGGCGCACACCAGGGTCATGACGCGATCACCTCGGCCATCACCAAGGTCAGTTTTGGAAGGTGGACCCGGAACTGCTCGGAGAAATACAGACTAGAAGGGGAGTTCAAGGGATGGGGAGGGTGTTAGAGGCGGGCGGGCCCAGTCGCAGGCTCCTCCCTCCGGGGCTCAGGGCCAGTGTGGACTTGGTGGGGTTCCCAGGCAGTGAGCCGCCCCACCCGCACTTGGCCACCTTGCCACGGCCACGTTTCCACGCTGGTCACGCCTGACCTCTAGGGTCACCGCTGAGAAGAAGCTCTGTACTCCGCGTTGCACATGAGACCCTGGGGCGGAGAGGGCAAGAGGATCCCACAAGGCACAGGGACCGGGCGCGCCTCTCCCCTCGGTCCTTGGCGGAGGAGGAGGAGGAAGAGGAGGAGGAGGAGCTCGTGCCATCTGGGGCGGGAGGGTCTTGGGATCGGGTCCTGGTTCTGCCCACTTGGCCCATTCCCTCCGGCTGTTGATTGCGTCTCTTTTCCTGGGCGTGACAGTGGCACCATCTCTCAGATCCTGAGTGTGGCACCTGCCACCTTACTGCCTCTTCTGTGGCATTGCCGAATGGGGGCCCTGGGCTCCTTTGCTGGTCTGAGGGGGCCACTGCCGGTTGTTTTTGGCCGGGGAGGCTCGGCCAGCCTCGACTGAGCTTATTTTGGGCTGCTGCAGCTGTGTTGATTCCCCGACCTGCTGTGGAGGAAGCAGCAAGTCCTTCCGCGGGAGCCCCTGGGGACGGCTGCTCCCCAGCTCTACTCTGGATTTCAGGTCTTGGGGTGCAGCCCTCGCCTCTCCCAGGGCCCGTGCATCCTGAAAGCCAAAGTGACCTGCCAGCCGGGACCTGGGGAAGCTGCAGAAGGTCCACTGTTGGCAGGGCCGGATCCTGCGCCCCAACTGGTTTTCTTGTGATTCAGATAGCAGGAACCCCCCAACACACACACTCACACTCACACACACACTTACACACACACATACACACTCACAGTCACAATCACAATACATACACTCACACTCACACACTCATATACACACACACTTACTCTCACACATATACACACTCACACACACTCACATATACACTCTTACACTCACTCACACTCACTCTCACACACTCACACTCACACTCACTCTCACACACACACACTCATACACACATACTCTCACATACACACACTCACATACACACTCACACACTCATAGACACCACTCACACTTACTCTCACACACACTCACACACCACACTCACACTCACTCACATACACACTCTCATTCACACACAACACTCTCACCACACTCACTCTCACATACACACACACTCATACACACACATACTCTCACATACACACACTCACACACTCAGACACACTCACATAACACTCTCACACTCACCCACACACACACTCACTCTCACATACACACTCATACACACTCTCACACACATACTCTCACATACACTCACACTCACTCACACACTCACTCTCACACACATTCACACACTCACTCTCACATACACACACTCACACTCACTCTCACATACACACTCATACACACACTCACACTCACACACTCTCATACACACTCTCACACACATACTCTCACATACACACCACTCACATACACATACTCACATTCACACACTCACACACTTTCACATACACACCCTCACACTCTCACACACTCACACACACCTCCAGGCTCTGGCAGGCATCTCCACCATCCTCAGCCTCTGCTCCAAGGCATCAGCCCAAGCCTTTGTCCCCAGGGATTCCCCACACACCCTCAGCTGTCTTGGGGCTGTGGGCAGTGAGAAAACTGGAGCAACTCAGACCTTTCTCATGGACAGTGGGTGGGGCTATCCCTGAGTGGGGGGTGGGGGCATCTACCCAGCGGCCTCCATCTCCCTTTCTGGATTCCCAGTCCTCTGCTTCACATGGGACTGTCATCCCCCTTCAGGAGTAAAAGTAGCCGAGTGTCCCATGTATCTTGATGAAGAGCAACTCCAGAGCTGCCTGTCACTCACCCCAGGGACACCGAAGGTCTTCCTAAAGATAGTCCTTCCCCTTTTCTATAAGTAATTCTACTAGTAGTCACCCAGATGATTTTTTTAATTAGTCAATTTTTTATTTGTGTGTTTTTAAAAAGATACCAAGTGATGCGATTCGGGGTGGCATTTTTGGTCATGCGGAATCTGATAAAAAGAGAAAAACCGAAAACAGAAGTCAACACTGCCCTGAAATATAATTCTTATGCATAGATTGTGTTTACTTCATTGGACCCCCTGGAATTAAGTAGTGTAAGGATGGTGTTTTAGTAGAAATGAAAGGTTCACCATTGCTTTATTTTTTTTAATGTTTAATTTATTTTGTGTGTGTGTGTGTGTGTGTGTGTGTGTGTGTGTGTGTATCAGAGGGCACTAAATGTCCCTGTGGAGGACTAAGGGTGACTTTGGGAATCATCTTGGATAGCTTCCACCTCCTTTCTATTTTACTCTGGGATTTCTCAGGCTCTACCTGCCAGGGCCAGAAGTTTAGGTCACTGCTGTTTCCACCTAGCGCTTTTTATGTGGGACCTGGGATCTGACTGAACTCAGGACCTTGTGCTTGCGAGGCAAAGTCTTAACCTCTGAGCCCTCTCTCCAACCCCCACCCTTGCTTTAAACACCACTGAACTTTTCCATGGTCAGACAGAAACGTGGGAAACAATGAAAACCTTTCAAGAATTCTGAGTCTTCTAATAACAGCACAAAAATACTTCCTATCTGCCTCAAAAGACTTTCGAGGGCCCTCAAAATCCAAATATACAAAATCTGAAGCAACCTCCTCCCAATTGAACCTGTTAATAGTTTTATTAGCTGAGCCACAAATTCTTACAGTAAGAGGATGGAGCCTGTTGCTACCATCCTTCTCGTGTGTGTGTGTGTGTGTGTGTGTGTGTGTGTGTGTGTGTGCGTGCGTGCGTGCATGCATGTTTCAAGATAGTTCTCAGTAGCCTAAGCTGGTCTTGAACTTGCTAAGCAGTAGAGAGTCAACTTGTGCTTCTGTTGCTCCTGTCTTCATATCACAAGTGCTAGGATTACAGGTGCGTACCCCTGGATTTCCTGAGGTACTGGGGGTTGAACCCAGGACTTCCTGTCTGCTAGGCAAGCATCTACCAACTTAGCTCTATCCCTAAGCCTCTTTTCTTTTTTTTTAATTGCTACTTGATTTCATTCTGCCTAGAGTATTCTTGATTATTTGGGTCTAGATCTTATGCAGTCAAAATACAAGCTTTTTCTTTAAAAGAAGACCCAAAGGATCAATGTAGCTGCTTCTCCATGTGATTCCCCTGAAGGGTGATGGGATTCCCCGGGGCTTTCCCATGGCTCTGACCTAATGCTTCCGGTTGCACTTCGGTACACAGGGCAGTGATTTTCCCATGCACCACACAGAACAGCTACATGCCTGAGCCTTGGAATCCCAGCCCCACCGCCTTGGCTTTGGACTGTCAGCGACATCTCATCTCCCACCTGTGATTCTAAGAAAACGTAATCGGCTTGCTGGTGATTTCCAAGGTGAGTAAGAGCTGAATGTTCCTACCTGAATGCAGCCTGGTTTGATGTACCTTGGAAACAGCTGTCAACAGGAACACCGTCTCCCTTGGGCATGTCATATCCTTTATTACCAAAAATGTGTGTGTGTGTGTGTGTGTGTGTGTGTGTGTGTGTGTGTGTGTGCGTGTGCGCGCACGGCAAAGCAGTTTGGGCCCGAGGTCTGGCCTGCGGGGCTGGCTCTCTTCCGCTAAGCGCTGCTTATTTAGAACCCAAAGGAAATTTGCCCCCAAAACAGGATTTCCGTGCTCTCCTGCCTACATTTCTTTTTATACCCAATAAGGATGCCGCGAAGAAAGTTTTGCCATTGAAAACATCATTTTTTTTTCCAAATCCACAAAGCAGCATTGGACTGAGCCGCTAAAGATGGGGTGTTACCAACCCAGCTACGTCATGATCCAGGCAGGAAAACCACAGCCCTCAGGGAGACCTGACTTGCCCAAGGCCACACAATTTCTTGGAAACGTAGGACTTGAGCGAGGCTGCAGTCTCGATTGCAAAGTCCTGAGCCCTGTCTTCCTGGAGTTTGGTCCCCTCCAGTAACCCACTGGTGCACACGCGGGTGCTTGTGAACCCTCGTAGTCACGGTTTCATGGTCTTCCTGAGCCACCTCCCAACGCTCCCTTCCAATGTCTGCTAGCATCTCTCAAGAGGAAATCTGGAGTCCACAAGGTTTAGGCAAGGGACATAAAGTTGGCTGGGTGTGGACTGGAGAGATGGCTCAGGAGTTAAACTTCTGTCTCACAAGCAGAGGGTCCTGAGTTCAGATCCCACATGAAAATCTGCCAGCTGGAACAGCGGCGGCTTGTAGTTCTGGTCCTGGAAAGTGGAGCCTGGGAAATCCAGAGCAAAGCAAAGAGAAGGTAGAAGAATCCAGGGTGATTCCTGAAAACTACCTTTGGGTCTCCATGGGCACACACGGTGCTCTGTGATACACACACACTCACATAAGAGACACACACACACAAAAAATAAGTAAGTAAAATGGCCTGGGGTGGGGACAGGAGAACTGGTTCCCCGGCCCTGGGGCCGTGTTCCCCGACAGTGTGGCATTTGAGCTGCAGGTCTGAAGTCAGAGTCTCGCTCTCAGCTCAGCGGGCTCTAAGGATTTCTTTTCTCCCAAGACCATCTCCCGCTTTCACAGGCGCTACCTGTGCCCCTGAGGTCTGGCTGTGCGCTTCCTGAGGTCTGGCTGTGCGCTTCTATCTGCCCTTGGTGTCCATCAGTCTATCAGCCCTTTTACTCTTGTCCCAGGGTTTACATCTTCCTAACTCTGGGTGCGGTCACCTGAGAGCCGGGAGACATTCGGGCATGTGAAGCCTTCACCCTCCCTCTAACTTCATTTCATACGCAGTGTTTTGCTAAGGCGGGAAAACCCCAGGAAGGTGGGATGAGTTGTCACTTCCACCTCGCCATGTCCTGGACTAGGGAATCCGCCCCTGACAGCTGTGGCCTACGTCAAGCCCACCACCTCCGAGGATGGATATCTACAGGAGAATGGTTTCTACATTTTACATAACTGAAAAAGTCGAGCGGAGATGGCACCATATAAGGTGTGCAGGGTAAATGACATCCAGATGCCTGGGTCAGTAAAGTTTTATTGGAACATGTCCATTTCCACTGTCTGATAAATACTTTTGTGCTGCAACAACGAGTCGAATAGTGGTACCACCTTTAAGGACTTTCTCTCTAGCTTAACAGAAAAATTTGCCAGCTCCTGCAAGTCCTACTAGCTCCAAACAACTTTAACACTCAACAATTTTTAGAATTTTTTTTATTTATTCAATTCTGCGTGTGTGCATATGTATGTGCACGCGCATGTGTGTGTGTGTGTATGTATGTGTAGAATCACGGACGAATTCGGGAACCACCATGGACGCCTCCATCTCCTCCTTGTTTACTCTGCCCTGGGATTCACAGGCTCCGCCCTACCAGGACCAGAAACGCAGGCCTTCCCGCTTCTGCCTGGCGACTATACGTGGGTCTAGGATCCGAACTCAGGACCTTCCGCCTGCAAGGCAGAGGCTTAACCCCTGAGCCACCTCTCCAGCCCCATAACACTCAACAATTTTTAAGGCAAAGTCTCATAGCGTAGTTCAGCTCTGGCCTCGTGGAAATCCGCCGGTGGCTGTCTTCTCCTATCAAGTCCTGTGCTATAGGTATGAACCACCATGCCTCGTAAGTTACTTGTTTAAAAATGGAGCAGAGCTGGAGAGATGGCTCAGGGGTTAGGATTCTGTCTCACAATCCGAAGGTCCTGAATTCAGATCCCAGATCCCATGTAAAAATGCCAGGAGGAAATGGCAGTGCCTGTACTTCTGGCCCTGGTGGGTGGAGCCTGGGAATCCCAGAGTGAAGCAAAAGGAGGTAGAAGCAATCCACGATGATTTCTGAAGTCATTCTCGTTCTTCCACAGGGACATACGGTGCCCTCTGATACACACACACACACACACACACACAGAAAATTAAAAGAAAAACAGTTGCAGTAACAAACAGAAACAGAATGGAGCCCTCGCCTTTTCTGAGGCTCTATCACTTTACCTTTCACTCTGGAGATGGGAAGTTAGAAGGGAACATGATTTTGAGAGAAAATGAACATCCGTCTAATCAATGTCTATAATGGTTACTCTTAACTATTGCTGTGAAAGAGCGCCCAAAGTCAAATAACTTAAGGGAGAAAGGAAATTTATCCACCTTAGGCTTCCAGAGGGGAGATGGTCTCTCACGGCAGAGGTGACATGGCCAGTGGCTGAAGCTGGCAGGCTAAGTCACCCCCATCCACATGGTCGAAGGCTGGATTCCTGGAGAGTCTCTCTTCTTCCCAGTCTCCTGTTCCTTCTATAGTTCCTTTTATCTGCTCCACGACTAGGAGGTTCCAAAGAGATTTAGAGAGGCTCCAATGGGATTTAGAGCTAGTCTTTATTGTAAATGCATTGGTCTGGATAATCTCTTCAGGTGTTCTGATAGCCTATCTTAGACAGTGCTGGGTGCACGAGGATGATTAATTATCACAATGTCCTTAACACACTGAATCTGTCCTACAGACCAATAAAATGACCCCTTGGGCCTCCAACAGGCACTCAGGACTTCCGGAAGCTTCTCTGACTTCTGACATCACGGCTCTGCGGGTCCAGACCAACTTCCTCCCAGCCCCCCATGCCTTGCCCGTGGGTCTTGCATCCTGTTGCAGACAAGGCGCCTTGCCCAACCTCCCTGCAAGCATGCAGCTTCAGGGACTAGGTTGAGGTTTTGCCATTCTGTGGGTCGCCTTACCGTATCTTGGTGCATTTTAACAGACATAGACTGCCCCCCCACACATTCAAAGAAGTTGAGTGGGTTTTTTGGCTATTTTGGGTGGAGACTGGCTATCCCTCCTCTGATGACTTTGCGTGTGGGCTCCTAGGTCCTGAGGGATGGACATGAGACTTCAGACAGGCAGCACGGAGAGGCTCAGCAGTCTTTAGCTCCACACTCGCCTGCCCACAGAGGGCCTGTATCTTTCCTGCTCGAGGAGTGGGTTACTCCGTGTCAGTTCCGCTGCTGTGCAACATCTGTCTCATTTATTTCCCTCCTCTCCTCCCAAGGGAAAGGGCTCCATTTCTTGCTACCGTGAGAACACTAATTAGACAATCGCATGCACGCTTGCATCGTTTCTTGTTGCTACTCCCACAAACTTAGGGGCTTAACACCTCAGGGCCTGTCATCTTCCAGTCTTGGGATCAGAAGTCTGCAGCAGGTCCCATGGGGAGCAGTCACTCATCACAGGGCCAGTTTCTTCTGGAAGCTCCAGGCGAGACTGCTGTGCTCCTCCAACTTCTAGAGACCACCCCGTCCTTTGCTCATGGCTCCTCCACCATCCACAAAGCCAGAGTCTCTTTCGTGACATCCGACCTTGCAGTGTTGCCACAGTCTTCCATGGTTCCGGGTTCTCAGGGCTATGTGGCCCCAACCATGGCGTTCACGATGATTTCTCAATTTAAAACCAGTGAGGGCTGAGGAGATGGCTCCGGGGTGAGTTTGGATCCACAGATCCTCCATTAGAATGCCAGCCCCGGAAGACTGAGCCTGGGAAACCCTAGAGTAAAGCAATAAGATACATAAAAATAAGGAAGAGTAAACCAGGATGAGGCCTGATGTCACCCTTGGGCGGCCATAGGCACATACATTCACATTCAAGTGCACTGTTGCGCGCGCACACGCGCGCGCACACCCACACACACACACACCCACACAGATAGATAGATAGATGATAGTAGAGATTAAGATAGATAGATGATAGATAGATAATAGCTAAATGATAGATATATGATAGATAGATGATAGATAGATGACAGATAGATGATAGATAGATAGATGACAGATAGATGATAGATAGATAGATAGACAGACAGACAGACAGATAGATAAAGCTAACAGATGAACAACTATAATTTCAGCTGTGACTTTGAATTCCCTGCTGTTATTCATTGGCCATATTCCCAGGTTCAGGGGTCTAGAGGTGGGTCTCTAGACCTGAGTCTCCAGGTTCTCACTAGTTCTGGCTTCAGCCCTCGAAGAATCTGGACTTGGAGACAGAGCTCCGGGTGGTAACTCCTGAGATTCCAAGTTGCCTCTTTCTCCCTGGACAGGAGGTGCAGAGGCATATCACACACACACACACACACACACACACACACACACACACACACACGCGCGCGCGCGCGCGCGTGCGCACCTGCTCATTGTTGGTCTGGGAGCCACACCCTGCTTGCTCACGGAGGGGAACTGCTGAGAAGGAAGCGAAAGCCCGTGGATAGCCGGCAACCTTGGCTCCAGCTATCCCTGGCTCGAAGAAATTGCATTGGCCATTGCTTAGCCCCGCCCCCTGTGCGAGAAAGGGAGTTGGCCCGAGTTGCTCCTAGGCCCCCCTCTAGCCCTGCAAGCTGGAGCCAGCTGTGGACAGCTGGAGGCCCCCCCGGCCAGGCCTTCTGGGCTCTGTAGTAATTGAGAGTCTCTGGCCTCCATAGATGGGGTTTACAGGGCCTGTGTAGACTGCCTAGTGCCCATGCAATTTGAACCCAGTCTTGCAGCCTGAATCCTAAGTGTTTTCTAGAAAGGTTTTTTCCTGCCAGAATTCAGATAGGGCACACGGGCTCTGGAAGCAACTTCCTTGGTCCACCCCATCATGACCTGTGGGAGGCAGAGGGTTTGTGCTTGGGTACAGGCCTCAGGGGAGGTCTTGGGGTCAGAATCAGACACCAGCTGTGTCTTCATCCAGACTTTTAGAGTGAGATGTCAGTCACCTTTGCGGAGACACCTTTGTCTCTTTGCGGAGACAAAATATCTGAGAAAGACAACTTTGAGGAAACAAGACAACTTTGAGGGCATCATCCATGACGGGGGGGGGGGGGTGGGGGGGGGGGGGGCACAGCTCTAGCTGTGGCATCTGGTGTGGCATCCGGAGTTGTAGTGCTGGTCATGCTGTCTGCAGTCAGAGAGAAGCAGAGAGACAAATGCCGACGCTCAGCTAGTTTCCTTCTTTCTCCCTGGGGACCCCAACCCGTGGGATATTCTTTTCTAACTTTATTTTTATTTATTTCTTTTGTGTGTGTGTGTGTGTGTGTGTGTGTGTGTGTGTGTGTGTGTTTGTGTGTGTGTCACAGGGCACTGTGTGTCCCTATGGAGGACCAAGGGTGATCTTGGGAATCATCCTGGGCTGCTTCTACCTCCTTTTGCTTTGCTCTGGGATTTCACAGGCTCCACCCACCGGGCTTGGAAATGCTGTCAATGCCCTTTCCACCTGGCAGATTTTAGGTGGGACTTGGGATCGGAACTCAGGACCTTCTGTTTGCGGGGCAGAGTCTTAACCTCTGAGCCATCTCTCCAGCCCGGATCTTCTTCTTTTAGATAAGTGTTTTTAGAAGCGCTCTCACAGATATGCTCAGAGGCTTGTCTCTCAGGCGATCCTGCGTGGTTGCTGATAAATCATCATCAAAAGGCTTAAGGAACAAGGGGTTTATTGTCTGTTATGACTGTTCGGTTACAGTTCTCAGTCCAGCTTGACAGGAGAGCTCACACCAGCACCAGGACCGAGGGAACTGGCCACACCATCTCTACATAATGGCTGAGAAAGGGACGATCCTTACTTGCCAGACCAGCATGTCTGGCCAAGTATACACAAGGATGCCAAATTTCTCAACCAGCTCTTTGAATTTTATTCCAGGGCCTAGTCCCACCCACCTGGGCCTTCCCCATCAGCCAGACAATCTCCTGCAAGTTTGCTCTAGGATCAACTCAACCACTAATTCTCTACGAATGTGCCCAGAGCTCAAACCCTGAACTGTCAAGTTGACTCCTGTGCCTGACTATGACCCTAGTTAAGTTGATAGTGAAGATTAAGCAGCACACACAGTCCAGACAGTTCCAGATAGGTCCAGACAGTGAGATCGATGTCTCAGGCGCCTTCTCCTCTCTCTTCAAGTGCACCTTGCTCTTCCAGTGGAGGTTGGCTTTAGGGAAGCTTTGTCCCACAGTGCAGCTGTCTGGATAGTGGTTTCTATGGGGAGAGACGGTGTACCAGTCAGATACAGATTTCGATTGACAGTTAGAGGCTGGGGCTTTGGGCACATCTGTGGAGAGTTGGTCGTTAAGACGGCCCTGAACAAGCCTGAGGAAAATTATCTAACTGATGCGGGACTATTCCCCGGGCTCGTGGGTAAGACGGAGCGAGCTGATGAAGGAGCTTGGCAGTCTTTGGCAGACTCGTAGACTGGCAGATGAGAAGGCGCGGCCAGTTCCCAGGGGCTCCTGATATTGGCATGACCCCTCTGCCAGCCAGACTGTGAGCTGTAACGAGAATCGTAAGCTGAAATGAACCTTGTTCTTCTAAGTGGTCACATATTTATCAGCAACACGGAGAGAAACTACAACAGGTAGGTGACCACAGATTTGTTCCCTAGGGAATGACTTCCGAAGTCCTTGTGATGGACTGAATTGTATTCCTATATTGAGATTCTAGGCAACCCCAATTCCTCTCATTGGGATCTTATTTGGAAACCGGGTCATAGCAGCAGTGAGCTAAAAGGAGGCCATATTGGGGGAAGGAGGGGCTGAGCAATATGATTGGTGTTTTATGCACAGAGCAAACTCAGGGACAGACAGACAGACAGACAGACAGACAGATAGACAGACAGACAGACAGACACACACACACACACACACACACACACACACACACACACACAATGATGTGTGAGCAGGCAGGTGAAGGTTAGTATGAACGCCCCATGCCAAAGAATGCCGAGACAGCCAGCAATCTACTAAGGCTGGGCATCCCACTTTTCTAAGTTTCCTACCTGAAAAGTGGGACAGAGCCCTTGGCGGGCTTCAACGACCCCTAGTAATAAAGGAGTCAGGAGGGAGAAGGGAGGGTACGGATGGGTTGGTGCCACAGACCTGGAGGTTTGCCCTGATTCTACCACTTCCTGGTCCAGCGGCTTCCTGGAAGTTTTTCAGTCATTTGGGGACAGAGGTGTGGATAGAAATCGCATAAAAAGCCGCACCTCCGGAAGGCAGTGTACAGCGTGGCCAGCACTGGTGACCGCAGTGGACTGAACAAGCTGGAGGGGTTATGCCGAGTGTCCACTGGCACAAGGAAGCCAGATGAAGGCTTAGCTGTGCCAGTTGGATGTAGTATCAACCTGTCAACCTGACATTTGAGGAAAGAGGCCGTGGGCATACCTACGGAGGATTTGCCCAAAGTACCTCTGAGAGATTATCTAATTGCTGTGGGAAGACCCAGCCTATGTGGGTGGGCCATCCCTGGATAAGATAGAGAGGCCGGGTTCTCAGTATGTTGGCATGGCAGCAAGTAAGAAAATACGTCCCTTTTCAGCTCCTTGTGTGGCTATGGTGTGATCAATTCCCTCCACTTGTGTAGCAGTTACTCTTAACTATTGCTTGAGAGAGCACCCAAAGTCAATCAACTTAAGGGAGAAAGGGAGACTTATTCAGCTTATGATTCCAGAGGGGAGTCTCTTAAAGCAGAGGCAGTGTGGCTGGCTGGCCAAAGCTGGAGGAGGCTAAGTCACCGCAGATATCTTGGAGGCTGAGAGCTACAGACTGCTTGCTGCAAAGGCAGACTTCTCCTGGAGGTAGGGTGGGACTAATCCACCTCAAGGCCCACCCCTTGTGACTGCCTTCCTCCAGCAAGGCTCCACCTCTCAAGGTGCCATGACCTTGCCAAACACATGAGACTGTGGGGGACACATTTCAAACTATGACAATTTATGATGCAGGTATGAACTCTCCTGCCAAGCCAGAGTGTGAACTGCAGAAAGAATCATAAGCAAGGATAAAAACTCGTCTCCTAAGCTGTTTGGTTTTATTTCATTCAACAATGGAAAGACGAAACTAGCACAAGGTCCAAAGTTTAACCGTCTCTTTGGAGATGTGAACGCACAGGGTGGGATCTGGGGACAGCGAAGGGTGGGGAAAGTGCGTAGCTACGCTGGGAATTGTGTTGTTTGGGGGCGGATCTTGAGTTGCGGTGATGTTACTTTGCTGCGTGATGAATGAGTCCAGAGCCAGGCTCCGCGTCCAGGAACGCACAGCTGGAGAGAACACAGTTTGCTTGTTTGATGGGGCATGTGTTGGGGATCTTGTTTGGACCCCTTCATGGCTGGATCCCCTGGGAAGGAAGCTGGTCCTGTGTATTAGGCAGGGTTCTCTGAAGAAGAAACAGAATCTGTAGAATGTAACATATAAATAAGTTTATTAAAATAACTCACAATAAAATAGTGTCCTTCAAGGTAGCCGCCTGCAGCAGCCTCTTTCCTGGCTGGAGTTAAACGACAATGCCAAAGTCAAAGTGCAAATCCATGAGAAACAACACTCAAGTAAACCAATCTCCTACTGAACGAATTAATCCCATAATGTTAGACCCCAACCAGAGCAAACCCATGGAAAATGGCCAAGAAAGCCTGACCCAGGATAACGACCTTCAAAATATGATGATTACCATGTTCAATGCTGTGAAAGAGGAAATCTGGGAGAAATTAAATAATCAAATTAATTGCTTGGAAGAGGAACACAACAGACAATTGGAGGAGTTGAGAAAAACAGTGCAAGAAAAAAGCAGACTCAAGCAGAGTTTAAAACTGAGCTAAAAGACAAGTTATCTTCAACCCAAAACTCCACAGAGAGTCTTATCAGCAGAACTAAAGAAGCAGGAAACAGAATTTCACACCTTGAAGATAAAGTGGGAGTATTAACCAGATCAATGGAAGAGGTTGTTAAAGCCAATAAGATACTTGAGAGAAATATTCAGGAGATATGGGACACCACGAAGAAGCCTAACATGCGTATTCATGGAATACCAGAACAAGAATCTCAAAATACCACCCCTGAGAAAATTTTTCAAATGATCATCAAGGAAAACTTTCCTCATATTAAAAAAAAGAGGCCCATCCATATTCAAGAGGCATTCCACACCCCAAACAGATACGACCAAAACAGAAGCTCGCCACGGCAAATAATAGTCAGAACACTCCACATTCAAGATAAAGAACTGGTGCTTAAGCATAGGAGCACGAGGGAGTTACCTATCCTTTCATCTATGGATTGTAAAGTCTCTGGCCTTAAATCAAGGTCCTTGATCGATTTGGAATTAAATCTTGTACATGGTGACAAGTATGGGTTCAGCTTTAATCTTCTGCATGTGGAGATCCAGTTTTGCCAGCACCATTTGTTGAAGATGCTGTTCTTTTTCCATTGGATTCTTTGGGCCCCTTTGTCAAAGACCATATGGCTGTAATTTTGTGGGCTTATATCTGGGTCTTCAATCCTTATCCATGATCTATGTGTCTATTTGTAGCCGTACCAGGCGTTTTTATAACTATGGATTTGTGTATAGACTAAGGTTCGGTATGGTAATACCTCCAGCAGTGTTTTTGTTACTCAGGATTGTCTTTGCTATCCTGGGTCTTTTGTGCCTTCATATGAACTTTGAGATTGTTTGGTCACTTCTTTGAAGAATTGCTTTGGGATTTTAATTGGTATAGCATTGAATTTGTATATTGCCTTTGGTAGGATGGTCATTTTACATGTTGATTCTACCAATCCAGGAACATGGGAGGTCTTTCACCTTGTGGTGTCTTGCTATTTCTTTCTTTGGTTTTAAAGTTTTCATTGTAAAGGTCTTTTACCTCCTTTGTTAGGTTAAGGGCTTATGGAAATGCCACTGGGTCCCAATATGTCATCAGAGAGGGGGACCCAGTGGAGAGTCAGGAATACACAATAAAGGACTCTCTGGGAATTGGGGGGAGGCACTGGGGGATGGGGATGGAGAAGAGGGGGAGGATGGGATTTGGGGGGAGGAGGGGGAAGGGAGGGAACTGGTAAAAAAATTTTAAAATGTATAATTACATTTTTAATAAAAAAAGAAAAAAAAGTAAAAGAAAGAAAAAAAAAAGAACTGGTGCTGAGAGCTTCAAGGGAGAAAAAACAAGTCACTTTTAAAGTAAACCTTTAACATAACAAATGACTTCTCAGTCAAACAGAAAAGCAAGAAGAAGAGCTTGGAGCACATACTCAAGTATTGAATGAGCAAAAATGTCAACCCACGCTGATTTACCCTGCAAAACTATCAGTCATGATTGAGGGAGAACGAAAAATCTTCAAGCACAAAGACAACGTTGAAGGATCC